>VXBP01008606.1:413808-770459 GCA_013400115.1 Rhinopomastus cyanomelas
GGGGTGTGCATTTGGTTTTCTTCTTTTTTTTTTGGAAGGAAGGAAGGAAGGAAAAGCATTGAACTCCTGTTTACCTCGTTTTGTTTGAACAGAGCCCTGTGTGATAACCCTCCTCCGCACAATGAAACCCTGCACAGTGAACACTGGCCAAGTGGGTCCTTCTTCAGGGTCATTCATCACCATGGCACAGCCACACGCACACAAGGCAGACTTACACCAGTGACACTGGGGAAGGAAACAAAAGGCCCATGATCTGAAGGAAAGGCCGACATTATTTATGAACAGTCAGTAACCTTTTGAGGACTGGATGAAGATCTAAGCAGCCTTGCTCTGCAGAGGTGCCGCTGGCAGGGTGTTGCCACCCATCGCTGCAGCGAGGACAAGGCATGACGTGGTGTGTTGTGCCATCTGGTTTGCTGGGCTCTCCCCTTCAGAAGAATGGAAAGTAAATCCAAGGGTGAGTTCAGACCTTGCTGTGGCAGGGGGATTGGACTAGATGATCTTTCCAGGTCCATTCCAATCCCTAATGATTCTATGATTCTACATGATGTGCTCACTGCAATTACTTCTTTGAAGCCTCAAAACCTTTACCAGGCCAGGAAGCCACTGTGATAATTTCAGATCCCTCTTTGCTCATTCTGTGGAAGCAAAATAAATACCAGCAAGTGTCAGAGGGGATGCAGAGATGAAGAGAGATTGTGATTCTTGGAGTGAGCAGTGCATCCTCCGTGAAAGGCTCAAGTTTCTATCTTCCCTTCTGTCTCTTTGCTGAATTTCACTGAGGGTCCAGCAGCAGCTCTGAAGTCGTTACCCAGGAGCCCAAACCCATAAGCCAGGCTCAGACCAACTTCATTATGAGCACCCTTAGGATGCTGCTGGCCTGGGCACAGGCTGGCACCCGCTGCTCATTCACAAATTCTCAGCTTTTTCATGGTGATGGCAATGGCACTGCAATGACCATCACCCCCACAGCCAGCTGTGAGCTCACGAGGAATCCTTCTCCCACTCCACGTATCCTGGTGGTTTGTGTTAAAGGAGAAATTGCATCTCTTGGCTGTGGTTGAGGGGAGAGTTGTTCTGGTTTCCAAGGCATTGCTTTTCGGTGAGTGTCTCCAGCTGCTGCACTCCTCTTCACTCAGGGCACTGACTCATGCTTTTTGCCATCACAATAAGTCTGTTTTCATAAACAAAATTAAGTGTGCTCTGTTTATTCATTAGGGAGATGTGAAGTCTCTCAGCACTGAAGAAATATGCTTCGTAGGATGAACTTGCCTCTCTCTTCTGCCTTTTTCTCTTTTAGCAGCTAAGGTTAAGCAAAAGGTTTGGGGAAACACTGCTCAGTGCCATCAGTGTGCGGAGTCTGTGCCTCCTGCTGTGCAGCATCAGGATGAGGAGACAGTATCACAGAATCATTGGGGATTGGAAGGGACCTCGAAAGATCATCTAGTCCAATCCTCCTGACACAGCAGGATCACCTAGACCAAGTCACACAGGAACATGTCCAGGTTGGTTTTAAACAGGTCCAGTGAAGGAGACTCCGCAGCCTCCCAGGGCAGCCTGTTCCAGGGCTCCATCACCTTCACTGGGAAGAAGTTCCTTCTAATATTGATGTGGAACCTCCTATGTTCCAGCTCACACCCATTGCCCCTCATCCTATCACTAGATGACATTGAGAAGAGCCTGGCTCCATTCTCCTGACACCCACCCTTCACATATTTATAGACATTAATGAAGTCACCCCTCATTCTCCAAGCTCAAGAGACCCAGCTCCCTCAGCCTCTCCTCATCAGGGAGGTGCTCCACCTCCTACAAGGTACAAGGTACAAGGCTGGGGTTTGTACATCTCAGTGCTCTAGGGAGGGATACCTAAAATAGCACAGAGAATATCAGGAATAAATGTGACAGGTTACTGGATGGGGCTTTAAATGATGCTTCAGGTGAACACAGCACGGATGAGGGGTCCTCACTCGACAGCCAGAGAGAGAAGCTTGTCTGGCAGCTGGATCGCTCTATGCCAGCGGATCTCTTATGGATGGATTTGGGTAGGACTGGTCCTGGGCATGGGCAAAGCTTAGAGTGGCAGATCATCCGGTGCCCCAGAGCCACTGTGGGCAGCCAACTCTGCTGTGCTCTCTGTTACGGCTGTGTCATCCCCAGCCTCCTCTCCTTTCCACAGTGAGGACACAGGGAACAGCAAGGGAAGTGGTTCCATTGACCAGGCATAACGTCAGTGTATATGGAGCACAATCCCAGCCTCTATGACAGCAAGATCTGGCTGTGAACACTGACTACTAAAACACTCTTATCACAGGGTGGAAAATTTCTACTCACAATGACTTCTTTTTTGCATGCAAATTCTGCACCCAGTGACAAGGAAATCAATGTGGAACCTGCTGCCTTTGCAGCAAACATCACGGGAAGTCTGGACGTTCTGGAAATCCCACTTTCTACCACCTACCATAAATGAAGTGAGTCCCTTTCATTTGCGCTGCAGAGGGATCCCTGAATCAGAAATGAAGGACAGCAGAACAATAGGGTGGTGTTTCTCCTTCCGGAACACCAGAAGTCCTGTGCCAACAACAACATCACCATGATCTGTGGTTTCCATGCCAGACAATTCTGTGGGCACTGGGTGCAGTGGTTGCTCACTTTCCAGCAAGCCAGCCCTCATCTGCTGGCAGCCAGACAGTAAGACACGTGGGCAACCACCTCAGACTCCATGAAGTTGGGGAATCAGGAGCATATGCTGATCCAGGCTCAGACCTCTAATAACTGGATTCTGTCCCCAGTTACCATCTCACTTGCTGGAGCTAGACTTTGGATAGGTCCCCGTGTCTCAGTTTCACCACCCATACAAACAAGGTTATGGTATTTTACTCAAAAGTTAGTGCTGAGTGTCCGAACAAACACTGGATAGACTGAGGAACACTGTCATTTCAAAATGTTTAAATGTTGACTTTAGGAATGTCTTCATCTCTCTGTCACTGACAACGAACATAGAGGGTCTTCCGGCTCGGGGTCCCACGCAGAAAACTGGACATCCTGGTATGTGGAGGAGTGTATTGGCTAGAAAAGCACTTTGTCTTCAAAAGCAAAACCAGATGGACTGTCCTGCTAAATAGTCACGAGCACGTGGCTGTGCATAATGCTTCCAAGGAGACATCTTGGCCTGCATTGGTGTGGCTGCACGTACTCTTCCACCACCCCACTATTTCTGTTGCACTTGGATTCCTTCACCGCTGAAGAACGCTCTGGGCAGTGATGGCCGGGATGAAGGGTAAGTGTCATTTTCAGTTCCTGCCAAGTCAGTCCCCAGCTCTGGTTGCTTAAAAAAACACCTGACAATTTATCTCATTTATCTCATGATGGGAATTGACCTCTTCACCACCTTCAGGCAGTTCTACTCCTCAACCCCTACCTTCTCCTGAGAAACAAAGCCAATGAGCCACCACTGGCTGATGCTCTTAGCAGACTAAAGGTGTGTAGGTCTTGAGGGACTCGACCACCTTCTGTAAGAAGTCCTGGCTTGTTTCAAATCTGCGTATTTCAGAAACTACAAAACTGTCCCCACAGACAGATAGGGATGAGATAGATAGGATCTCATCAAACACGTGATGGTCTCCAAGTCCACAAATTACTTGGTCTAGGTGATCTTGCTGTGTCAGGGGGTTTGGACTAGATGATCTTTCGAGGTGGATCAGAATGGGGGTGGTTAGCAGATCAAGAGGGGTTCTTCTACCCCTCTACTCTGCCCTGGTGGCACCACATCTGGAGTATTGTGTCCAGTTGTGGGCTCCTCAGTTCAAGAGGGATGTGGAGCTGCTGGAGAGAGTCTAGCGTAGGGCAACGAGGATGATGAAGGAGGTGGAACACCTCCCTTATGAGGAGAGGCTAAGGGAGCTGGGTCTCTTCAGGTTGGAGAAGAGGAGACCGAGGGGTGACCTCATTCACATCTACAAATATTTGAAGGATGGGTGTCAGGGAGATGGAGCCAGGCTCTTTTCAATGTCATCTAGTGATAGGATGAGGGGCAATGGTTGTAAGCTGGAACACAGAAGGTTCCACATCAATATGAGAAGGAACTTCTTCGTGGTGAGGGTGACAGAGCAGTGGAACAGGCTGCCCAGGGGGGTTGTGGAGTCTCTTTCTCTGGAGACGTTTAAGACCCACCTGGATGTGTTCCTGTGTGACTTGGTCTAGGTGATCCTGCTGTGTCAGGGGGATTGGACTGGATGATCTTTCGAGGGCCCTTCCAATCCCTAATGATTCTGTGATTAGTCCTTGTCTGTATCCAACACAAAATGGGCCTTGTTCAGATGTATCTCCACAAAGCTTAGCTTAGCCTGTTCCTAAAGAACTGAGGGCTAATCAGAGCAATAATTAGCCGTCACCGAGCCCACTGCACTGTGTGGCCCAGAGGATTTTTAGAGACAATTGGTGCATGTAGGGTTCAACAGCTCCATCTTTGCTCGGGTGTCCACTCTGCTCTGGAGGCTGTGGTGGCCCCAACTGGCTGGTTGTCTGCTCTTTGCCAGTTGGACTTGGGGCAGTCTTCCCAGTTGAGAAGTGGGGTGACAGGCTCTTGGAGACTAAATGGGGAGCATGCACTTTTGGGAAGAGAAAGGTGTGGAGCCATCACAGGGGCTGTGCAAGCACTGGTGTGATACAGAGCTGCTGGCATTAATAGAAAGGCGCGATCTCTGATCAGCCCTCGCTGCCTGGTGCGTGAAACACGGTGGTAGGGCTCAGCCCAGCAAAACTCCCTGCTTCTGTACGAGGGATCTGGGCAGCACAAGGTGAACTAGGCTGCGTGGAAGACTGGGGAAACAAAGTTTTCCAGACAAAACAGATCCACAATCGTGAGACACTTCCTAGTCTTGGTGTAGCCTTGCGAGAGATGGCTGGGACATCCCGGAGGGGAGGGTGAGCGTGTCTGCCTGCCTGGGTCTTGGTCTTGAAAGGGCCAAGTCACCCCATGCTTGGAGAGGTGGCTGTGTGTGTCTGCCTGTCTGTCTGTGGAGGGGTAACTGCTGTGCCTGGCAGCACCCCTCACTGTCTTTTGCTGTCAGACTGGGGGGGATTAGGAGAAGCAGCAAACCCCTCTGCAAGGAAACGCAGCCCGATCCCAGGGCAGCAGTGCAATGTGTGAGGGTGTGTCGTGCCAGGATGGGTGTGCTGTGGGGTGCTGTAAGGGTGCAGCCTGGAACACACCACTTCTGCTGCGGCTGGGGCCCTGTGTCCCTCTTTGCTCACTGCTGGACCACCCTGGGAAGTGTTTCTGCAGCCAGGATGCTGGATGCTGGCACGGTGGCTCCGCTCCCGGCACGGGGGTCTCGGTGTGCTGGGCTCCCGCAGGGGCCATGGGAGCAGTGCCGGGTGCAGGTCCCCTGCAGATGGCAGTGACATTCTGTCCTGCAGCCACTCTGGCGCCGTGTTTACCCACACTTCGCTGAGAGGGAAAAAACCCCACTCTTCATACAGCCTAGAAAGAAAAATCTAAGCAAGCTTTGCTTTGGCCCCAGCCTGCAGCCTAGAGGGAGCAGTGACCTTGCAAGGAAAAGTTATTACACAGCCCATTCCCACATAACAGCCCAGAAAATGCCAGACACGTGGGCACGGTTCAGTTACTTTTATTCCTTCCATTTTTCTTACGTTAAATGTGCTTTTTAAAGGTAAGTGACGCTGATGTGGTGTCTTGCAGTAACCCTGCCGGCTGTCTCACCAGCATAAATCCTGACTTCAAGAAGGGCTGGAGTTTAGAACGGGGTGAAAAAAACACAAGGAAAGAAGGGCACTAACGTTAGACTGAGCTAGTCACTGCAGACTGCAACTCAAAAAAGAACTGTCTCTCCTCACCTTGTCCTTTAGTGAAGCCTAACGTGACAAAACTTGGACATTTAATACCTGTGTGGCTCAGACTTCGGTGGCTTCGTTCCTCCTAAGAGAATCAGGCAGCTGAGGTGGCTTTCAGTAAGGTTATGGAAAGGGTTCGTGAAAACTTTGCTCAGGCCAGCTTAAACCTTCAGGACTAGTTGTCTCTCCAGTGATCCAGCCTGACCAAGCGTTAGTCTGCAAAGAGGAGCAGGGTCTATGATGAGGAGCACATGGTCGTCATCATCACCAGCTTCTCGTCCTTCCCCAGCCGGGTTGTAACCAACTTCTCTTTTGGCCTGAACAGGTGTGGTTTTGGTGTGTAAAGGGCAGTGTTAGAGCAAGGGCTTCGGACACCTCAGTACAGTTTAAGGCAAACTTTGCAAGGGATCAGCCAGTAAGACATGAGGAGGTCTGCTGTCATAAATTTGGTTGATGTCCCTCACACAGGTACTTCTGGAACTTTGATGGCTTTTCACAGAACCACAGAACACTATGGATTGGAAGGGACTTTGAAAGATGATTTGGTCCAATCCCCCCGCCACAGCAGGATCACCTAGATCAAGTCAAGCAGGAACATGTCCAGGTGGGTTTTAAATATCTCCAGAGGAGGAGACTCCACTACTACCCTGGGCAGGTGTTCCTGTCACCCTCACTGGGAAGAAGTTCCTTCTCATATTGATGTGGAACCTCCTATGTTCCAGCTTACATGCACTGCCCCTTGTCCTATCATTAGATGACACTGAGCAGAGCCAGGCTCCATCTTCCTGACACCCACCCTTCACATATTTATAAACATTAATGGGCCCACACCTCAGCTAAAGCGACCCAGCTCCTTCAGCCTTTCCTCATCAGGGAGATGCTCCCTTCCCTTCATCATCTTCATGGGTCTGCACTTGACTCTCTTCAGCAGTTCTGTGTCCTTCTCAAACTGAGGGGCCCAGACCTGGACACAATATTCCAGATGTGATCTCACCAGTGCGGAGGAGGGTGAGATCTGCTAACCACCCCCCTTCTGACCTACCTCAGGACACCGTTTGCCTTCTTGGCCACAAGGGAAAATTGCTGGCTACTGGTTATCCTGCTGTCCTAATGCATTGAGTTCAGCTGGTGTGAAAAGTTAAGTCACACAGGGTTGTGACAATTTCTGATGAGGCAAGAAGATACAGGTTAAGGGGTGGAGGCACATAGCTGGCCAGAAAAGTCATTGATGTTATCTGTCAAAGCTAATAACAATCAAATTTGCCTCCTTTTACTCCTGGACTGTCATTAAAGGTTTGCCACAAGCACCACAGCATCCAGCTCTGTTGGGCTCTGCCAGGAGGCAGGCTGTAAGATCTTCCCCTCGGCTGTGCTGCTGCTCTGCTGATGCTCCCACCAAGGACTGGTGGGGGCATGTTGGTGCAGGCAGTCACCGTGGCTGTGCTGGAAGGAGGGTTCCAGAGGCTGATGTCCTAATCCGCTCTCACATTGAGCAGTATTTTGAAACAGGAATTTTTAGTTGCTGCTCTCAGCTAGAGGAGGATGAAGTGGACTGCTCTGGGGTGTGGAGTGGGGGGAGGGGGCACCTTTAAGTCTGATTTCTTAGAATCATTTAACGATCTTAAAGGTCTTTCTCACTCTAAGGTCAACCAATACACTAATTCTCCCAAGCCCACCACTAAACCATGTCTTCGAGCACCATACCTATATGACTGTTGAGCAGCCTCACAGCACTGCTGGAGGAGAGGGCTCAGGGCAGCAGTGGAGCTCCC
The DNA here is from genome assembly GCA_013400115.1 of Rhinopomastus cyanomelas. Classification (NCBI taxonomy): domain Eukaryota; kingdom Metazoa; phylum Chordata; class Aves; order Bucerotiformes; family Rhinopomastidae; genus Rhinopomastus; species Rhinopomastus cyanomelas. Next base: position 421,434 of record VXBP01008606.1, read on the forward strand.
TGCATAGAGAGTGCTGACCTGGCTGTGTCTCACCTCTGCCAAAGACAGAGACAGGCTACATCCAGTGTCATGCCCAGAGGCTGAGGAAGGATGCTGTGGCTTCCTACTGCACTACCTCAAGCCCAAGGAGCAGCTCAGCCCTTAGGACACTGAATGTGCCTAGAAAGACCTTCTTCAGCTGAGTGCACTCCCACAGCTGAGCAAAAATTCTGCCCCTGGCCAAGGCTGGTGTGCCTTGAGCTTGCTTTCCGAAGACAACAAGGCTGGTACATGGTGACTGCTGATACCCCACTTTGCCCTGTCCATCCAAAATCCTTGAGCCAGTGCTGCACTCTCACAGGTAGTCAGACAGCTGATAAACTTCAACCCTCAAAAAAGTGTCCTTCTACTTTTTATAGTTCCCTATAGCCAAGCAACATGTGAGAAATGTTTTTATATTATGTGCCTGCCTTCCTAGCTCTGCTCTGCTGCCATCCTCCCCCACTTGATCTACATTTTTCAGCCCCACTATCTACTGAATAAAGCGGTGCCTTCGTTCACTCTGTTGAATCTAGAATGCACTGAATCCATCTATGGAATAAAAGGCACCTCTGGTGCCTGGGTTTGGCAAAGTCATAGCTACTGCCAGTCTTTCCCCATCTCCCCCTGCCCCTAGAAGCTTAAGTGGTTTCTCACAACCTCAGCAATTTTGCTGAGCCGGCAGTCTCGCCCTTCAGTTTAGTAAGAGCTCAAATCCTGTCCTGTGGCTTCCCCTGCCCTGAACAAAAAATAATTCTAGCTCCTCTACAAGATGAGTTCACTGAGATGGGAGCTGCTGGCAGGAGCAGACAAACTAAGGCTCAGGAGGTGAGCAGTGACAGGAGCAATAGGGACTGTTGCATCAGGAGCTAATAGCGCCAGCAAAGCCCTCCCGGAAAGTTGAGTGGCCACCTGAGCGAGCCAGTGATGATCTAGTCAGCAAAGAATGATGGTATGAAGCTGAAAGAAAGGCAGCTTCTTAAAGAGAGTAAATTGCATTTGTATTTAAAAGAAACCACCCCAAAGTCATAATTCGCTTATTTACACAACGGAGCACGCGAGCAAGAGGGTTCTCACACAAAAGCCAGATGTTCATTAGAAACAAGAATTTTTCTTCATTGTTGCTACCATGAAAAGTAAAACTGGGGCAGGGGTGGGAGGGGGGTATGTGTGAAGAGATGAGCTGTGCTGAATGGTTATAAAGCAGTGAGTTAAGTCTACAAAATCCAGAAAACTTCCCGCTAAGACTAAGAACCTGGGGTGCTGGTGTAGGCTTTTAATTCGGACCCAGGATATAAATTAAAGCCAGAGCATCAGATCAGGTGCTCAAGTTCTCAGCCCTCGGCAGTGGAATCTCCAGGTGAAGTTAGTTAAATTTTCCTGTTGCTGAATAAAGCTAAAATCCCGCAGCCATGTATTTGCTCGTCATAAACTGTTCTCTCCTAGCCAGTAACAGCTTCTTTGTTGGCGAAGCCTGTCTGGTTTATGAGCTTCCCAGCCTTTGTACAGTTGTACTGGGAGTTAAGAACTTCCACATGGTGCTTGCTCTGAGGCTTCAGAGAATAAGCAAAGCAAAGTGCTTGCTCTACGTCCAACAAATGCATCAAAGATGGTTTGGATTCTTTGTTTTTAAACACCAAGGATAATATTGATTTTTGTTGAGGTAAATGTCTTTAATTGTACACTGCATAAACGTGGCTCTCCCTGACACATAATGTGCTCTGGGCTTTCCTCCAGCACAGCAGTATGAAAATGCAGCTTTCAGTGTCTTCAGCAGAGAAACGCAGAGTTCAGATTTTAGATGAACAAAAATTAAATTCAATAAGAACCCCAAAACATTCCCAGTCTCTAAAAAACATATATTGATGCAGGACATTTACACAGATGGAAATTAATGTTTTCTTAGGGTCAAAAGTCTGGGGTAGTTGTTATTGTTTAGTACTTTTCATTGTGGTGATGCCAGTGTGAAGAGAAATTTAAATGAGGGTAATACAGACAACAAGAGAAAATGATGACGTTTACAAAATTGAATCACAGAACTTTAGGGATTGGAAGGGACCTCAAAAGGTCCAATCCCCCTGCCAGAGCAGGACCTCCTAGACCAAGTCACACAGGAACATATCCAGGCGGGTTTTAAACGTCTCCAGAGAAGGAGACTCCACAACCCCCCTGGGCAGCCTGTGCAGTTATCTCATCTACAGAAAGTGATGGGGGTCTTGATGCAAAGGTCTGGTAGACATCTCATCACCAACGCAGTGCTCCGTAGGCTCAGGGTGTTATGCACATCCCATGTGTGACTATTTAGGAGAGCAACGAGGACAAGAAAAAATCAAGTGCATGACCCACCCACTTGCTATTGCCTTATCAAAGGCACTACAGATATCTAAGGAGAGACCAAACACTCATGTGGCAGATGATATCCTTTCATTTATTGCTAAACTACCATAGTACAGGCAATATATAAAAATATTTTACAGATAGCAAAACAAATCATTACATTGGAGGCTAACAATGTTGTTGTAGGAATGTGAATGACATAGAACCTTTTACAATTCTTAAAGTTAGGCTTTTGAACAAAGGGTTGTATTAGAAAGACATCTGTTAGGATGATTTGAGTGACTATTGCTCACTCTTGTCTATTAACATTTGGTTTCACCTGGACACACAGGGTAGGGCTTCATCAAGGAGGCTGGGACATCAGTGAGGGGGAGAATCACTTGGTGATTACACACTCACACTCACACACAAATACAGAAATCCTAATTAGGCCACCTTTATGCAGACTGAACTGTACCTTGGTCCTCTGTTCCCATGTTTCACATGACTTGTGCAGGAAGTACTGCTCAGCATCACAAAAATGATGGCAGTTTCAACCTGGAAATAGCTGATCACCCCAATAGCACATCTGTGGATTTCTGAGCTTTGACAAACACACAAACCACTGTTCACCTTTGTGAGCCAGTTATTCTGCGTCTTTCTGCCCAATTTTGCTGTTTCAGGAGGACTGTTGAAAAGAAACTCAAAATCCTAACTATTTTCCAGATAAGGATTCATTTGCAGCCTGTGTGATCTGTACAGTGCCAGCACCTTCACTGGAAACGCATTGCAATGTGGAGCAGGTACCGATGAGAATCGCTGAACAAACCTTACACAGCCCATAGGGGATCAGATACTGACTGTAGGGAAACAAATCGCTGTCAGTTGTCACCCAGGAATGACAGGGTAGCAGACATTAACAAAGACAGATGTCAATCTTATGTCAAACATTAAAAGAGTGTGGATTAATCATTCAGATCTGAGATGAATAAAGAACTGGAACTTTCCACGTGTGATGGGAGGCAGGTGCCTTATGTTTATAGGTAAGAAATCACTGCGATGTAAACGATGAGGAAAACAGCTGATTGCTGGAGAATTTGCAATTCACCTGCTCTAAACCTGATGCTGATGTCACATCCTATTGCACAGGAACATGTAATAGAAGTAAGTAAACAAACACTCGGCATCATCAGATGATTTTTAAGTGGTGCAAAATTAATAAAGGTCTGGATCAGCTGAAGATCTGCAGTCCAGACGGTTTTTTTTTACCCTGAATCCCATCTGGTAGATAACTGTTCTCTGCAAAGTAGAAATGTTGTGTGTGGGGGAAAATCAGGATGAAACATTTAGAGACACATTTGTGAATTGTTTAAAGCTGTCTCTGAAGTCTTTGGAATATGTCTCTTGTGGGGCAATAACAATTCAACAACAACAACTGCATAGAAGTCAATACACTCAGGAAATAAAATCGACCCTTTATAAATACGATCCTTGATCCGAAAGGTGTCGCATATTTGGTCAGACAAGAAGCATAGACAGTTTTTTGGTAGAGATGCGGGTTACAAAATGTACTTTCACAAAACATGCTGGCTAACTCGAGAACTCTCTTAGATATGTCATTAAGCAGCAGCATTTTACACAACAGAGAATAACATAGTGCTGGTTTTGGAAATATTCTACATTCAGAAAACGCTGCAATTCCTACAGGGAGAAGGGAAGTGATAGGTATTTACACGGATAAACAAACAAAGCAAGTGCAAAAACCATGGCTCTTCTACATTCTGTCTACCAACACAAACACATACATTGGACACTTTCATTCCGTCGCTGTTGTTCTTAACGTTTTGCTCATTCTCATGGAGAAAAAAAACAGGATTTCATATTTCATTGCAAGTATCTTCACAAGCAATTGCTCTCCCGCAAACTGTACTTCCAATGCTCATAGCTGACAAAAAATAAACCTTCCTGCTGTCTGCTCACTCCCATTCCACACTCAGAAAGTTTACTTGTCATCACGATGATTGTATTCTATGTACGCATACATTTGATGCAGAAGTTTATAGAAGCTCATCCTGTATTCGCAGCCAAAGCATGGATGGGAAAATGGAGGTTAAAAAAATAAAAGCACACATTAAAAACAAAAAAGAGATGAACTTCTGAGTTCCAAGGAGCCCCACGCACTTCGCATGGTATAACTTTGATGGAAAACGCATTAGAGTCGCTCACCCTGTAGACAATCTATTTGGAGGCCTTTGGTACAATGGCAGGAAGGCACTGTGGTGAAGCATTCAGATAACTGAGGAAAGACAGAACTTCCTCATGTGCAAGTATGGCTGTCTTCCAGATAAAGTGAGAACAAATTACTCACAAAACGGTATTAACTCTTCCGAGGTTAAGCTAATGCATCTACAGAAAGAGAGCACGTTGTATTAAGTAACCAAATGCTAATACTGCAAAGAACCACTGCTCAGCAAGAACAGGAGATCATTTAGCCCCGTATACGTTGCAGTTCGCCAGCCTAGCTCTATAACTGTAGCATACCATGACTCTTTTTAAGAAGAGTCAATACATAACGCTATGTCTGAGGATACTCCTTTTCTCCAAAATAAATACCAAGCTGTATTGTTTAACTAACAGTGGCGTGTAAAAGCAGAGAGAGTAGCACAGCTTGCCCTCGTGTAGCTGTAAATAAAACCACTAAAATGTAGTCTATGTTATATACATCTCACGAACCCCCGATCCAGCAGCTGGCTTCATGCGCCTGCATACGGCTGCCTGACCGGAGCGATCTCAGGATCGAGACCCAAGGTTACAATGGGCTCTGTGTGTGTGTGTTCACATACAGTCATATGTGTAGAATCTATCCACCTAGGCAGGGCTACATCATATAAATACACACGTATGTGCACCCACACACACGTACAGATTACTACCTATGCATTAAAAATGCGGCAGAAGTACAGCTAACGTAAGCTTGAGTAAAGCACTTGCAGCACTTTTATAAAAACATAATGAAAACAAATCAAACGATCGTCCTCTCTGCAGCAAAGTTCCGAAGAAACATGTCAGAGCGGTGGGAGTCTCGCCTTTCGGTTAAAGAGCACACGTTTCATGGGTGCAGCCCCAACATTGCTCTGATGAAGCATTGCAGGGTCTCAAGGATTTGCCCTCCTGGGTCCCTCTGAATGCTGAAAAGCCTTTGCTATGAGCCCTCACTTCTCTTGTCCGCGATACAGTTCTGCCTTCTAGGGAAAAGGGGAGAAAGATGTCGAAACGATTGGGGAGGGGATAGTAGCAAAAACTAAGAAGAAAAATACAGCACGGATTTCTGCCTGGGGGTTGTGGAGTCTCCTTCTCTGGAGACATTTAAAACCCGCCTGGACAGGTTCCTGTGCAACTTGGTCTAGGGGGGATTGGACTAGACGATGTCCCAAGGACCCTCCCAATCCCTAAGGTTTTGTGTGACTCTGTGATCACTCCATGTCATGACCATGCATAGTGCAACTGCACACTGCGGGAGGAAGGGTGCTAGTGGATTTTGTGTGGGGCTATCTGACTTGAAGATCAGCCATTCATCGGCACACAGAGGACTATTGAGCCATTGCTATGGACAATCACCAAATAAGCCGCAATATTTTTAGCACATCTACAGATTTGAAAAGACGTTCAAGTCCTCCTTTGATAGTCTATTTAAAATCCAACCAGATAAAAGGTTCTGATGGTCATTTAAGGATTTGGGGGCTTATTAAAAAAAACTTCTCCTACACTTTACTGGTTTAATCATGGAAAACTAGATGGTCCTTTTTGATTCTTTGAAGCTGCTTTTGTGAAATTCCAATGCTGTAAAACCAGGCTACACATACAGTCTGTTCTTTCACTCAGCTGCAGCAAAGAACCTCTGACAGACAATTTTTGTCTGAGAAATTTTTCAAAATGGTCCAAAATATCAGACTACATTAAAAGTCCAGAAGAGGTGTCAGGTGCTGGCAAGCGGGCAGTTTTAAAGCAATCCAAAAGAGCTTTACTGAGGCATAGGAGTCAGTCACAGTGCTGTGAGTGCTGTTTAACAATCAGTAATTCCCCTGTGCAGAGGTAATTTCAGCTAGTCTGAGCCTCAGCTTTGTTTCTGTAAAAGTCACTAACAAAAAATGCCGTTTTCCACCTCTGCAGGTGACGGGGCTGAGCCTTGGCTGTCTTGACATTTGTGATGGTGCAAATATGTGGCGCTCACAAAGAGCCCAGAATGAGATACCCAGTGACTTTCTGATGTTGCTGGAATGGGGTACAAGAGGCTCGTTTTGTGACAGAAGAGTTGAACTGACAGCTGCCCCCACTGTCCTCCTGCCCCCAGCATGGCCAGCAGAGCTTCCAGGGGAAAAAGCAGCCAAGACTCCAAGGTGTTATTAATGCCAGCTTGAGCTATGCAGTCAGGAAGGGCTCTGCTTGTGTTCTGGGTTTAGCCTTGGTTGAATCCAGAGCTTAGAGCTGCTCTTCTGAAAATCAGATTTCAGTTTAAGATACCAGATTACAGCTGAGACTCAGGTCAGGCATTCCGGAAACTCTGATACTTCTGTCTCCCACTCTAAAACCAAAGACCTTGTAGAGTCCTTAGTGGCAGAAAAATATATTATTCTTAATACTCAGAAAATCTTTTTGTCTTCGTGGACCAGGCACACACACTGCAGGATTCCTTGCAATTGGTTCCATTGGGAAACAGTTACGGAGCTGCACTGCTGCTCTGCTCTTTTCTTATAACCTAATGCCTGCTGTGAGCATGTGAACACATTGATATTCAGCAATGTTTGCTGTGGACAAGCTGAAAACAGGAGCTCAGGCTCTGCTCTCTCCAAAATACCAGCATTTCTTCTTTACAAAACCAGGAAGGACTGCTACATATTTCCTACAATACTGCAGCTCTTTTACTGTTCACTGATTGTCCACTCTGGACACCTTTTTCTCACCCTGCAGTAGCACTGACGCCGCAAATCATTAGGAATGTGCCAGCTGCACGACTGCAGATGGCAGCGGTTATCTGCTAGCCCGATAAGCAAGTGCCGCTCCGGTGCATTCCAACACACGAAGCAAATCATAACAAATATGCTAACTCACATGGAAATTTAGCCTTTCCAGAAACTGCTGGTAGCTTTGCAAAGCTGAGGAGACAAGGTGAATATAAGTAAGTGTATATTTTTTCTGGAACACATGGCTTCTGCAAGATGCAATTATTTTCCTCTGCAGCTTGCGTGGTTAAATGTTACAGCTGCCAAACGAGAAGTTAGGAGCCAGTAGCAGGTTCTACGTGAAAAGAAACAGCAACAATTTGTTAGAGAGAAAATATGTAGGATGTGTTCGTATACTGCCTAAACATTAATAAAGATCAATAATAAAATCTTATTCCTCTCTGGTTTAGCAGGGTTTACTTTACCTTGGGGCAGGTGTTAAGACTGGTGAACTGCACTTTGCACTGGTTCTCTGTGAGCATCTCTCCCCTTCAAATTCCTACCCAGTCTGACAAGAAAAATGAAGAAAACTCTTGAATTTGGCAGACATCTACCACTTGAAATACTGGTTGTGGTGCTAAGTCAGCAAAAAAGGGCTTTTGATCCCAGGTTGGACAAAGGCCAGGCGAGCTTGGGTTGCCTCAGTTTCCTACAAGAACAAAATCTCTCAGAAGGGCTTTGAGACCTGGAGGGCAAGTCATTGTTAGTGAACCGCAACATGTCGTCTTGCTCTTATGGAATATATTACTCTTTCTTCCCCCATTTCCCACCCCACCCAAATAAACACTAATATATAACCTCTCTTGCTTTGTGTGGTGCTCAGGAGTGACGCGCCACTTCTCCCTTATTGCTAAGATCGATCGATACATATTTTGCAGCAGGCTTGAAGAGTTTCCTCAGACAGATGCTCTGTTATACAAGAACAATATGATCTTTGGACGAAAGGAAGGGTGTCCTTCTCGATGTTTACAAAGAGAGGTGGTGAGTTGCTTAGTCAAGGCTGTCAGCTCGATGCCAATACATTGTTCCTTGCATTGAATTTGTGCCTTGAGATGAACAGTTAAGGAAGCAGGAGGTTGCAGGGGCATTGGAAGGATCTAAGAGGTCAGTTATGGAAGGATTCAGTAAAAGTTGTCTCGCAAATCTCTTCTTCTACGTCTGATTTCTGGCAGGGAGTCCAGAGAATTCCTTCCTGATAATTTCATTAACTGTGAAATACAAGAAAGAGAAAGAAATGTTAAAGCATTTTCAAAAGCACAGTAAGTAAAATCAATGTCTGGACAGTTTGCTGTTCAACTTAAAACATCCCCTCCATCCCCCCCACCCCGTATTCGTAATATAATGTTATTAAATCCTAGAGTGTTTAGTTCTGTGTATTTATGGCAGGCAAGGGGGAAGGGGCAGAGAGAGGGGTTTATATGGTGTTCAGCAGCCTCTGAGCACCATAAATCACAGATGAGATGCTGTCCCTCGTGTCCATTACGTGCTACATCCCTTATGTACACACTTTCCCTCTTTCACAGACATCCCCTTTACTGAGGTAAAATGAAATATCTGTAGGTACTGAGGCATTTTTTCACTTTCACTAGGCTGAAATAAGATTATTTTGAAAAGAAGAAGGCCAAGCTTGGAGGAAACACAATGGACACTGCTGAAAACATAGAGATTGCAGTCAGGTGAAAAAGTGCTGGCTTTTCTGTGTTTGGTGGCTTTGCATGGGGCTTTTGTTTTACATCTTTCTATAGACTCTGCTCTACATTTTTACTACAGTTTGCCTATGCTACTACACTGTAGCGTAAGCAAATCTCCATGTACCACTGCTCTGCATACTCTGAAGAGGCTGGGACAGGCTTGTGAAAGCAGCTCAAGAGAAGACAAGGAAGAACTATGTTCTCTGTAAGTCAGAAAAATATACTCCTTCACTGGAGATGTTTAAGACCCACCTGGATGCGTTCCTGTGTGACTTGGTCTAGGTGACCCTGCTGTGGCAGGGGGATTGGACTAGATGATCTTTTGAGGTGCCTTCCCATCCCTAATGATTCTATGATACATGTTCTATGCAACAGCCATTCTCTCCTGCTACTGTTCACACTTAGTGTCTAAACCACCCTCTGGTACCTCCTGCAACAACAATTCTGTCTCGAGGCTGTACTTTCAATAGGAGAGGACCAAACCTCGAGCATTTTGGTGCACAGCTGCAGAAGTGCCTGTTTTGGAGCTCTGCTTCACATGCAGCTCCCTTGATACTGTTTGTCTACTTTGACAAATTTGCCTTAAAACCAAAATACTTCATTTTTTTAAGTTTCAGGTCCCAAACCTAAATGATTTCTCCCCATTGATATTTCAGGGCTAAAACAAGCACTAAAACATTCCTCACCTGAGACTGACTCCCCCTCAGGTATGCAGCTCTAAGACTCTTCATATCTAGGCTCATTCCCAACAATTTTAATGAGCAACAATTTTAATGAGCACTCTTCATATCTAGGCTCATTCCCAACAATTTTAATGAGCAAATGCTATCAGCCCAGTACCTCACCACTTCCCACCTTTTTTTTTTAAAAACTACTCAATCTCTTCTTGTCTCAGGAAGGGGAATATGTGTTCATTTTTAATAGTTATGATTAATAGTTTGAAAATTCCCTCCTCTCCCCATTCAATGGAATGAATCCCTGGAAAAGCAAAACCTATGGTTTTCACAAAGCTCTGTCTTATTGCTGTACAGATGTCTGCTGTGGTGGGCTGCATGCCTCAAGGACTAAGTATTCTCACAGAGCATGGCACTAGTGCTTGCCAGGAGGAGCAGGGAGCCAGCCCTCGGCATGTCCAGGTATGGTGAATTCTGCTGCAGGGACTTCATGACCAGTGCCACGCAAGCCAGATTCTGCCTCTCCGTGTTCAAAAATCCCTGTTCTTAAAACAGCACAGAGTTTAGCTCTTCCAAACTGCAGACAGGAAACGCCTGACTTCATCCAGACTGGTGCCTCTTGGAGAGGACATGGGCCAAATAAGCATGGCTGAGAGCAGAGCTCCTGTCCTCACCTGCTGCCCAACTTCTTACGCCCTGCCTGCTGACACTTTTGGATAGATCCTTGCAAATGAAGCACACGTCGGGGGGTTGGTGTGTGGCTGCTCTGCAGTGCCAGCAAGTAACCAGCGGGAGGTGAGGTTGGTCCACTTTCAGGCAAAAACCCCTCCAGCTCAGTTAGAAGCAGCTTCCTGTTTGCTCTACCCAGGAAATGAGAGGAGCAGGTCTTCGATGGAAATTTTTCACGGCCTCAGCTAAAAATAGCAGCGAGGTAAAAGAAGTGGGCACCCACTCTTACAGGGTCATTTCCTTTCTGAAAACAAGTGGGCTCACTCCGTGGGCGAATTAATTTATCAACACGCACGTTTGCGCAGCCAGCGTACCCAAAGCTCTGGCTCTGAGTTTCACTGAATGCAGCCACCACCCGTCAGCCAACAGCCGTCTTCGTCTCGAAAGGGTTAAATATTTAGTGAAAAATTAGCAGACAACTAAACGGTGTTTATTAAACCTACAGCCCATTGAGTTGTCTGGGTTTCCTTCACTTTCTCAGCCTGAGCTATAAGCAAAGTGAAACCTGTTGTGCAGGACCAGCAGACCACAAGCCCAGAGTCTGGCCAGTGCGGGGGCCTCTGCTCGACAGCTCTGAGCAGGTGGGATGGTGCGGTGAAGGGCTTACTCAGCCTGCAGACTTCACTTTCCCTCCTGGGTGCTGCACGGCAGGTCAGGAGTGGGTTTTGTGGGCTGAGGTTACAGGGGGACTGCAAACTGTAAAGAGCTAGAGTTGCAGGGAAACAGTATGAAACATTAAACCCCCACAGACAGGCTGCAGGACTGTGCCCTGGTGCAGCTGGACCTTCTCAGTGCAAGCTCTTGCCAGTGACAAATTGGACTTCAGTTATAAGCACCTGAATACCAAGAGAGCTTCCTGTTACTAGGTTGCTTGAAAGTCCCACAGTCACCCTGAATTACCTCTAAATCCAAATGATGGGAAGTTAGGAGCGGTTTAAGCTAGGCGACACCAGTCTGGCAGCTCTAAGGGAAAGGTGTGTAAATCAGTGACCGTCCTACCACAAAAAGTCCTAACCTAGAGCCAAAGCCCCTAAATCTAATGGGTATATAAACATAAGAAGAATGGATCTCACGGCAAGCAGCTCCCTCTCAGCTTAGAGTAACCTCTAGACTGAGTCCAGTGAAACCACACATCTCTGGTGGTCTCCTCCAGATTTGGAAGCACATTGATCCAGACCCAGGTGTAATCTTGGTGACTTGGTTTTCAGTAGTAGGTGGAACAAAATCAGCAAGCAGAAGTGTATCTAAACTTCAGAGGAAGCTGGGATCATGCACTGAACTCCCATCTATCTTTCTGGTAGCATGGTTAATGTGTCTCATAATGTATCTCACTGCATCTCGATGGTTCTCATTATTGGCTCATTTCTAGCAGAGAGGATATGGAGACAGTGTGATTAATAAATAAAATGTTATTATTTAAGGTTCCTGGCATGCAGCAGCTATGGAACACTCTGCTATTGATCCATTTAATGAGAGAGAGAACTGATTAAATGGGGCCATGAGGACATATGCAAAGATAATGCAAAGATTAAATCATTAAAAGGATATTGAAATTACAGCTGACATCAGCCATCCAGACCAAGGAAATGCCTAGTTAGGCCTGAATCCATTCAGCATTGGAGATCCTCAAGCTAGCTGAACGCTAGTCTGGCTGAAATCATGGGAGGATGCCTGAGATCTTCTAATCGCTCAGCTTTGATGGGTTTGAGTCAGTCTCTCGGGCTCCAGTCCTCAAAGGCATTTAAGACTCTTAATTCACATCCTCTCAGATAGAAATCTGGACTATATTCACTCGCGGGATGGTAGTGCGTTGTATTAAATACCGAGCTGCAGCTAGTAGTCCAGAGACAGAAAGCAGTCTCCAGCTTTAGCTGGCAGTGAGTCAGGCTCCCTGTAATTGATTCTGTACATGCACATGCACTCATCACGCGCGCGCACACTCACACACAGCACAGTATCAGCTTTTCCAGTGCTATTCCATGTATGTGTCTGGAATAACACCCATGAAGTTGGTGTTACCACAGCACTATACCCATGGCTGCGCCTGAGGACTTGTGACCCTTTGGGGAACTTGCAAAAGTGAGGGTCTCATCAGAGGAGACAAAGCTCAGCTCCACCAGGCTCCTCCCTGCACTAGCAGGATCCTGCAATAGTCCGCATTTGCTCTGCCGATGTGGCCAAGAGGCGTTTTCACATGCAAACACACGGCACGCAGAGAGGAACCACTGGCAGAACAGGGACCGGAAAGAAAGCTGAACCCTGAATTTTCAGCGTGCCCTCAAAACGTGACCAGGCAAACCATGATCCCAACATGGTTCTAGCTGCTGCCTGGGAACGACCAGATGCTTTAGCCCAGCATGCACAACCCCATCTCTCCTTCCCTGCCCACCAGACCCCGGCTACTTCAGGACAGCTCTGTAATACACAAGTGGTGAAGAAAAGGAATGGAAAAAATTAAATTAAATCAAAGAAGATTTTAAACTCTTTAAGCCAAATTAAAAGGGGCATGACTGTTTAATTGGGGAAAAAAATAAATACATAAAGGTTAAGAGAAACACACAGCTGGAGAAAAGGCAGAAAAATACCAATTACCTTTCTTTTTGATTGCTTGGATCAAAGATCACAGTCATTCTTTTTCATATAATGTTTTGTATCCAGCTAAGGTGTGTATCTATCAGCTCTGAAAAAGATTTGCAAGACCATTTTTGAGAAAAAAAGGTAACCTTTGACCTATGTTGCAAGGCCAAATGTTAGTTTTCAGCTGCTCCTTCATTTTGTGGTTTAATTTATTATAAAAGGACATTTCAGCAAATACAATACATAAGGCAGAACTTAACCGCTGACCTTTCTGTTTGCTCAGATCCAGCACTAGATTTTCTTTTTCCCCCACTTTTCTCAATGGACATGATCTAAAAATAAGAACGCAAAAAATTGCACTGCTCAATCGGCCGCACAACATGCAAAATGCTGAGAATTTGATCTGAGACTTCAGAGGCACAGGAGGTCCATGTGTCCTGTAAGTCAGGTCAAAGACTAGTCACTGCCTTTTGCAAAATGCAGTTATAGCGTCATCTCAGTGGCCCAAATGAAACGTGAGACATTTATGTCGGATCAAAAGTCAGTCCCTTTTAAATAAGAGAGCTAACCACGGTGCCCGTGTAAATTAGGCTTTGCCTCGATTGTGAAGAAGAGGAAAGATATGCGCAAAGAAATTATGAAAGTTACATCCTTTGCTTCCAGCAGACATAAGGTGATTTTTTTTTTCTCATAAAACGGCATTATTTAAAATTCTATTTCGCTTCTATTCTGTCTGATCTTTATAGGTGTCTTTTTAATTAATCCTCAAAGCATTTGGCAAATGCAAAAGCTTCTGCAAAACCATGTGGAAATTAAAACAGTAATTGCAGCATTAAGGAGGAAAAAAGTGCTTCTTAAGAACTAAGTTAGTTGAGAGTGCAGGATTCAGAAGTGTCTTTGCTGCTGGATTTCGGGTGACTATATATAGAAAAGAAATATTTTACTTGGCTCCCTAAGATTGTACAGCCACGTATCATACACTGGAACCTACCACACAGCCTAGTTTGTACTCTGCATCCTGGAAAATCAGCTTCTGCACACGTAAGCAGAGGACTAATTGGCTGGTAAAAGACAAACCTGGGTGCATCAGGCACAAGGACCCCAAATGCAACAAACTGAGTGGAGGGGAAAGTACCATGGTGGGGTGGGGGAGCTGTCTTCTAAATCAACATCAATGAAAGGCTTTTCTTCTAGAAAATGGGGACGTTCAACTACTAAGAGGTTCTTAGCTGTAAAGCTTTACTTTAGTGACATGTCAAAAAAAGGGTTTACTCCTTACTGAATTAATACCAACAGATGCACCCTACAACTATTCTTCTGTGTGCTGTATCTTTGTAGTCTGTAGTGTAGACCTCTTCAATGCCATCCAGCCCAACAGCAATCGAGTCATCTGCGCTAATTAAGCAAGTGCTTGGAAGAAGTTACTGATCCCAGATGAAGTGGCAATTCAAGTTCCACGATGCATTTTTGCTAATAGTTCTAATAGGCTCGAAACCCATCGGCATCTTTCCACGAGTTTAACGTCATAACATAGATATCTGATGGAAAACAGAGTCTAAATAAAATGCATATTTTTGGCTAAAGCCTGTCCCAAAAGAAATCAATATCTACGCTCATTGTGAGTCGCAGGAATTTCTGGATCTCACTCACAACATTTAAATATCCTTCCCTTGTATTTTAATACAGTTCCAGGGTGAGGTGCAACAATAAAATGAGCAGCATCTACAGTACTATCCTACTCAAAATCTTGCACAGGAAGCTGGGTGTGCCTGTAAGCAGAGAGCAGAAAAATGAAGGCAGCATTTCTGCTACAGAACCAACACAGTGCCCTAAACGCCCTGAAAACAAAACTGTCAAGAAGGGGATAGTGAAAACACAAATCTGCCTGTGACACTACCCCAGAAATTTTAACGGCTAAGTACTTTCATTACTGTCACTGAGCTTCCAGAAAAGATCAACACCCTTAAAGTACAAGCTGCATTAAAACTGTCAGGAGAAGGGTGAGCTAGTGGTTAAAGCAGAAGGGACTCCAGAGCTTGGACCTCTGCTATTATCATCATCTTGCTATATGGCTCTGGCCAAGTCCAATCTATCCCTGAAGGACTAGATGTGTTGTGGGCTTACTTGGGTCTGAAACATGCACAAAGACCGTGAAGGTCACACTCAGGGAACTTAAATAATACATGCCTAGCTAACAGGAGCAGCCTGAAACACAGAATGAATGTTACAGGTTGGCAAGGACCTCGAAAGACCATCTAAGTCCAGCCCCCCCTTGCTGGAGCAGGGTAAGCCTACAGCACCTGGTGTACCCACACTGTCTCAAGCTATGCTGTCTTACCTGGGGCGCCAACCCACAACCCTGGGATTCAGACTCCTGTGCTCTACCAACTGAACATGATGCTGACCTTCATACTATAAGCGTGTGGATGTCGCAGAGAGCAGACATTTTCAAAAGTCATGTTTTAAAGTCCTCAGGTAGTTTGGAACCCAAACTACCTACCAATGGCATGGAGTGCTGAGCTCAGGCATTCTGAAGATCCTAAATAGGCGACAATGTAAGTTACCAACCTAAAAGTGAACCTATAAATGTCAGTCAGTGAGGGAGTGCTCAGCATCTCTAAAAACTAGGTTCTAAGTATTTCAGTTAGGAAATTGAGGCAACATAGGTAACAGGGGGCACTTTGAAAGCGGTGACCTGTTCTGACTTTGCTGCACCTAAAGTCAGGAGACTACAGAGCCTCCCTCAGCCCTGGAAATGCCTTGTCCTGGGAGACACTAGGGTACAACTTGTGAAAAGCTTCAGATGCTCTCTGCACTGACTGAGAGGGCAGTCTGGGACTAGCATCCCTGAACAGTTGGTAGCCTGGATAATTTCTTTTAGATAAACAACCCTTTGCTTTTGTTTGTTCATGCATCATCCTCAGTCAGAAGTTGTAACTCTGCAGTTCCCTCCAGCCAAGTGATACAAAGCAAGGTGACCACGACAAGGGAAGGAGCAGTGACAAGGGCAGTTTGCAGCAATGGAGATAGCACAAAACCTATGCTGCTCTCCCTGTGCTACCTGCCATGCACAGAGCTGTTGGGTGCCTGTCCCATTTGCCAAACTTCACTTCAGCTGGTCACCCAAAAGGTTACAGTCTTGTAAATCAGTAATTTGTAAAGCTGCCCCTGAACCTGTAAGTGATTAGTAAAAAACCATTACACTTCCATGGCCAGAGGACTTTCACACAGTTAATCAGTGAGGAAAAGAACTGGGTGTTAACTGGTTGTTTAATTCCCTGGAAGACCAGTTTATTGAGACCTCATGGAAAGAGGACTGAAATCTGAAGTGCCAACAATATATAGGGGAATTATATTGCTTACAGGCAACGTAAGGACGGGCTCTCCTGGACGAACAGGTACCACGTTGCCCTGAAGTGTGCTCAGTAGAGGAATTCTAAGGACAAGCAGGTGCCATTTGTGGTGCTCTCAGTTACTCAATTCATTTAATCCCTGCTTGGATATATGGGGAATCAATGAGTTAAGTTTTCTGGGCACCTTCTCCATGAACCAGGAATCTAGGGTTATGTGCTACTTGCAGAACACATGCGCACACATGCACACACACACACAAGCTTTCTCTTCCTCGGTCGTTGACTGGAACACCAAGAGAAAGAACAATGTTTGCTTGTGAGTGTAATTTCCTGTTTGCCTCATGAATTTCAGTATTTAGTTGGTATATTTCTGTCTGAAGGTTCTAAGATAGGCACAAACCCCGCCTACACATCAAGTGGAGGAAGAATCTCAATTAGCTGACAATCTGGAAAATGCACCTTCAGGCATAATTTCATGCCCTTCACCAGATCACTGGGGAGCCTTGGAGATCATCTGCAGGCTCAGTCCCCTGGTCTAAAAAACCCCTTGATTTAAAGAAGTTGCATCTTAGTCACCACATGGGTACAATGGGAAGATGTAATCTATCAAAGGGGATATTTCTTTAGATCTCATTCTCAGAACCCTTTATCTGCTTGGTCCACAGTGCAGCACATACTGAAACCAAAGAGGTGGCGTTCACAGTGGCAGCCAGTGCCAGGTGCTGCCAATCTCATTCATGGGTTATCTGAAAAAGGACTGGCTCTCAATATTACTGCTGACACAGCCAGGAACTGTCTGAATATGAAGAAAAGCTCTTGGATTATGTAATTGGCAAAGACAACGATAAATACCCTGTTTATTTATCAGATAGAGCCTTTTAGTCTATTTAGTCACTGCACCGAGAGGTCTGTGAGGTTCTTCTACAAGTGTCAGCTGTTGCTTTGGGAAATGTACCTTGAAAGTGGAAAACTAGATCAGCCTGGGTGTGATGAGGAATTCCAGGCCACCATGGATTTGGTTTGTAGTAGCTTTCCATAACAAAGTCTTTTTTTAACTGACTTTCTTTCTGCTCACATATATTTAGATATGACTTTCTTTCGGCACTGCTCAGATGCCAAATAGTTTTGGCTGAATTTGTAAGGGAAGGGACGCATGTTTGAGTCATGCAGTTGGCTCTCTCTAGTTGAGAGTTAGCAAGTCACTGAAAAAGATGAAGTTCGTATTTGGTTTTAGTTAACATGCAAGGAAACCAAGTAAAATATTATGAGTATGCACATCATAAATAAACATACAAAACTTGCACCAGAAGGAGATGGACTTCATTTTCTTAAACATTCCTTGGCTGAATCAATATCGAAGTTTATCAGTACTGAAGCTGAAGAAGCACAAGGCAGGAACCTTCATTTTCTCACTCCTTACTCTTGATCTAACACTGAGGCAGCCGCTGCTGCGGCAAAGCACAAGGGTGAACCATGCTCACATCTATTTTTGTGTGCCCGGTTTAGAGCTTGCTGCATAACTGCTGAGATAAGCAGTGCCATTTGGCATTAAGACACACTTCTTTCAGACTAAAAACAGCAAAACCAAAGGAGGCTGGTGATTACTTTTTCCTACAGTAGCTTGCACCTTGCAGTTTAAAAGCTAATGAAGTTGGTAATAGATACCACAACGCCTCTAAAATAGTGACTGCCAGCAGGAAGAGCTCACAAGCGATAGCACTGTTTGTTCACATGTCACTCTGCAGTTTCATCATTCTCCCAGACTTAACCTATTTACTAAGAGGCAATGAGTCATCCAGTGAAATGTCTCAAAAACACAGTGAAAAAAAGAGAATGGATGGGAGAAAGCTATTTTTTACAGGAAATAATTGGGGGGTAGGAACCAAAGAACGGTTACAGCATGTTCAGGATTAGCAGAAAGTAACAAGAATAGGCAATACTGCTGCTTTTCTTATTTCTGTCACAAAGGAACTACCAGAAAAAGTATTTAATTGAGGGGAAACAAACCATTTAACAAATATTTAATTAAGGGGAAACAAACCATATTACCCTTCCCTTTAGGCAGTTTTGCAGGGCATGAACATAAACTATCTTCCTCCCTTGAGCACTGGCGCTTATGTCTGTTAATCCACAAAACTATTTACTGGCTCTAATTCTCTGGCATCTTATCTTCTGCCATGTGTTAACTTTGTGAGGAACCCTGCTGAAGGGCTTGTGGATTCTTGCAGAAGTCTCTCCAGTAAACTGGGTTTCCCTCTGAACATGTCTGAACTGAATTTCCAGCCTGCTTCTCAGGAGAAAACTGCATCAAAATCTCTGTCCCAAGGTAACAGGCAGGATGCGCAAGTGGCCTCTGAACGATTTTGCCAGACAAACCGAGCTCTCCTCTGGAACAGGCATGCAAATGACCTTCTGCTTGCAATTACTGCGCTTTCACAAACAACTTCAGAGCAGCGAGCGCGCAGGCAGCATGTGTTCCTGGTGTGCTTGATTTTACAGAGGACCATGGGCAGCAGGCACACGGTTTATACTGAAAAACACTGAGCAGGGGAACACATGAAATCACTTCTGCTTGCAGATTGTTTTTCTATCATGACTCCACATCCTTCAGCAACTGAATGTTTGGGGCTAGATTCTTCCCCCTCTGCACTAGGCACTGAATGTTGAGCGCAGTTTTAGGAGCCCTGGTATCAGGAACTGCCTCTGCAGTTGACAGAAAGCTACAGGAACTGCTGGAGAGCTCTGCAGGTGTGACAGTGGGAGTCCAGGAGAGCTGACTTTGGGGCTATAGTTATGAGTCCCAGGTTAGCTGGAAAGAATCCAGACCACTAAATATTTAAGTGGTTATTGACAGTGTGTTAGAATTCACATATAACAGTGTCAGGGAGGTGCCACACACAAGATACCGTGTGTCTGCCCACATCCATCTGTTTGCTTTTACTCTGCACTTTGCTAGTCCTTAGAGGCAGGAACTGCTTTTTTCCCTTTGGAGTCAACACAGCATCTGCCACAATGGCCTTCTCATCTGTGTGGGGGTTTCTAACATAAAACAGTGTCACAATTCCACATAACACTATGGAGTATAAGTGTAAATCAGAGTCCAGTATGAACCAACAGAGCTAACTCATTACCAGAGATGTGTAATTAGAAAAAGGAGCGCAAAAGACACGATGGATACCATAACTGACTTTGCATCTCACCTCAGGGAGGCCAGGAACGCCCGACAGTAAAAGGCTCGAGTGGAGAAAAAGGTATACGCATCATCCAAAGACTTCAAACTTTCAATCTGAGTCACTGGCATAAACGAGAATGCTTTTGTTCTCAGTACGAAAAGAGGGGATATAAATTACCAGAAATAGAACTCGAGGTCCAATAGCTGTTGAGGTGACTCTACAGCTGAAGTGCAGCCGGCACTATTGAGGTTGGGCAATTCCCAACCTCCCCTCAAAAGCAATAACCTACATTTATTCAGAAATTAGCCCTCAATTATTTGCAGACCTCTCGTCCATCCCAATTCCAAATCAAGACGTAGGAGCAACCACCCAAAGAGCCTGCCCCAGGGAATCCTTCCCAGGATTTAACGATGAGCCATCCTAAATTTTCCAACTGTGAGGTCTGAGAACTGTGTATATCCCCATGGAACTGAGGCAGGAGGTGAAATACTACTCTCATTTCAGTGTCTCAGGGGCATGCTGCAAGATGCTGCACGTACCTAAGCAAGACCATCCTAATCACTCCCAAGTTTTCATTAGCTGTATAACAACATTCTCCTTTGCACCCCAGTTTGCATAGCCAGCTCATGAGCTCTGCATTAGTAAAGCATATTGAACCTATTAGTTTGCATTTAACCATCCAGTGCTGCACTTCCTGGGTGACTTCCAAACAAACAACAAAGTCTTTGGTACCACATCACGATAAAACACCCTCTTGCCTAAAATAAAGATAAAACTTGCTTACGTTTGGCATGATCTCATCTGACTACAGAACACATTCAGAAGCAATTGGCAGGCTGTCCCCTCAGCTAGAAACACAGACTGAATGGGAATACTGTTTGTCCTGCAGTTGGGGAACTAGCCACGGACAGCTGGAAGACACAGTAGTAGCAAAGCCAAAGGCCAAGATCACCATTACTTTGTCTTAGCAGTCTTGAAAGGAGAGCGACTGCCAACATGACCAAAGTGCTCCAGCTAACACACACACAGCATAATGAAACGGTCTGGAGCCACCAGGTATCTTCTGCAAAGCCAGATTTGTAAAGGTACGTTGGTAGGTAACTCAAGTCTCAGCTAAACCATCCTGGTCACTTTTATATAGAGTCGAATATACAGAGACAAATGTGCATCACCTTTTGACAGGAACTGAGTGCTGTCCTTTGGGATGCCAAGTAGAGATGGGAAGGTTTTCATAATATTTAAGGGCTGACTCTTTGCAGCACACCACAATGTGACTTCACCACCATGACCATCATGAAGTGCACAGTGCTGCCATAATCTCTTCTCCGCAGTGTTTCTGGGCACTGCATGACTGCTTGGCAGTGAGCATGGATGCAACACCTCACACTGCAACTACCTGCTAACCATGGCATCACTGAGCCCAGCAGCAGCAAAACAAACAGGTGTCTGGTAAAGCAGAGGGAATATTCTAGGTAGTACCACATCAAGAACCCAAAAAACGAAGGTAATTTACTGGTGAGAAAGCATAAACTATCTAAGAAGTTGGGTCTTTCCCCTTTTCAGATAATAAATTAAAATGTGCTCAAATTTGAGTGGTTAAGCCGTGGTGACTTCAGAGCAGGCTTCCGCTACAGAGAGTGCTGTGAGAGGACAGAAGGAGCATGATAGGACTAAAAATTCCCTCGTTTTATGCTGACAGCAACTAGTGACCTTCGGAAAGCCCCATTAAGCAGAGATTGGTTATGTCTCATGGCCAAGAGACATCCCTGTGGGTCCTGGTGAAACAAAGTGGGGTGGGAGATGCTCTGCCCTGGCTGTGCCACAGGTCACAGAACAGGGCTTTCCTCTCCAGGGGTCCCCTCAACACTAATAACCAACACTAAAAATAATAGTGCAGTTTATATTTGGCCTGGAAATCACTACTGTTAATAGGAACAGCCAGCAGAGTCTCCTGAGTTTGGGTTTGGTCGCTACTGATCCTCGTTGAGAGGTAAAGCACGTTCAGGATAGAAAGGGCTGCAGCATTCTAGCCACAGAGGCAATTTTTGGTTCAAGAGGGTTACCATCTCCAGTGCACACTCTCCACCCTCTCATCACCTCTGCTAGGTGCCCCCAGAACATCACCCAGTTTCATTTCTTCTTCACCTGCTTGTGTGAGGCACTCAGCCTGGCCGTGCTGCAGCTTGGTGCAGCATCAGAAGGGCCTGGAGAGCGACATGAGAGTGGCTGGCTCGGTTTGGCCTTTTTATTTATTTATTTTCCCTGATTGAGAAATGTCATCTGCATCCAGCTGTTAGTATTTTGGAAATCTGCTGTGTTTTGTTTTCCTCCTGTGGTTCAGCGTGGCTGATGGTCCAGCTGCAAAACCCCTGGCAGCCACTGAGCCTGTTTAAAGCAACTGTACATGAAAGTCCATGTCCTAGCCAGCATCTCCTCTCCTGGGCATACCCTGGGTCACCCCTTGGGCAGCCTCTTCATCAGTCTAATTAGAACAATGCTTAGCTCCACTGCAGCTATACCAGATGAGAATGTGGTGATAAGGAACTGCCCAAACAAGTATCTACATCAACTGATGTGGTAAAGAAAACATTTCAGTGGCAGCCAACAGCACGCTGACACTGACTTCTGAATGCCTGGCACTGCTTACACTGTAAACTGCAGCATAACAAACATGCTGCAAATTGATAAAGTTCCAAAACAGAATGGCATTGCTATCCACTTCCAGGTGTTCTGCACTGTATTTTCATGACTGTAAGCTATGTTACCCACGAAAGCACTGTGCTTCAGCAACAGAGCAAGTTACACATGAATGAGGGTAATGCCCTTAGCCCTGCACCTTTTCCTTCCAGTATGTTTCTCCCATGCCCACTTCAGTTGCCTGCTCTCTCTCGTGGTCAAAATAACTCCCTCTTCTTTCTTGCTACCCCAAAACAGACACTGATGTAGAGGGGAAAAGATTCTTCCAGAGCGCCGTGAAAGGGCAGGGGAGATGATGGTGTGTTATGAGGAGATGGGGCCTTGCTAAGACTTATTTCCAAGGAACAAACTTTTAAAGGTATGCAAATTACAGATGTGAAAACATAGTAATTAAGTAAACATAAGGGATAGTGCTTTAATACTTAAAAAATTCTTCCACTTGAGTCCCAAGTCCCCAGTTTTATCCACACAACTCTAGTCCCTTACTCAGTTACATTCATTCCTGAACAATCAGCTAAATACAAACCACCACTAAGAGTAGCCTGATCACATAACTGGCCTTTATGTCTCTCCCTTCTCAAGCAATGATCAAAACAATCCTGAATGCTTAATAACCCTTGATGATTATGTTTACCAATTAAGCTCTAGAAGAAAGCATAAGTGATACCAAAGTATATTTGCTGCAGGGAGGCATTCAGTGGGGTGCTTCCCTGGCAAGGGTGGGATGGTTCCCAAGGCAGTGATGCAGTGCAAGGTCCCTCTAGTGAACCCCTAACTTCTGCAAAAGACAAGCATGTTGCAGCTGAAGTTAAAGAAGAAAAGAAAATATAGAGTGTGGGTTGCTTGCAAGGTCATTAAACCAGAGGAGAAGGGATTACTTTAATTTCCCTTTTACCTGGAAAGAATAATAAACAGAAAAAACCCCTAAAAATAACCCCACTGCCTCTTTTAAGGGTTGGAAAAAACCTGCCTGAGCAGGGAGATAGTTGAAAATGCCCTGCTGAGCATGTGCAGTTTTCCATCCCCCATAAGCAGGCCTTGGTGTGTCTGGCCGGGATGCTGGAGTTTCACAGCGCGGGAGAGACGGGGCGAGGAGCAAGAGGACATGGAGTTTGCTGTGCTGTCCAGAAGATGAAAACACAAGGGCTGTTTATAGAGGGAAACCCAATTCGTCAGCCCAAATGAATTCCTGTGCTAATCCATGCAGGCTTCAAGTTTTCCACCAGCCCCAGCCACTGTAGACTATCTTTAGGAGGCACAGTGTGTTTGGAAAGGAGCAGCTGGAAAGAAGGGACATTTATGCCAGCTTGGAAGGCTTTCTGGTATGGAAAAAGAGGAATGCTCTCTCGGGTCTCCCCGCAAAATTAGAGCATCTTCATCCAGAGCAAAACGATGCCAAGCACAACAAACAAAAGCGGCTTTCCCCAACTCTCCTGGGCAGCCTCACTCCAGGGTTCACAATGGTTTCCATAGAACTTGTTTTGCCATCATAACAAATTCGATCTATCCAGGCGTGATGGTGCACACTGTTTGCTAAAGACAAGAAAATTAATTTCCTCTCTTATTTGTCTGCCAGAGCATTTTTGTCTAGGTGCCACAGACAGGGACTCCCCATCTGCCTGTCGGCTGAATACGTCTTGAAAAGAGAAATCCTTGAGAGGTTTTGGTCCAAGCAGGTTCCTTCTGTGCAGAAGCTGGGGGAGAGGCTGCCCATGGCTAATCACTCTCTTCCCTCAGTCTCTGACCCTCCCAAGCTCAGCTGGCCTCAGTGCAGGGTGTCTGTGTGCAGCAACACCAGCTTCCTGTAATAAACCAGCCATCAGCTTGTGCATCTCATGTTGCATACATGAGAGGAAATGAATGTCTTGTTATATTGACCACAATCTGTTGAAGTGCTAGTAAATATGGAAGTCTAACTGTGATTAAGGACTAGGTAATTTGCTCGACCAGGGTGTGCTCCATAGGAGCTGCACTGGAATGTCACATGCGGGAGAGGTTTCTTCCAGCCTCTCTGCAGAGACACACGAGCTCAGCAGTGGTTTCTGAAAAGAAGAGGTGGTTTTCTGCATGACAGAGAAAGCTGGAGGAGCATTTAATGCTACACCTAAAGTAAGACCAGAACAGCTACAATTTTTGGAAAATCTTAGTCACAGACTTGCACTTGTTTTGGAGGTGGTAAAAGCTATGAACTGTAATAAAGTGTAAAATAAAGGTCCCTGGACGATAATCTCTGAAACACACGTGGGAATGGATTTGGTGCTTTCTATGCTGAAGCAAAAATTGCATTAAAATCAATGGCATTTTTTAAAAAATAAAACATATCTGACAACATGGTAGTAGGTAACTGAAGCCATGAAGCTGCAGGGTGAGCTCAGGAGAAGAGCTCTCCTGTATCACAGCCGAAAATCTCACCCTAGGGTTTGCCTGCTGGAAGTCAGTATCTTGGTTGCTTTCCAGAGGGGAAGAGAGCACTCCACTCAGAGCAAAGGAACATGTGTGAAGAAGAAACCAGACAAGAAAAACTTAAGTGTCATTTTAAGGAAAAAAGATCCACGAAACATAATGGAATTTTTAAAATGTAACTGTGAAAATTTCTACATCCTCAGTTCTGGTTTCCTCACTCGCCTAGAGTGACGAGTGTTTGCAGACTACTTCCAGCCTTTGCAAATCACAGAAAAGACCCCTGGGATCATCAAGTCCAACCACCTACCCTACCTTACAGGTTCACCCGTAAACACCTCATCCAAATGATCTTTAAACACATCCAGGGATGGTGACTCAACCACCTCCCTGGGAAGAGTATTCCAGTGCTTAACCACCCTTTCTGTGAGAAAATTCTTCCTAATATCAAGTCACTTCGTACAAAATTACAGTTACTTCTTATCCAGTGGCTTGAACTAGGGGACTTCCCCAAGTCCTAAGGACAGGTTTCTAGAATGGTGGCCATTTAACTACAAAATGTAGGAGCTTATTTTTTACTGGCTTGGGCAGACCTGTGAAGCCTGTGATTAAAGCGCTGGTACAGCAGTGCTGCTGGAAAGCAGTGGCTGAAGGCACAGCCTGTGAGAGCTGGATGCACCATGACCACATAGAACATCTGAGTGCAGGAGCCTTTCAAAGTCAGGACCTTCACAGATGCTTTCAGAGAACAGTTCTACCTCCTGGAAAGAATAAGAAACCCGAACATGGCTGATGAAGACCCAGCACAGGCACTAGGAGGTATCTGACGGTAAAGGGAATGCAATGCCTGATACCTCATCCAGCTTCCTCTGGCTTGTGGCTACGGAGTCTCCTGGAACTGAGCTCTTACAAAATAGCTGACGTGCTGTTGCTCATAATGACAGATATTTAACCCACGGAGGTTTAACCGTCACAATACTTTCACCACTGACTCCTGTACTTCTGAGGTGGCTCCCCCTTCATTTAGTCATTCTCACTCTTTCCCAGGAAACTTAGAAACCACCTAAATAAACCAGCACCCATTGAGACATTGCAAATGTCATAACAGTCATTCATGTGTCTCACTATTTGTCCTACATTTGACTTGATTCATTCATGGATGATGAAGTCATCCATCATTAAGAAACCAGAAACCACACCACAATTTGGGAATCTTTGACTAGACTCCCCTGGCAGAGATGATCGGGGGGAATAATGGTAAACTCACACTCCTCTGATTTACTCCTGCTTTAGCCCTGCCTCACATTACTCTTTGCCTGTTAAAAGCAAAAGTCCTTGCGCAAAGGCAAGACAAGTCAACACGTAAGCCTGAAAAAAGAACTAAACTATGCTGGCACTTCTCTGTGACACCATCCACCTGTTTCCATACAGTCTCAGAGTTTTCTGGTCATGGAGTGGACACAGACAGGACTGCCATATGACTGCTGCACTGCCAGCACTCTCCCACCAAAGCGTGCCCAGATGCACGCTGCTAGCTGGAAGCAAGGGACAGTCTGTTTTGATCTTTACGTCCATACACCTGACAATTATCCATGCAGAAAAATCCTCCCTCAGATGCAAACCTGTCCCTCACTTCAACCATCCATGGGCAGAAGCCTGCAGTATTTTTATCATTAAACCCAGCTGAAATACAGTTTCATTCTAGAACTCATGTTTGATCTGTTGAGGACTGAGTTCAGCCTGTCTTTTGGACTGCAAAGTTTCCAAAAATATAAGAAACACAAAAAAGAAAATGGTTTGATTAAAATGAGGACTGTGTGGAATAGGAGAGCCTGCAGGAAGAAGGACAGTTAGACCAGTTTCTCTCTGAATGAATTAGGGTTGCTCTGCTGAGTCACATGGGCATCACTGGTGAAGCCCTTTGATCCTCAGTGCTTTACCTCTGGTTAACAGTTAACTCTTTTGTACCCAACAATGGCTAAAACCAGCTCAAGACCAAGTTTTCAAAGTCTTTCAAAGTCACTGTTATCAGACTATTGGTCATATGATAACAGAGACATCAGAGCTTTAACTGAAGAGTAGACTGCAGTGTTTTTAGTAGAGGCCATGAATGTTCCCAGCTGGAAATACTTGGATTTAGTGCTTTTGTGCAGAACCCTTTCAGCAGGAGGATCCGATCCATCTGTGAAGTTCACAGTGGATGTACACCCAGATTTCTGTGCCTCCAGAACTGAAGGGGACTTGGGGTGATGATTCAGACACAACTGCATTGCTTTATACATTTTAGCTTGGCTTTTACCTTCCTGTGGTTTCTTCTTGGTGAACACAGAAAAGGTCTTTTACATAATGAGAAAGAGCATGAAAGCCAACAGCTTAATGAAAATTCAAAGAGGTAGCTAATATGCTGGAAGGAAGCTTTATGGTCTTCAAGTATTTACTGTTCTTCCCCTATCTCTGACTCTCCTACTGGCATGACCACAGTTGTACTGCTTGTTTTTCAAATCAGAGACGCAGGAATGACCTGTTAGGTCATCTAGTACCTCGCAGAGCCAGTGCATGAGTCTACTGTTGCACATCTGTCCAGTCAGCTATTTAAATTCCTCTAAAGACATACTGCATCCAAATTAGAGCACAGAAGTCTCTTGGAACTGTCAGTATGCAGGGCTATAACTGGAAAAGATCTGCTAGTGTGAGTAACACTGAGAAGTAAAGTTCTTCTGTGGATAAAGCTGAGAATCCAGCCATTTTTCTGTAGAAGATTTTGTAACTGGCTTTCAGTTTGCACCGTGAACAGACTGTATATCTTTAAGATGCTCATTCTTGCCAGGCACTTTATTTCACAATAGTCAGTGAAATGTGCAGATGTTGCCCAAACCTTTCAAAGCAGCAGGGCTCTGCAGCTGCTTGCAAGATTTCAGAACTGCAGTTCAAAAATGGCTCAAGCTGGCTTTTCCCTGGCCATCACAAGAGGACCTGAGTCCTCTCATGTATTATATTGCTCTTTAAGGCGAGAAACAATAGCCCTGTCCTTTTCCCACGTTTACATGTTCTTAACTTTAACATAATTTGTACCAAAATGAAACTGTGAAGAGCAGCAATGCCAAACCCAGGCATTCACGGGTCATGAGTCAGGCCCCTAATAATCATGAGATTGGGTTTAAAATCACGCAATCAGGCCCTGCCCTCCGCATTGCATCATCTTTGCCTGGATTTTGAAAGATCAAAACAGCAAGACTCATATTTTTAGTATTTTTTCTCAGACCAGGCTTAAAAATATCTCGCATTTTCTCAAGAAAAAAATAACTCACATTCTGCTGCAGTCACCTGCTCAAGGACTTTTAAACCACTATAAATATTCCAAGACTCACAATGCAATTGCAAAGAATTTACAGAAGCTTTGAGCTGCCACGTGGATGTAAGCCAGTTCACGGGTTCAACTACATAATGACAATTTTAAAGGAGAGATAACAGGATAATCTGTGAGGACAAATACATACCTGGCTGTGGGTTCCCTCATATAGTTGCCAGGGAGGGTACAACTCCCCTCAGCAAAGCATCTTTCTACTAAACTAATTTGGCCCATTGCATCATCTTTAGTGGAAGCTACTAACACCAGGATTCATTTTGAGGTGGTCAACATACACAGCAAGCAGGCTGAGCTCGTGCAGTTACTGACCATGTGAAAATCCTTTACATCACACACACTGGCTGTAGCTACCCCTACAAGTTTAGGCAGCTTAGCAGCACTGGCATTGCTGGTGGAAACCCTTCTTCCAATGCAGACGTAGTCATCCCAGTACAAAAGCCTTACAGTGAAACAGCTGGTGGTGGTTCCCTGACTTGGCATAAACTGTGCTGATTCCAGTGCTTTTACACCAACAGAGCTGTGTCTATACAAGGGCTTTTACCATAATAGCTGTGTTAGCAAAATAAATCAAAGAACCAACCACCTCAACCAGCACAGCTCTGTGGTAAGCTGCCTAAGTGTAAAACAAGCCTCGCTGAAGGTTTCTAGAGAGCACTTCTCTGGTTCTGTGCAAAATGGTGAATTTGGCCGTAGAACAAGCGAACCCCTTCCTGCTTTGCAGAGTTTTGTTAAAAGCTATTTCCTATCCATGTATTTCTTGCTTCTCACTTCCAAAGCCCTCATTTTTAAGAAATGTTACCAAAATAGTTATGATTTTGACTGAACTTAAAAGGATTTCTGTGTAAAACACCCTGTGTCACTCCTAGCTGGCAGGAAGACCCCAATGCATGTTCCTTGCATTCTGTACGTGCTCAAATGACAGTTTTGCTCTGTCTCCAAACTTTGTCCTAAGTGTTTCTAACAGAAACACTTGTTTTCAGGACAAGTAGTGCATTACTTGTCAGCAGTCATCTGTCCACTTCTAGAAAACAGGTAGTATTCTTTGATATGTTCAACATGAAAGGAATGAGTCTAGTGGAAAGGCAGAAAAAAAGAGATAGCTGTGCCAGTCACCTCCTTTTAGTAACCTACAGCATGGTCAGTGCTGCCCCAGCTCCTGGATACTCAGACAACAGCTTCATGTGCCTTTGGTACCCCCACGTCTCAGGTTGATGTGACAGCCTGGGATCCCCTAGGCAAGTTAGTTTGACCAGTGACTTTCCACATCAGCGGGGACAAATCACTTAAAAGCTCTGAGCCCCACTTCACCCATCTGTAAGAGGTGCAGAAAATCAGCTTCTACTTCTTTCTGCAGTGGAATTATTTTATTTCATTACTATTTCTCATCCCTGGATGAACAGTGTCACTGGACTGTAAAATATTAGTGTTGTTATCCCTTTAAATTGAAAATGGATTGAAGGAATAAAAGTAAATGTATGGTCTATTTTGGCAGATGTCTTCCAACAGATGGGTGTCTATGGTCTTCTTTATAAGAGCTGTCTGCTGTCTGTGATTCAGACCATCTAAGGAATGCCATGAGCATGGAGTAAATGGACAGCAAGTCTGGGAAAGGACTTTATTGTGGTTTCGAAGCTTTCAATTCCCAACTGCATGCACAAGTTTTTTTCAAGTAACTCTTTGCCAGTATTTCAAAAGTATCATTGAAAATTGCTCGATGACTTCCAAAAACTGAGTGCTTTCTGCTGATAACAGCCCCCTGGTTTAGCCTTCAAAGGTACCATGCCTTCCACCAGCAAATCGCTAGCACTGGGGTTCCTTGTCTTGGTGCATCAGTCCGTGCTGGGACCCTGTCCACTGAAGCACCGAGAGAACATTCACGTACCCATCCTGCAAGTGTCAGTTCTTGGCGGCCGTGCCAGTGGTCTCCTAATGGAGTCTGCATGTTCTTTTGAACAGGAAACGCTTTGTAACACAACTTGCCTGTGGGCACTTACTGCACCAATTAAAGATTCCTGAGCTGGAGAACAAAGAGGTGCCAGTGGAACTATGGTTTTAATCACTTGATTCATTTTCTTCCTTCCTCTACTGCTGATTTGGTGTGTATGGGTTTTTCTTTTTCTTGCCTGGCTTTGTTTTGCATGTTTTTAGGCAGCAGGATGGCTGCTCAGAAAGACTGATGGGGAAAAAAAGGGCCTTGAAAAGGGGCAGCATTGGTCTGAATTTTCAAATTGTTTCTAGGGTTGAACACCACCAGCTGCCAGCCTGCCATTACCATGCAAATACTGGTTCTAATTCAGGTATGTGGCATGTGAATTTCAGTAACATTAGTGTACTGGGTGTTTAAATTGTACTAGAGAGAAGGATTATGAGATAGTTTTTGATAGTGGTAAACTGAGGTTTACACTTCGCTGAAAGGCCAAGCTCAGACGCAGCCCTGGAGACCTTCCTCCTGATCCACTGATCTTTCTACTTCCTGACAACAAACTACAGGTTTTTGGGAACAGAACTGCTTTTTTGTTGTCTTCTCATTCCACCTCTAGAAAAGCACTTAGAACCTAATGTGACACAAGTCCACAATAGCAGTGATCCAAAACTAAAGCATGTTGTGCACCCACAAAGTGCTGAAAAGTCCCAACAGAGACCAGAAAATCTGGAATAATGTGAGTCAGAGCTTCAGGAATGAGTGTGATGAACACATCGATTTGCTAGAGCTTTGAGCGCAACGCTTTACAGAATGTACATGTTTCACTCTTAGTCAAACTCTGCCCGAGCAGAAATGACCACACCTTCTATGAAAAGTAGTTCTAATTAAAAACAGAGCATGGCTTTTTCTGATGCAAACTGTTGCTCTAACTGAACCACAGCCCATTTGCAACACTGAAAGTCAGCCCTGTCTAAAATGCCAGCAAACTGGAACATTTCCCCCTCTGCCCTCTCTCGCTGTTTTACTCTGTGCAGGGACATATGATGAGAACAGCTATGAACCAAGCTAAAACACACTCCCAAAGCCCCCATCCGTGCTTTATGGGGAAGTAATCAATACAGCGTTCAGAGAGAAAAGTGGCTCCTCCACAGGCAGGCAGGAAGGCAGGCTGATGGATCCACTGCCCTGACACACAGAAGGTTTAAACTACCTTCACCATGCAGTTGTTCCCCCCGCACAGGGAAATCCCAGCTGGCAGCAAGCTGACAGAACTGGCTTTGAGCCACCACCTCCTCCATCCTCCATGCAGGGGCTGGGGAAGGCGAACAGGATGCTCACAGCGTGCCAGGACCCGAGCCAAGACCCTAAGGACCATACTGGCCGTGAGGTAGAACTGTGTCCTGTCTTCCCTCCTGCAGGTACTGACCCCTCTCCTCTGAGGGGATGTGTGTCCTCAGATGCAGTGTCCGGCACACTGCAAAGAGGGCAGCAACAAACCAAAGCTGTCAGGAAGGAGCTCAGCCTCCCTCTGACTGCTGCTTACACGGAGCTGACACAGTAGCTTTGCTTCTCGGGTCCCCAGGAGACCCAGGGTTTCCTGGAGGTACACCCTGCTCAGCCTTGTGCCTAACAGCTCCCAGCCAGAGGAGAAAAATAGCTGTCAGGAAAGAAAGATACTTCCTGAACACAGAGGGGAAAAGGGATTTTAATTCAATTTAATGCCACTATGGGGACACGCAGAGGGTTTTCTTGGCGTTGAATGAAAGAACACAAAAGCAAAATGCAGAGACCCGACACAGTCTGAATGGTCCTGGATGACACCCACAGTTAGAGCAGTGGTGACTGCAGTGGGGAGCAAAGCTGTGCGAATCAGCACATCACAGGTAGTGAAGGTGATCAAAAGTGCTGGGTGATTCACAGCCACCACATCTCACATCCTGCACGTCCACTTTCTGAAGAAGTATCTGCTGCATCTGAAATTTTCTGTGAAATACATGAGCCCACCGTAGAACATCTCTGCTGATCAGTGCTGATAAACCACTACACAAGCATCTGCCTTGCTTTTCTCCTCCCCATTAAAGATTACTGGTGCACCAAAAATAATTCAGAGCTGCTGCATGGAGCAGACAGTTCCGAGTGTCAGATGTGGTTAGACTGTTACCATTTGAACAATGGCAATCGTTTTCCTTTGTGAAGTAAAAAGCACACAGTGTGACAGCTGAACCAAAAAGAAGAACCAAACCTAACACAGGCGAGTTGATAACATTCAAGACCACAGCTACACATCCCTTATTTGTACATGGAAAGAGCCTAACACCATGCTTGGCACTCAGAGCTCTTCAAGGCACTTCTAGATCGTGTTGCATCTCAGTGCTTTACAGTCTGTGATGCATTTAGCCCTTACTGCTCTTGTCACACAATCTTTGAGTGTCTGTGTTGCAGATGGGGCAAGAGAAGCCAAGTGGCTTCTCCAGGGCCACACAGGAACCATCTGGCTCTGCGGTGTAAGCCTGGACACTCCTGGGCATGACCAGCACCCGAAGCCCTGGATGACTCGTGCTCAAAGCTGCCTCACCAAGGGATTTTGGACAGTGCTGCAAATAACTGATTTTTAACTGGGTTTATGCTTTGAATAACTAACGTGATTACTCTGAAGGTCTTGGAAGAACCAGATTCTATTTGTCCATGTATTTCTGCGGTTGTTTGTGTAACTTTTACCATTGTGGGTGGTTTTCGTTATGAATAATATTAAGATGAGGCCTCGGCTGAAACGTGCTGAGCACGCTCTCATCCTATGGCTTTCACATACATTTGAAGCTAATCACTGCTTGCCAGTAGAAGCCTGGACACCCGATGTGTCCTGAAGGATCTCCTGACCATGACCTATCTTCACTCCTGAAGTATTTCCAGCAGTACTGAATCTCTGAGGCAGAGCTTTGAAACTTTGTCTGCCAATTCTTCATGAATATTCACTTTATTTGGGGATTCATCTTTA
The DNA here is from genome assembly GCA_013400115.1 of Rhinopomastus cyanomelas. Taxonomy (NCBI): domain Eukaryota; kingdom Metazoa; phylum Chordata; class Aves; order Bucerotiformes; family Rhinopomastidae; genus Rhinopomastus; species Rhinopomastus cyanomelas. The sequence goes on from VXBP01008606.1 coordinate 454,348, forward strand.
TACTATTTGATATCAAAAAGTTATGGATATAGTTTTGGTTCTGACAGAGGAATGTGGAGGTATGTGGAGAAATATGTATATCAAGGTACAAACTTTCTACTCCTTTATTCTGCTTTAGTGAGGCCACACCTGGAATACCGTGCCCAGTTATGGTCTGTCCAATTCAAGAGAGAGAAAGGATTAATTGAGAGAGTTCAATGTAGAGCTATGAGGATGATTGAGTCTAGGACAACTGCCTTGTGAAGAGAGATTGAGAAAATTGGGACTTTTTAGTGTGGACAAAAGAAGACTATGAGGGGATTTAATCACTGTCTACAAATATGTGAGGGCTGGGTGTAAAGAAGAAAGGAGCATTCTCTTTTCAATTGCATCCGACAGGTCAAGGGGTAATGGATACAAGCTCAAACACAAGAAGTTTCACCTCAATATGAGAAAAAACTTCTTTTACAGTAAGGCTAATTAAATATTGGAACAGCTTGCTTAGGGAGGTTGTGGAGTTCCCTTCCCTGGAGATGTTTCAGACCCATCTTGATGCATTTTGTGTAATTGATTTAGGGTTTTTAGACAGTTATGCTTCTCGTAATTTATATCCTGCTTGAGCAGGAGGCTTGGACCCCATGGCCTTTATAGGCCACTTCCAACCCTAATAAACTGTGTAAACTGTGTGTAAACGTATGTGTGGTGACATCTAACCTGCATAAAGGTCCCTAATAGCCACAAACCTGACCTTCAAGACATGACAGCAAGATCCTTCCCTTCCAGTAAGTCTATCTTTTGTAATTCTGTCTGAGAGGGGTGAACTGGGATGTTGAAAGGAGGCTGTATAGGCTGTGCTGGGAATCTCTTGCACTGAGGCAGCACTAGCAAGAGGAGAATAGGAGCAAAAATCTCCTTCCAAAAAAGCATATGGTAGGCCTGCAGTATATCAGGAATGAGCTACAGGCATGCAATTACCACTAATGTAGCCAGTATGGCTAGCATCATGTGCAGCACTCTTGCACATCGCAAACCCCAGCTGAGAAGACAGGCAAATACCTGCCACCACGTGCCTTAAGGTCCATGCTGTAATGGCTGCACCATTGCTGCCATTCAACCTTGAGGCCTTTCAGCTTTGTAACATGGTCACATGTTGGACTGTGGAAGTGGAACTCTTATCTTTACAAAGCAGGAGGTAAAGACAGGTTAGGTGTGCTTAATCCTGAGTATGCCAGTGCCCTGTGGAGCAGTCAAGGCTCTGAGCAAAGAACAAACCATGGTTGCAGGAAAGACAAATATGGGTATTTTTACAGCAGGAAGAGTAAGAAAATAATGAAGGGTCCTTGCCAGCAGTTGCAGCAGGAAGCTGGAAGAGGTAAAGGGAACACACAAGAGCATTAGCTATGAGATGTTCTTCTCCAGTCACTTCCAGGAACGTTCAAAGCCTACGAGTGGGACAGCGTACTCACTCTGAGAGGCAACAGCTTCAGGAATGAGGAACAGATAGAGTAGGGCTTGTCCCAAGTCACTCAAGAAGTTTGTGTCAAAGCTCAGAACAGAAGCAAAATCCAGAACTTGTAAGGCTGTGCATTAACCACGAAGGCAGAGGACAAGAGTTGACAGGAGGAGGTCACAGCCATAGAAAGGGTAGGAAGCTGGGCTGTCAGCAGAAACATAGAGAAGAACAAAGAAAAGGGAGAAGGAAGGTGGGGGCGGGGAAGAAGAGAGAAGGGAAGTAAAAGGCACTGAAACAGTGGTTGCCCAAGAGCCTGTGCATCACCAGCAGTGCAGCACACTCATGCCAAGTCTGGCTTGGGAACCACCAACTCAGTATCTCTCTGTGAAAAATCACAGCAAGACCTAACAGCTCACTCTATCTCAGAAGAGCTTTCTGGATAAACGGGATTTGAGGTAAAACCTCCATAATCCTTTGGGTTTGCTTTCTTTTAATACCATAAAGCACAAAAATAAACTTTCTAGTTAGGAAAAATATGGCTTTTGTTACGTTCTGAGTCACTTTTCCCCAAGAGCAAACAAAGTGGCTTTTCAATTCAAGTCCTGAGCATTTCAGAATGAAATGTTTTTCAAAGTCCTAAAGCAAATCGCAAGTCTCCAAGTCACACTTCAAGCTGATGTAAGCTCACTGAGGTCAGTAAAGAGATTGCTGTTGCCTGGCCTGACTTGGGTGGCACAACTGATAAATTAATTCTGGTTGAAATCAATTCAAGATGATTCTGTCAGACAAGCAGAAGCCTGGATATTCATTATTGACTTGCTGCTCCTCTTAGCTTGGAGGTTGAGTGCATCCCTAGTGAGTGATACTATGGTTAGATGTTACTGGTCTGATTCAGCAACCAGTGATGTGCATTTTGAAGTTCATTTTGGGAGCTCATTTACGTGGACTTTGGCTGGACTCTTGTTTGCTAGCTTTTACTTCAAGATGCTTTCATTTGTACTTCTTTTACAATGTTTGCATCACATATATTTAGAAATGATCCCTCAGGTTCTCATAGTAAAAGTCCCTTAAAAGAAGTGTCCAATATTACTACTAGAAGGATTACCTTGCTTTGTTGTCATGCTCCATTCCCTGAATGGGATGGAAGTGTATTTTACTTGCCTATTTTCTGGCAGTTCCAACAAATGTTCTCAACCAAATTCACTGTTAAAAAATGACTCAATGCTGCTTTTCAGAAAAGAGGACCAGTACTGCGATAACAATCCAGATTTTACTGTGATAGCACCAGAGCCATACCAACCACTTCTAAAACGCAGATTAACAGAGAAAAGCATCAGCCAAACACTGCCCACAGAAATAGCAACAGAGACTGTACATGATACGGTCATAGAACATCCAGGAGTTCAAGAAAGTAAAACTTTTATGGGCAGGATTTCACAACTCAAGGAAACTACTGGGTGCTTACAAAGCACATTCACAACATCAATCCATAAATCCAATTGTCTGTGCTGAGAGGACAGCAGCAGTAAATACATGTGCAAATCAGGTCTGTACTTCATATATAAAAATACTCTACATTTACAACAATATATCCACCAATCTCACCTTACTCCCAGTAACATCAATATTGCGTTTGCTACCAGCCATTGTAATTGCAGTGTCCAGCTGCACCATTAACTTTTCATTGATTTCCTCTTGCCAGGAACATTAACAAAAGAACCAATCAACCAGATTGCCAATAGCTGCCTACCTAAGAATAAGCAGGATATGTTCAAAGAAAGCTTTACTCTAACTGATATTCATTCCTAAAGGCTAAATCTGCTGGCTCACAACAAAGAAACAGCATTGTTTTACTTATCAATGTCCTACTGTTCATCTAGAACATCTGCAATAGTTTTGCCTGCAGCACTACCCCATTCACTGCAGGCCTTGATAGACTGTTCAATGGGCTTTTTTTGGTACAAAATGTACAAGAGCATTTTGCAAACTGGACTTTGCTCTGATATGAATAATAAAAAAATAATTTTAAAGTGCATTTTGTTTCAGATTCCCCATTTTCCAAACTAACCTTTGGCAAATGGGAACAACATGGCAACAGCTTGAAACCTGACAGCTTGCTCCATGGCAGGGCAGAGGGTGTCTGCAGAACATTGTGTTTTGCTCGTTGCCAAAGTGCATTGCCATTTACCAGATACACAGGTGATGAAAGACCAAGATGCAGTATGAGCAAACAGTGAATATCCAAACCCACCAAAAGAAGGCCGCATTGGTTTAGCACTGAGGAACAGGTGGGCTATACAAAACTTTCTCCCTCCCTCCAACAAACTGACCCATAGAAGAAAAGAGTGGCACTTACCATCATCCAGATACGCTTGGTCCAGATTCTGTTCCTGTTTAATAGTGACTCCAGCTGGTAACACTTCTTTCTGGTCGCTAACCGGTGGTCCATTTTTTGCTGCCCTCTGTCCTGAGGCTGTCTGCTGCTGAATCACGGTAGGATATGAACTTGGACTTAACCTCTGTGCTTGACTGACCTGGGGCTGGCTGGATCTGGCAACATTGGAAGTAAAATTTTCACAGCACATGATGTGCTGAAATTCTTGGTGACTTCCACACCTCAGCTGCTGGTTGGTTGGAGAATAGTGAATTACTGGAGAAGACTGTTGGTTGCCTGGAGAGTGGTGGAGCACCGCTGAAGTTTGGCTTGGAGAACCAGCATGCACCAGTACTGATCTGTGGGCATCTGAAATAGCAACTGGTGTAGCCATCAAATTGGATTGCTGGTAGCCCAGTTGGCTTGGGCTAAGGCTCTTGCTTCTTTGGTATATTACAGCGGACGGATTCTGCTGGTGGTATCGAGAATCAGGAGATGAAAGGCCTGAGCGCAACTGCTGGCAAGGGGCCATAGTGGCCACAAGACAGGAAGGAGATTCGGTGACCATTGTGTGCTGTGAATAGTAAGGCTGTGTTACTGTTCCCAGACCACTGTGTACTGTATTGCAGATTAAGGCCGGATCATAGTCATCAATGGGCTCTGTTTTGATTGACGGTACTAGAATAAAGCATGCAAAGGACATTAATCGTACCAAGTTGATGAGAAACAGGTTTTCCTTGAAGTAATGAGAGATTTAAGCTGTTTACAAGATTTGCATGTGCAAGGTTGTATCACACAGACATTGAGTTTAATAAATCACGGCAGAGCGCTCTACGCTATAATAGGTTCTTGAAATTCTGTACTGACCTATTTAACCACAGATTTCTAAAAAATGACAAATTTCATACTTTAGCTCATCTTTTAATTCATTTTAGTGCCACTCTGAAACTTAAGCAAAATAAGAAGCCATAGATAGGTGCTCTGTTTAGTACTGCCATCTCAAAAGAAGACTGAATAAATAGAAATCCTATGACATATACAACTCCTCATTTTTCTGTCAAACATGTAAGTGTTGACCAAATGCAGAGTGGAACTAATTTAGGATTTTCTTTTTAGTTCCTTTGCTACATGTAACTTCCTCAGTACTGAGAACTGAAGACTTTTCTGAAACTGTCATTTAAAAGACCATGATTTGGTAAGAGTTGTGTGAATCTTGCTGTGGGTAAATGATGGTCCTCTACAGACAGTTTCTCATGCTTCTGATGATTTTTTGGTCAAATCTTCAGTCAACTTTGGTCAAGTTTCAGCGCAGAAATACCATAGAATGGAAATAGTGTAGTAGTCGCACAGCTGGGTTATTTTTTGGAAATACTATTCCACAGCAGAGCAATTTAGCAACTATACAAAGCCTTCACAATGGTGACACCTTGCACAGTTCATAAGTTCAGGGAGAGAACCAGCAGTTTTCAGGCTGGAGGAGACCAAAATAAAAATCAGAATGAAAGTTTGCCTGTCCTTAGAAACAAGTCAAATGAAGACATCACTTTGAAGCTTGCATAAAATCTGGTGCTGTTATTTTATGCTTTCTGGTTTCCACAAACACAATACTCTGATTTTCTCACAATGTTTTTCTCGCAGCCAAAGCTGAGAAATTCTGGGAATCTCATTAGTAATCCTCTTGCATTTATTGTCACATGGCTCACCAATTCCCAAGAGGAAGAACATCAGAAAGCAGTCATATTTTTCTCAGCCAGCTTCATTCTGAAGAATATATATTGCTCGTCTTCCTCCATTCTGAGCCCGTCACTTTCCCAGACCTGATGTTATCTTCCTGCCGTGCATGTCAGCTGGGGAAGCTTATGGTTTTCACCAGGTCACATCATGTCACAGACCAAGTCTGCTCCCGCTAAGGCTGCTGGCAAACTTCCATCAAGTTAATGGGGCAGCATCAGCCCATCATCAAACTAACTGTTCCCTTAACTTTGTGGAGAATTCTGATCATAAATCACATGCATCCTTTAAACCTCACAGTTGCTGAGTGCTTAGCTGTACTCTGCTCAATGACATTAGTAAAACTGAGATCCTCAAATAATGGCAAGAAAACAACGTAGCAGAAAGTAAAATCTTGCTTATAAGAACTAAGCAACAACTTGCCCTATCCTTGGGAATTACCTGGGTGATAGGTAAAATGCTGGGGTTGACTTCTTTTTCTTTTCCCGTTAACGACATAGAAATTCACCTTCACAGCTGTGCGAATGTGCTTGTTACGATACTCAGGCACTTCTACAAACAGCATGCTCTGAAACAGCAAAAGGTGACAATACAGAATCAGTAACTGAGCCTGACTGGAGATTTCTGCATGCACCTCCCCTGTTAACATGGCCAGGCATAATGGAATAGAAGTCTTCCTATTCACCCCTTTAAAGAGGGGTATGACATGAAGAAACAAAAAGAAGGGCAAATGGGAAAAGACTCGAAGATTTTTGGTACTAGGAAGCTGGTTTCTATGTACTGTATCCTCTCTTGTACATGATGTTGTCCTGAACTTGGAGACAATAGTCTCAGCTACAAATAAAATACAAAGAAATAAATCATACTGTACTTGATAAGGAACTATGTACTGCAGAATCCACTTGTTCTATAGGCTTTTCACTTATGCACAGCCAGATCCTGTTTGCATGGAAATTAACGTGGAGTCTCATGTTCTCTTCCGCACGGGCAGGCACGGCCCACGGCAATGTAAGAGCTAGCTCCTAAATGAAAGGAGCAACCACAGCAAAGTGAACAAAGAGACTCATTCCCTTGAAAGATCAATGTTCATTTTAAATGCTGTAGTACAGATCCTGAGGTCCTTCAAAGTACAGAGCGCCCAGGACTTCCATACAGGCAAAAGGAAGCCAGGACAGCCAGCATCCTGCAGAGGACTGAGCTGGTACAATAGGGTCTTCTGCAAGAACACAAAATCTAGCAGTTATTCAATTTGCTGTGGGTTACTGCTAAATGAATAGTTTCTTTTTGCAATACATTTACTGCTGAAGCATTTGACATTTGTTCATCACGGCAGTTAAGACAGCTGCTCTTTCTGCTTCTGGATGTTCTTTTGAAATCTAGCCCTTGAATACAACTCGCTGTCTGAGAAGCCCTGGGAGAAGATACCCAATGTTTTGTGTACTTACAGACTGGCTCTTATCTTTGTCCACTGTTGCCTCCATTTCCCAGATCTGCTGCCCATCTAGAAGAATATCACAATGTCAACCTCACTGCATTTCCTTAAATCGTAAGGTTTGACTTTGAAACAGAAGGCAAATTAAGAGATGAAGTTATCAAAGCTCTCAAAACACACTTTCAAGCACCTTCCCAGTCCTAACTCCAAGCAACAGCATTTAATTGAAACACATAACTGAATACTTCTCTCACCAGGAAAAGGCTTACTTAACGTAAGTGCTTATGTAGAAATTAGCCAACCTGGGGAGTCAAATACTTAGCACAGGTGCAACATCTGCTTTTTACCAGCCTTGGTTCCAGCTGGCTTGTCTGATGGAGGCCATCAGTAGGCCAGCTAAATTTCTGGCGGTCGTATTCATCCAGCAGCTTAGCAAATGCCCCACTACTTTAGGCTAAGACCACAGTGTGGTGAGTAGTGGAATGGGCTAGAAGGAAGGACTAGTTAAAGATCCAAATCTCCTGTGGGGTACCTGAAGATGGAAGCAAGCAAACTAAGCCACTTCAGGGCTGCAGAGTGAAACTAGCAGATGCTCTGAATTCTCACAGAAGCACAGGGTTTTCTAGAAACAGTTCATGGGGGCAGATCCTTACCATAACCAGGAGACCAGCTACATACAGTGCTTGCTTTCTTTTACACATGCCCTCTTCCTGTTTATACTCAACTCTTATTTGTGCAATATGGAATGCCAGTAGGTGACATCTAGCAATAAATCTCCCCTGATCGAGGAACAAGCCAAGCATCTCTGATTGTGCCGGTGCCTCAGCGCTGCCACCACTTCAGATTGTGATGGCGTGCCACTGGCTGTCCCAAAGTCACGATGAAGAACCAAATCTTCACTGTACTCAGTGTGAAAGTGCCTTGTTTCACATGTAACAGCCTCTACCTCTGTATCACTGGAAGTCTTTCTGTTCTTAATTACACCCACACACTGATCTTCGGTCCAAGTTACACAAAATTGTATTTACTGAGCTAAATTTGATTTGATCACTTCGCCTGAAACACCGACAAAGCAACACTTGCCCTCTCAGAGTACAGCAGTACTGACAGGGCACTTGTACACAGACTGGGTACTTCATCTGGCTACTAATATTTCCTGAATCTGTTGTTACCCAGACAGTTCCCAGAAAAACTTTCAGCAGTGCCTTCTTCATTACTTTTTTTTTCCTTAGATTTTAATCTCAACCCCTTTGGTTTTTATATTCTGCTGAGCCTTTTAGCCAAGCAATTTGCAGAAGAAAAATACAGATGGGGAAAAAATATTGCCCAACACCTTGTTCAAAGCCTGATTTTTAAAGTGAATAGGGAACGTGTATCCAAACAAACCAACGTGACGTGAATTATTGCAGCCACGAGGCTGGTGTTTGCTTTTGAGAGGGGGAAGCAGCTATTGGGCACGTTGCTGTGGGGTTCTCCACGCTCTGTGCTCAGGTCTGGTCAGATAGGGGTGGAAGTCTAAAAACGGTGCTCCTCACAGGACTTTATATTTTTCCCAATTCTTGGAAATTCTGCAAGAGCTGCTTTTGTCCTCTGTTATTTAAGTGCTTCTGCTTCTGGCAAAAAGGGAAATGAAAGAGTATTTTTAAATGCATTTTGCATTTTTTCTGTTGTTTCCCTCTTTGTTCTCAGCTCTGTGCAGACAATGAGCTGACAGATGTGCTTGGCTCTCTGGGCTGCTTCTCCCAAGAGAGCCTTGAGCTGCTGCTCCTTGACCATACTGTAGCTCTGCATCCTGCCTGCCTGGGGTTGCTCCCAGCACCCAAGGGTGCCCACTGTATCCAGCAGGATCTCACCCCCTGAGCACCTGACACATAGCACTGACAGAGCCTCCTCACCCCAATTCTTACTCTGTGAAAGTGGAGACAACCAAGGAATAGCTGAAGCTTGGCTCTGTTCTTCAGTTACCTGAGGAAAAGCTTCACAGGGGGAGAGGGCAGGAAGGGGTCTCTGACACGTGGCTGCTGCCCTAGAGTGCTGGTGCAAGGAGAAAATGCTAAATAATTCTTTTTTCTTTCTTTTTTTTCCAAGTGTTTCAAGCTCCCCCACAGTGAGTCAGTTGTCTTCTCTGTGCTAACATGTGCATTAGTGCCGGAGCAGGGACAGGCTAAGCTGGGGAATCGGGGCCAGCAAGGCTCACACAACCTGCTGCTGTGCAAAGGAACAGAAAATCCTTCATTATTTAACAAGAAGCATTCACTTTGGCCACCGCTGCGGACTGCTTGTTGCAGGTTAAATCTATAGCCCGTTAACACAGCCAACTTCACTGTTGTTGAAATGTTAAACATCCCACGGAAGGGGAAAGCCAGCAAATACCAGGGATTTAATCCAGCCCATCCCAAATGCATCTTTTGATGACAGTAAATACTTAATGGGGAGATTTCTCTTCTAGGTTATCTTTGCAAAGAGAAACTGTCATAGCACGTGTTAAGGAATCTGCCCACATCCTCAAAAAAACCCCAAAAGATAAAACTTTATCATTCTCTGAGGAAAAGAGGAGAGAAAAAGAACCAACAAAATACATCACAAAAGAAGAGCCTCGATAGAGACACACATCAATTACTGTCTGAGCGATGCAGAATGAAGATGTCCTGACACCCAGGCAGCCAAGGGGGAGTATTTGACATCAGTTTTTCTCCAGGCAGACTGTTTTCATCTTTGCTTCTGTACTGTGAAATTCAAACAGTCTGTGCAGATCCAATAGCACTAACTTCACAAAGAAGGTGGAAATCAAAAGGATTTGTTGGTCCAAAATGCATAAAATAAAGGAGAAAGGAGCCTCCAAGTCATCTGGCATATCCGAGAGGCCTGTGAAGCACATGCGACCGCAAGCGCCGTGGGTTTGATTTAGTAACTCAGCCACTGAAATTGCACTCAAATCTAATGAAACCAACCATAAAAATCAAGCGATGTTTAGGCTGAGTCCAGAGTCTACGGGGATTAAGAGCAAGAACGAAAATAAGCCCAACCAAACAAGAAATAGATGCATTTGAGGTTATCATTCTAATGATGATAAATGCTTCTGTTTGGATATATTCATACTCACGGCAGCTAAACAGGTTCTAACAAACCTGTCAGCAGCAATCCCTGTTCTATAAGCACTGGAGCTCTGTTGAATAAAACCACTCCGCAGCTCGCTCCCTGACCTTTATGCTTAAATATCACCATGTGGCTCCATCTGTCTCACTGTATAGCTGTGAATGTACAAACTTGAGCCTGAGACAATCAATATTTGCTTTTCCTTTAACCCTTCTGGATATGCACTTGCGGTGGGCGTTTGGCAGAAAGGTGAAAAACACCACAAAATACAACTGCATTGAGAAACCTCTCCACTTTAACCCTTCTTTTTTGCTGGTAAGGAAACATTTTGATCATGCGCACTCAGAGAGTATGGAAAGCAGCAGGAATAAACTAACTCGGGGAAAATTCAAAGAGGGAAGATTTGCACCAAACTGTCAACACATCTGTCATCTTTAGGATGTGCATAAATGAGAATTTTCTTCAGGAGGAAAGTAAAGTGGATGCTTGAAGAAAGTTATCAGCAAAAATGAGATTTTTACTGTAAGAAAGTGCTAAAACTGAGAACACTGATATGATGGTAGGGCACAGCCCCAAGTACAAAAGCTGAAGGGCCTTTTCTCCAGTGCAGTGTAGTAGCCTCAGTGATGCCCGAACACTAGAGATGCCTTTGCTTTGACCAAAAATGTGCGTTCCCTGACCTCTCCAGGTCCCTTCTGGCCTTAATTACCCTCTAAGTCTGTCAAGATGCCCTCCTTGCTTGCAAACTAAGAAAATTAAGCCCCAGCTTGACCAACAACTAATCTAAAGTCAACAAGTATGGAGAGCTGTTTATTGCATATAATTAAACCTGTTTTAACCGTGGAGAGGTGAGGAAACTGAAAGAGCAAGCGCATCATTTTTGCTGATGTGTTGTAAGAGCATGAGTGCACAGATGTGGAGAACACGTGCTCCACAAGCCACATCCATGGTTGAGCTGTCTTGACAGCAAGATGTGCCAGCCAGACCACTGCAGGGATGGCCCAGCACATACATGGATCCTACAGGAACTTGGCGCCGGTTCCACATGTGTGGTGTGTCTCAAATTCGACCTCCACTATCGGGAATTCAATCCATGCCTCTGAAAAGAGCAGTAGTTCCACAAAAGATGATAAAATACTTCTGGATTTAGACCCTGAGGTCTTACCAGCCATGGCTGCCTCAAGCAGGATTTTTACTGTTGTGGTTCTGTGCTCATTTAATGGTTTGTCTTAGTTGGCAAGCCTTTAACACCACAGGTCAGTGAAATGTTCAGGAAATAGAGATTTTTGTGCTGCTTCAGAGCTATGAGACTTAGCATTAAACCCTGGTGAGAGATCTGATTGTGTCAGCACTCTTTGGAGGAATGAATGAGTTTTTGGAAGAAAGTAACTCTACCCTCCCTTACTCAAACTGTGATCATACTGAAAGTCTTGCTTCAAACTTCGGGGAAAATCAAAACGTCAGTCTGCATTAGGAACATTTTGGGTGACTCTCTGCAGCCCCTTATAGAGCTTTTTTTAATTAGCCAATTAAAGGTTTTCTGAACCAGTTACAGCCTTTACACGTTATTCACGATCTCTTACTCATGACTTTGGGGTCAGTAACTAGCAGAGAAATGAACTTACTGCTTTATTTGAACAAGCATGACTGATGAACTGAGAGGTTCAGGAAATTTTCTTTGCAGTTCTCCCCAGCTGAAGACTAAGTGTGCTATTGTGCCGATGCTGTGAGTCTGTGCCTGCACGTGGTCTTACGCTTGAAAACATACATGGCTTTTCAGTCAGGCATTACACAAATTGCTTAATGGACAACCTGTTACCTTTTTCCCAGGCAGCAAACCATGTTAGTCCCCTAAAGAAACCAAGCCTGGTAGCTAGTGGGAGAGCTCCCCTGACTACAGAGTTCCCTTTGGGCTTGCAATGAATTGTCCCTATACAATGTGTCTCTTGGAAGGACTTCTAAAAAAGCACAACGATTATCTCTGTCAGCTTCTGTGATGGCAGAGATGACAAGCACCTCTGGGAAACAGTCGAGGTTTTCCAGAGCCTCCTCAAGAGCAAAGTAAACTGCAGTGAATGCTTTCCAGCAGAACTGACACCACTTCTGCAATTCAGAAACCTTGCAGGCAGCGGAACACCCACATAAAGTCTCTTCTGCTCTTTTGGGGGTCAATTCTGATTTCAGTGACTTGACCTAGGTGATCCTGCTGTGGTGGGGGGATTGGACTAGATGATCTTTCGAGGTCCCTTCCAATCCCTAGTGTTCTGTGATTCTGTGGATTGTGCTTCACATCAGTGCAGAGTTGCTCAGCATTTGGTTGTAAACCAGAAGCAGTTACCTCCTTCCAAGATGTTACTTCAGAATAGCAGAAGTTAATTTGCAACTCACAGAAGTAGAGCTATTGAATCTTTCTCTGAGCATGACTTCCATGGAATTATTTTTCTTTCTGAAGAAAGTCTGCCCACTGCAGTTAATGAAGCTCTGTTTACGATGAGCTGAGGCCAGTGCCTTCATTTCACTGAGGACCTAAGTTTGAGTCACCAAGGCCAAAGATACAAGTCAAGGTCTGGGAGGTAAAAGGCCAGTGGATTAGTCATCCACCATCCAGCCCAGCCTCAAGTCTGACATTTTACACAGTGAGACTGAGTCTAGAGGAGATTTCTCCCCATCTATTGTTGAGGAATTCAATTTGTGCTAAAACATAAAGACAGTAGTTGAGTAGTGAAGCAGCAGGGACAGTCTGTCATTCTATTCATTCAAATAATTCTCATGCACTTCAACAAAATAGACTTGTTGAGTTTTTAAGATTATAAGTATGTATGTGTGTGTGTGTGTAGAAATAATTAAACAAAAGCTCCTCTCAAAATAAAACCACTGGGAACCTCCATGTAATAAAATGAGTCACACCAGGATGCGATGACTAAGTGGGAGAATAGGGAATTCCACTCCCCATGCCAGCTTTCTACACGATCAATTTTCTATCAACAGGTGATGGAAGCTTGTCTCTCTGCCTTTTGTTTATGCCAAAGATTATTGTTATTTTTTAATATTCTCTTCAAGCAATTAAGATCCAAAGCTGAATAATCAGGGCCAGGCACACTTCCACCAGGCACCCCCGTAGTAAACACTGAGCCAGAGAATCCAGGCCAGTAGTGGCTGCCTGTGCTAATAAGGATTTACCAGCTGTAAAATTCCAAAATCTTGTGTCATACAGGGAAACCTTCCAAAACACTGGATTCCACCCTGTCTCGCTGAGTCTCTAACAGCTATGGCAACTCAGTTTCTGCAGCCACATTCTCCTGCATTTTTCTCTGTGTGATCCTTAGATTTTTTCCTGTTTTGCAGTGTTTTTCTGGGATCCCCCATTTAATATCTGACAGTTCTCCCAGGGGACTACAAGAACACCTGGGGCAGGCAGCACATTGCAGCCAGGGGGTAAACCTACAGCCAGAAAGGTTTGTTGGGATTTCAGCAGTTATAATAGCAAGGGAAAGTATTTACCCTAAAACTTCCCAATTTGCGCAGTGAAAAATGGACAAATTCTGATCCTCTTGATTAATAATTGTTACACTTCAGCACTCACAAACGGTGAAATTTGTTCAGACACCTTCCTCTTTGCCTTAAAAACCCACATCAAGACCCAACTGGATAAGTTCCTGTGTGACTTGGTTTAGGTGATCCTGCTGTTGTAGGCGGATTGGACTAGATGATCTTTCGAGGTCCCTTCCAATCCGTAGTGATTCTATGATTCTATACTCAGCAGTAGATTGAGTCTGCTATGGAGTTCTGATTCTAGTTCTAAAATATGTCCCATTGTAAGTCTGAGATTTTTATTTCTGTCTTTTTATATTTAATTTGCCTGAGAAAATGGCCTAATTGATTTTGGATCATTCCATTCAAAGACACAATTATTGAAAGTAGTTTGCTGTGTTTTGTGTTGCTTGGAATTTTTTTGATCATTCATGAAACTCCCAGACTATTTAGTTCACTCTGTGGGACATGGAGAAATTTCAGACTTAACACAACAGGGAAGGTGAACGTTGCTGTAGACAGTCTTATTTCCTTTCACATCTGCCACGAAGACCAGGACCCTCAGCTCTGGTTTCTAGCTATCCTCCAAACCATTATGCTCTATTACATTCTATTCACAGTACACGTGCCACAATGCTATGCCATCATGGCTCTCTGTAGTGACTATAACATTGCTGTTAATTAACATTATTGTTAATGCCTACCACTGCAAGGGATGTAAATTAGTATCTTGGGAGAAGCCAGGTACTTGTGGCCACGGCTGCAGCTGAGCACATGGCACTGCAGCTGAGCACATGGCACTGCAGCTGAGCACATGGCACTGCAGCTGAGCACATGGCACTGCAGCTGGCACAGCTGGTGTGCAATGCAAGTCTGTCTTCTACAGTGATACTCAAAAGACAGCAACACAAATCCATACTGGAAGGCAGGGAATCCCCAGCCTCAAAGCAGAGGGATACCTGGTGCACAACTCAATCAGCACGATGCTGTTTCTACTGCACACAAAATTGTCAATGCTACTGCTGTACCTGAAGCAATAAACTGTGAATTGCATTTTGGATGTTTTAGTAAAGCTGCCTGATAAGCCAAAGGAGGTAGGGGATAGAGCCAGCAGAGGTATAACATGGAACAAGAGGAAAGGAAGATGAAAAGCTCATGGATCTCAATAACTTAGGCACAAGCCCAAGGCACAAGGTCCATGGTTCGGTTTTGGCGCAGGGAGGGAAGTGCCTCCATTCAGACAGTATCTTGGGCACTGTGCAAGCCTCAACAGACTAAACACAGTGGGCATGGAAGTGCCCTGTGGCGAGATCTCTTGAAACCAGCAGACATTCAGGCATGTTCAGGGGCACCTGCTGTAGCTATGAGTGCCCTAGGAAACCTCAGCCACAAAAATATCACTGATGTGACACACGTGCAGCAACTCGGAAACTAGAACTCAATTGCTTGAATCTAGAGCTGGAAAGATTTGTTTTTGTCAAATGGACTTTTGAGCGCACATACTTCAGAGGACTTGACAGCTGCACCAGTTCAAAGGGCACAGCCAGCACCACCTCCTCTCTTTACACTGCATGGCCAAATTGAAAGATTGATGGTGGATCTACTCCAAAGATATATGCTTTTCTGTTGGGGTTGTTCTTCCACCACCCACATTGTCCCAGCAATGATTCACGATGTCCATGTGGCCACCATAAGAGTTTGGCAGGGGAAAGCACTGTCCATTTGCACTTTTCTCCCAGGGAAACATGAAACTCCTTTATCACTCACAGCAGAGCAGCAGTAACCAGTACACAAATGGGAGTAAACACAATGCAACCACCATCTGACTTGCAAATTATTACATGACAATTAAAGCAAATAAAAGGGGGATTTCCAAACCTTTTCTTTTTTTAACTGCATTGTAAGATCTGGGCCCCAACCAAATGCTAACACCCTCGACCTTTAGCGGATTCCAAATCCTTGATAGCTGTAAAACTGCTTTCCAAGCTTTCTCTTCCAGATCAAAATTAAAAGAATACATACACTTCAGAAAAATGTATCTGTGTGGACTGCTCTAGATGCTTCCCCTGACCTATTTTTAGTTATGTATTTTTGAGTTGTGATCTTGAAAATTCTTCAGCCTAACTCTGCTTTGGTGGCAGACTGACCGTACCAAATTCATGAGTTCCTCTGGCTTACAGCAGCTACAGATTACCATCTATCACCAGGAAGAGATAACCTTAACAAGAACTCAAAATGATAATGCTTGCATGTTGATAAACCTTATCATGAAGAAAATGCATGCTCTGTATGCAGCAGCATTTTGAACCCAAGTGCTTTATCCCCTTGCTCACATCGAGCTCTGAGCTCCAGCCCCTTCACTTTGCTTCCTGCTGCCATTTCCTGTCACAAGCCCAAGATGAGAAACTTGCACAGGCTTCTCACTGGTGAGCTCTCGGTGATACTTTGTCTTACATCATGTAAGGTAGTTATTTTCATGACATCCCAGCAGTAGTTGGGACATACTATTTCTTTTCCAGGTACTTCTAAGGAAAGACTCACATATGTGTATTCTCTGTGCAAATCATAACTATTCATTCCTGGCTTTATAAACATGTCCTAGATAGGGCACAAGTATCAACAGTTCTACGGTTCTCTGCATTGCTAGGAGCAAGCCAAGAGTTGCCAACAAGACCCAGAGGAAACCAAAACATGTATTACATGTGTGTCTGAGGGATAAAATCTTATTTACACTTGTGAGCCCCAACAGCAGTTTCCTCAGTGGTGTAAGATATGCCAACTGCTGCTGGCTCAGCACCCAATTCACTGCAGACACTGATCCAGACCCCACACTGAAGGTGCACCCACATTTTGGAGTCTATAAAACAACTAACAGGAACATATCACTGCACAAAGATACTCACACAAAAGCATTTCGGGGCAAAAAGAAGTCATGCTACTCTGATCTTAAACACCGGGCAAACAAGCCAAGTCAAGTTGCTCTGTGGAGTGCAGCATGACAAAAGCTAGTAGATGGGTTCTACACTCCTGTCACTGCTAGTAGAGCTAAAATTGGTGGCAAAAGTGGGAAATTTACCAAGGCCTGTGAGCTGATGAAATGAAACTCAAAAGAAACCCATGTTTCCCCTGCAAGCTGGGCACATCTTCCTGCCTTCACAAAAGGTGTGATTCTTTCACAGGCTCCCCCGGACAGCGTTGCGCTCTAGAAGAGCGCACAACAATGACAGGGTCACGCCAGCGATGCACTATCCACCCACCAGCATGTTTACTGTGGCTTACTTGGCTTCTGAGCAGCTTAGCAGCACTTTTTGCAAGGTGCTGTGCAGATCGGATCTGCAGTGAGCAAGCTTCCTGAGGTGCATGCAGGATCTCTCCTGCTTCCACCCAGTGACATTTCTAATTGATAAACTAGGCTGCCCTTTTTGTTTGGAGTTCGTGTAGCCTAATGCAACAACTAAGCATGGACTATAGCTTATAAAGACAGAAACTGAAAGCCATAGGCGCGTAGATCCCAGTTTTCAGGCAGGCTGGGACTACTGACAAAGGCTTCATTTTCAGTCTGCTGCAGTCAGCCAGAGTCTGATCAGCTCCTGCATGATTTGCATATCCAGCTGAGCTCCTTAACCTTCCTTATCTTATGATATACCTCTTAAAGAAAGCAATCTTCACTTAAAAGCCCTTCAAGGCATATCTGTAGGAGGTATTGCTGCATTATAAACCAGTGCACAGGAACAGAGAGAATAAGCTCACCTTCAGCAGTCCCCCGGACATCTCAAAGCAAGCTGCACAAGACTTCTGCACAAGAACAAAGATTTTACTCTGGACCTCCTATCCTCTAAATTTCGCCTCTGCCAATCATTTATGCAAAGTCCAGCAGACTGAGACTGCCTGCAGAAGCCAAGGGGCTGTGGCAGAGGCAGGATATGGAACACTAGCATGCAAATCCCTGCTGCAGACTGGGCACTGCTGCTGGGATAAGTCATGCCTCTCCAGTAACAGGAGGTTAAAAAAGAAGGGAAAAAAAAGGCTATTTCCCCAGCAGTGAAGAAAGGCTTCAGATTTAGTGTGGAAAACGTTGTTGTTCTTTTTACTTTCTAACATCTATTCCAGCCAGAGCCTTCTCTGCTCTTAGATGGAAACGGGCAGGGAGGTTTGCATGTTTCCTCGAAATGGCATTAAAAGAGCTACCTTCTTTAGTGTATCATCTCCTTTAGTTACTGCAAAACATTCTTGGGACAGGTATGGTCATAGGCTGCCAAGCATGTTCCCATGCACCTTCACAATTCGCTGACATCGACGGAACAGCGGCAGCACAGTGGGAAGGAATTAATACACGGGCTTGAAAGGAAATACAGGGTGCCAAGAAAACTGCTCTGACTGCACAGGCTCATCTGAACCTTCACAGTTCAGAGGCCCAGAGCCTTTCATCTGGCTGTAAAATAGCATGACTTGCTGGTGGTGTGCAAAGAAACTGAGACCTACAGCATGCTGTTTTTTCTCCCCGGCTCACCAGCTGATGCCCACAAACATTAATTATTGTCTCAGTTCTTACTTTTTGCCAAAGGCATTACCCCATAAATCATGCATGTGCTGTTCACATGGGAGATGCAATTTCTTAAATCCCTTGCAAGTCACTGGATATGTCGCTTAAGCTGCCTCTACCTTAGTTTACTAAGAAAACTTGGGAGCAATGTGCTTTCATAACGTGAGAGGGAACAGCACAACGGGAACACAGAGTTTACATAAAACAGCTGATGCTTTTTTTATAGTGCTGAGTCCTTTGTCTCACCGAAATCAAGAGGAGTAAAGGATGGCAGGGTTTGGCTCATCGTATTTGCAGAGTGCTTTTTTGAGCCCTGGACATGGTGATTATCCTTGCTGAGCACAGTATTTTGAATACAAACCCCAAGCCTAATGAAGAGTAAGTTAAATGAGTTGAGGCCATTTACGAAGAAATTAAGATCTCTTGGCATAAGCCTTAGAAAATCCAATAAAACACACACACTGCTTGGGGAGGTGAGCAACGTGCCTGCATACCTACGATATTGGGCAAGAAACTATTCTGCTCTGAAAAACCAGGTAGCTACAGCCAAATGCTTTTGTTTGCATTTCTTCCTGTAAAGAGCAAAACCTGGACTTTTGCTGCCCACCATAACCATTAGATCACACAAAGCATGTTTTCTGGGGTCAGTTGTTCTTTGTGTTAGAGATCAAGTGGTGTTTATTATAGCATGCCACAATGCAGAGAGTTCAGGAAAGGCAGTAAAGGCCATGCTAGCCAACTAAAGAACTCCCAGTAACCAATCTTTATTCCTATCATCTATTTATATCCATCCAGCACTAGTCAGGGCTTGGAACCATCTTGTACTGGCTCTGTGCAATTTGAGCAAATAGGTAGACAAGATGAAAAGCCAAAGAATCTACAGTCTGCTGTTCATGTCCCCTTCAAGGCTGCTCAAGAGCTAGCAAGATTATTAGAAAACTCTGGCAAAACATGTTTTAAAAGAAGCAGCTCTACTGGAAAAAAGTAACATCAGGGTGTGAGAGGGGTCTTTTCTTGTTGAAATGAAAATATATAAAAACAAATGAAAAAATATGGCATGTATGTAAAAATGAGATTTTACTTTGATACAAAAATAGACTTTAGGCACATTTCCCACTCCCGACTTCTAAAGGAAAGAAAACTCAATCTTTGCCTGTAGTTCACATGAATAAAAACAGTTAATTTCAATTACTACTTCTGCAGTCACATTGTCTACACATGAGATCAAATGAGCACAGAGAAACACGTAACAGTCATCCCATCTCCTTGATAATGTACCCTGGTACTGCTGATTGCCAGTGTCTGTATTCTCACGAATCAGTAACATAACTACTTGCTTCCAAGCTGAATGTTATTCACATGGTTAAGTCAAACGACTTGGGTCTACTTAAGTGAACTTGAATGGGATTACTCACTTGAGTAGAGTTACTTATGCACATCTCTTACGCTGAGACCACGAGAGACAACAGCACTGCAGATTTACCATTCTAAGATTTTACTTCATCCCGTTACGGAAAGTTGGAAAAAATGTTCTTACCTGATGTTTTTTCTGTAAACACCACCTTGGACTCAGCTGTGAAATTTTGTCCAGTCAGGATCATCTGTTGTCCTCCATAAACAAGGCAGCTATCAATGTCTTGTCTTTCAACCATTGGAAGTTCATGAGCAGACCTTTGGGCTGTGGACAAATTGCAGACATGAATGAAACCAACTCTGTTTTACCAGGACTTTCCAAATCTTCCCAGAACTATACACAGATAGATCTTGTCATCGTTACCATCCACTGCCTGCCAAAGCAGCTTCTCCAGGGTGCTAAATTTAGGTTTGAGAGGGAAAAATAAACTTACTCAAGGCATTTTATTTGGAAACATTCAGGAGCTGGCTGCAGCATTTCAGCTGTGCTGGCCTTACTCCTTGTCCTTGAGAAAGGACAGCTTGGATGAATGAGCTGGAACTTGCCCATGTCTGTTTCCAAATAAATAGCCAAATTTTCAAGTGCAGCCACACTACAGCCCTGGAGCCCAAAGATTCCACCTGCAAGGAGGATTCCACTGAAGAACACTGAATTCCTTCAGAAAATGAAAATAAATCTCTTCTGCAAAAGCCCACTGCCTCCTACAGAATGGGGACTGTATGTTTGCCAACAAAAGCACTGTCTCCATGTGCCAGCACCAAGCCTTGTGCACACAACAAGAGGGGCAACAATGAAGCTGCATTTGTGAGCAGGAAAGGTCACACCAGGACTGCTGAAGCCTGGGCTTTTGCAAGCGTGTTTTGCAGGGGCCTGAACATCTGAGGAGCAGAGGCATGTGCTGCAGACTGAGTTTGATTATAAAAAGCAAGAGAAGAAAAGTTATGGTGGAATCCAGATGGGGCACGTACGTGATCAAGAGTTTCTAAGGTCTTTACTGTTCTTGGCCACAAACTTGGAGTGTGACTTTGTCAAGTTATTCTCTCTTTCCCCAGCCAGAAAACCAAGATAGCACCATCTCTCCACCTACTTTCACCCCTTTAAAACAGCCATTTGCACAGTTGGAAAAGCTTTGGAGAATCCCAGTCACCATCCCTGCAAGGTTATTCCAACTGTTCGCTAACAAGCGGCAGGAGCCTAAGAAAGTGAAGATGCAGGAGTTGTTCCCCACAACACAGACAGCTGGAAAATATCATGAGCTTTCCCCGTGAGCAGACCAGGTGGGCAGCAGTTTGGGTCTGAACTGTGAGTTCATGACCTGCACTCAAACTCCTCCAGATTCATCCACCCCAACTGGAAAGGCCTCTAGAGGATGCCGCTCATCTATTTAACAGCTGCCTTGGCTGGATTTTAACTTTGACAAGGAGTCTGCACCCAGGAGACCCTGAGCATTTGTGTCTTCCCTTCACTGAACATTGTTGGCTGCTGAGACAAAAATAAGGATATGTTATCCCATACATTCAGTGCTGGAGCTCTACAGGCGAGGCTGGGCTTGCTGGGACCTGCTCCCAGCACACTCTTACT
The DNA here is from genome assembly GCA_013400115.1 of Rhinopomastus cyanomelas. Classification (NCBI taxonomy): domain Eukaryota; kingdom Metazoa; phylum Chordata; class Aves; order Bucerotiformes; family Rhinopomastidae; genus Rhinopomastus; species Rhinopomastus cyanomelas. The sequence continues at coordinate 475,482 of VXBP01008606.1, forward strand.
GCTCTGCCTCCTTCCAAAAGCTGAAAACCCAGCTGAAAACCTGCAGTTCACGGCTGCGGTGAGACCTGTACAAATTCTCACACCACATAAAGAAAATGCTGGAATGTTTAGTGGGAAAACACAAGTGTTAAACCTTTCAGACAGGTGTCTGCGGAAGTGGGGAGACACTTCCTAGCGAGGACAAGCTCAGCTGAACCCTTGCTGCCTGTCACTCTGACACAGAGTTTTTGCTCTCATTAAAAATATGAGTTATTCAATACTCAAAACTTTATTGTGCTGTGTGAGAGGCACTATTAAAAATCTATTTAAAATAACCTTATGACTTACTGTTCTCTTCAAGCATACAACAACAGCTGGGCTAAGATACTGCCAATTAAAAATATATATTCAGAGTATTTCCACAGAAGCTGCTAATTTCTTTCACATGGCTGTATAATTAATTCCTTACGCTAAACACTCAGTTTTTTGATGAGTTCATAACTGGATTTATCACAAAGACAGATCTGAAACCTCAAAGGCTTAAGAGCACATAGCAATCATCAAAAACACGTCTACAACAGGCAGGATAAAATGTATTTAAGCTTTGCTCTGGACACTGTTTATTCTTATTTGGTACCCAAATTTCATTTCCAAACCATCCCAAATCATCAAAATTTCAGATTAATCTCTGTGTCCTTGGACTTCAGTGCATTAATAGACAACTACATATCTGATATCCCACAGATCAGTGGCTCTCAAAGCTTTTTCAGGATAAGGAATGACAAATTTTAGCCTGGATAATAACAGTTTGACTCATCTTAATTGCATTTGGATCTTGGCAAGTTGGAAATTGAAGACCAGCCCATTGTCCAGCTTCCATAAAGTGCAGTGTTTGTGTACACCATGACCTACCAAGGAGTCCAGAAGGACAACTGGTTCACCAGGACTGTGCATCCCAGCCCTTAGGAAAAGCCAAAAACCCATCTGCCATCCTCAGCCGAGCTGGAGCAGCCTCAGCAGTACTGCCTGGAAGCCTGAGATGGGGAGAGGTGTTCTGTGGGTATCACCAGTGCAGCTCCCTGCTGCCATGGCCACAAGGAGCCAGGCTGACGTAGCACTATGTTCTGGCATGGCCACAGCATGGGCTGGCCATGGGCATCTCTAAAATCGCTTTTTCCCTGACCCAGCTTTGCTGTAGAAGTACAAAACTCATGTGTGCTGTTATGTACTACAGCATAATGCCATTTGGAAGAGTTTCAGTTACTTCTCAGAGCGACTATCATAGTAAAGGGACTGGTGGAGGAACAACGGGCAACTACTGAGTGCCAGGTTTCTTCTGCCCATTTTGCCTGCCCTCTTCTCCTCCCATTAGGTGATTTGAAACCTTTTTCTAAAAAATAAACCAATACACCAAAAAAAAACCCCCTTTTCATTTTTCAATAACTTTTTTAACCAGGTCTATATGAAGGTTTCACCTTTCCTCTGAAGCTGCCTCAATAGGATAACTCTTTTGGCCTCTGCAAGAAACATTAATTGCCAATAAATCCCCTTCCTCTAAGGCTCATGATGGGTGGACTGCATGCAATAATTTCACACTGTTCCTTCTCTTCCCCTGGGGGCTGGCACTTCATAAAGTGACCTACAGCTACTGGAGTTTATGAGCTTTGAATAAACAAAACACTGTTGATTTAACCAGTTGGGGTGTTTACTTTCAATAGCAACAGTTACTGACATAAAGCAGCAGAGCAAATGCTATAGAAATACTCACACTTGGCCTGAAGCAGTGTGTCAACCTATTAACAGGGGACATTATTTTTCTATTTTATTTGACTGTCTGCAAATCAAGATGTCACGGATACGTGGTGCCAAGAAATACAAGGCACACAGCAACACCAGAGAGAGAAAGGGAGCTGCTGTCTTGGGGCGCTGCACTGCCTACCCCCAGCCTCAGCCCCGGAGGGAAGCAGCCATTGCCCACATCACTTAGACAGCTGCTGCCCACAGCCCACCCAGGTTCACACGCACCTGCAGGGGCACAGGGCGCTTGGCAGGGCTGAGCCTTTATCCCCTTCCTTGTGCTAGCAGGTGGAGGGAAGGTTAAGATAGCCCAAACCCCTGCGTTGGTAGGCTGAACACTTCGCAGGGGATGCACAAGCCTGGAGGCCAACTATAAGTGTGCCAGGGCAGGGTGAAGGTGTTTCTGCATCCCTGCTTGTCCACAGCATCTGTATCTGTTCCTCTCTCAGCAGAAAGGCTATTTGCTTACTAGGAAAAAAGAGGGACATTTTGAGAAAACTGATTATCTGATATGTCTGTTGCAGCTCTAAATGCCCCCAGGAGACTGTTGTCCAAGATCTAAGTGACAATCCCAGCTGTATTCCCTAATGTACTCCGTAGGCAATCCTAGCTCCACCTCTGAGCCCTTTTCCCTCTGCACGGCCCAGATCTCCCCATCTCCTCCTGCATGCATCTTGTGGGACAAGCAGTTCTAGCTCTGCCTGAGCATCATGTTTCCTTCCACTGGTATAGAGGACTTCCAAATGCTGTCCTATCTTGCCCAAAAGCTGACTTGCTTCTAAAGTGAAGCTACGTGTCTCTAACAGCCTCCAGAGACACATCGACAATCTGCATCCTTGAATGTGCAATGAGAGCAAGGGCTGGACTGGGTAATGTAGGCAAAGAAAAAGCATTGACGTGATCTGCTTCTCTCAGGAGGAACAGGCTTGTGAACTCTTCACAGAGCAGTGTCTGACTGACAATTACAGAGTGAAGATATTTCATGTATCAGCACACTGCCTCATTGCTGCCTTCTGCAGTGACTGGAGGCATCCATGCAAACTTCTTTGTGAACATGGACCACAGAATAGCTGCAAGAGTGAAATCTCCTCCACGCCAGCCATCTACCATCTATACTAATGAGTCCAGAGCTTAGGTTTACCTGTTGTTCCCACAGCTGATCTAAGTGCAAGAGAGATTCTTAGCAAAGACAAGGAGCAGGCTTGCCTTCAGCTCAACGAGGACAATGCTAGCATTACCTCTAGTTATGTCTAACTGCCATCACAAGCCAAGTAAACAAAAAAAAAGTGTCTACTTAAGAGAGGTGGGGTCATAACTTGCACCTCCAGTGCAGCAGTATTCCCAGGCCAAATGGTGAGATGCCACCTTGGAGCCTCCATCCTTACTCTGATCAGTGGGGTAGTCCCAGCTCAGCCCAGTTTGCTAGAAACCTTCAAGGCATGACTCGCTACTCCTGACATGTCTTTTCAAACCCCTAAAAGCTCTTGGCTCCAGACACTGATTTCTGTCAGATTTGAGAAGAGCAGATAGAGCTGAGTGTCTGCTGCTAAAAAAAATCCAAAATCCTAGAAGCAATGGCAGAGGCATAATTTGTTGTGGGATTAAATCTTCTACCTCAGTGCAAACCTTAATGAGCCAAAGTAAATATCTCATTCCTCCTGTCACACTGTGTTTATTTACCACGAGCCGCCTGCCTGAGGTAGGATTGATAGGAGCAGAGCTCCTGTGCTGAAAGCTTATCCAACACAGTAATGTCCTGAGAGTTTGATCTCATCCATCACAAACTAAAGCATCCAGACTTCACTGGTGGAAGGGATTCAAAGACTGAGAAGGAGCAGTACTTGAGCTGGGGGTGGATTAAGGGCAGGGCAAATCTCTAGCAGGCAGGTAGATATCAGTCAGGCACCCTAGAGAGCAGCAATCTTCTAATGAGAAGGATGGGAGGAATTACCTCCTGGTAGGAGATGGGCCAGTGGAAGGCTTAAGTGAGAATCATGTAAACAAGGCAAATTTGTAACCCTGATTAGACAGGAAACATTGAAAATGTGATGAAGAGAAGAAGCATGAAGAGAAGAACCCTGGTATGAATGACAACAGACTCCAGTTTGTTGCCAGCAAGACTTAATCAGCACTTTGTGCAGAGCCATCCAAGAAAAAAAGCACCAAAAATAGATGGCTTTACTCCACCTCCTCTGCACATAATTTATTTTACGATGTCCCTGTGAAGAAGAAGTGACAAGCACGGATGGCAGCAGTGTCAGATAAGTATGATACTTTCTATGAACTGCAGCCAGCTCACCAAACCAGCATGTGATTAATGACAGGAAAACCATGGCCTCGGTTCACTTCTCTGTCGATCATCTCTGCGGGTATGCACAGCATTTCCCTTTAATCCCTTGTGGAGGAGATCTGCTGAGCTTAAATTACGCTCAGAAATCCACACTCTGCACAATACACTGGGGCACTTGCTTTCACCAACAGCGGGACTGCAAAGACAAAAAGTAAACAGGAGTTTATCCTCACAGCAAGGCTTGCAGGCTGCAGAAAGGGTGGGCATTTTCCTTCTGTCTGACTCAGACTTTCCAGACTGAAATATTTTGGTTGCACATTAAAAGTAGAAAATGTCAGAATTAGCTTTTAAATGCTGCACTTCAAGGGAGAGAAAAATTTCACTTCAGAAAAAGCACCAGTCTTTGTGTCTGTTGTATTTACAGCAAACTGCATGACTGTCTCAAAGTTGAAATAAAAGGGGCTAAACAATTCCTTTAATTCAACTGGAAACCATGCTACTCCCATAATAATCGTGGTTGTGGTCAAACTTGCAAGTGGGTACCTCCAAAGTGCAAAAGGACCATTCATTTCTGCTTTTTTAATCTCAATAAACTAGGGCTCCTTCTTGCCTGCCTTTGTATTCCGACCAGCACAGCTCCCGGCCGAGGAAAAGCACTCGCTGGTTTGCCAAGACAACATTCTTTTACATGACTAGCTCTTTCCTCCACAGTTATTAATGTGTCACATATCACAGGCTCAGATTGTCTACTATTATGGGAAACTCTACTAGAAGGAGAGAAAAATAAAGGAAACTTCCAGGGAAATTGATTGAAGGGAAACAAGCTCTTTGACTCAATTAGGTGGAACAAAATACAGTCAATAATAGAAACTATTTCAACTCCTCAGATGGACAAAACAGCAATGAGTTTTGTTTGTTTTGACTTTTTATCACCTTGGTATATCTATTAAAAGAGCAATATTTTGAACTCCTCTTTTCAGGCCAAGTGCAGTCATTTGCATTTCAAGAGATTTCTGAGCACATGCTAATATCAGCAAATACATTATATGAAATAAGAACTTTGGGAAGGATAAAAACTGTGTACACAGTGCAGATGATACACCAAAGCCTTACACTCACATCCCACAGACACTTGCACAAAGCAGGTTTTGATTGCTCTGTGGGAAAAAAAACCTCTAAAACTTGCTGCCTCACAGGTGCTTTTGTGGCCACTACGAGCTCCCCTCAATACTGCTCCCCCTCTACTCCAAGGATGCTTCAGCCAAGGAGTGGAAACTCAACTCTAGAGATCAAACACTCACTGAGACACGAGTTTCAGCTCATAGGGAAAGGCAAATCAAAGCAAACTGACAGACCTAATGTCACAGAAATTGTCTTAATGGTTTGAAAATAATGACCGGGTCTGCAAACAGCAAATGATTCACTGAGTGACCTGTTTTCACTGGGGCTGTGTCTGAAGGGACAACTCAGCAACCCTCTAGCAGTGGCAATTCCGTCACCTTCTGTGAGATCAGCTCTGTGATAGCCCTGCCTGGTCCAGCAAAAGCTCACCTGTAGGAGCTGGATTCTACCTAAAACAAAGATGTACAAGCAGGGCTGGGCACTTGGGCATGCACAGCCACAGCGCTGACTAAAAGCACCAAGGAGTGTGGGCAGGGAGCCAAACACTGTCTGCAGGGCATCCTGGGGACAACTCCAGTGGTGCCAGCGGGCCTTGCTGCCGTTTCAGGGCCTCAGCAGGGAGCAAACAGCCAGGAGAGGGATTTTTCACGTCTTTCCAGCACAGTACCTACAAGACAGTATCTTTCCATCCCTAAGTAAGTGACGGCCTGTTGCTACAACTATCAGAGGGCTTTCAAATGCCTTTTCCTTCTCACTGGCTTAGAACTAATCAAAAGGCCACAGGAGAAATAAGCTGCAGGCTGCTCGAGGTGCAGGTTCGTCTGGATACGAGGGCCTTTGTGAGGCATAACCCATCATTTAACAACATAGCACCTCCTTGGTCTTCCCACACAGCTGCCTCAGGAGGAACTTGCTCCGGATGATGCTTTGAACCTGTGAAATCCCCTCCTAAAACCTGTCAAGTGCTGAATGTGACACAGATGAGGTGGAACCGAATCACCCCGTGAAAAGCAGATACTTCACAGTTCTTGCTTCATTGCAGCTAATGATCTGCTGACACCAGTGGGAGTTTTTGAACCAGGATCGGCTTCTGCTGAGGAGAGCACTCAGATATTCTGTTGGTAGCAACAGTGCTCTCGGGGGAACTCCACTGGTAGGGAAAGAGCCAGTTATCTTAAAGCTGCTACTTACTAAGGCTTTCCCAAAGGGACGTTATTAACAGCTACCAGACAGGAGAGGCCTTACAGGTCAGTCCCTGAGAATAAGGGCTCCCAGGTGGCCATGTGAAAACAAAAACAAAAAGCAAACAATGTCAGAAAACGAGAATCCCAACAGCACATTGTGGTGGGAGACAGGACACAATAAGAAAATGTTCCAGCGCCCCAGCACGCTCCTTTCTCAGCAGGGCACATGAGCTTACCTGAGCCCATGAGCTCTGCAGCACAAGCAGACTGGGAGAAATAGATTACCATCTCTAAGTGTGGTGTAGCCTGCATTAGTAATGCAGGCTAAACCAACTACTGCTTCTAACCATCTTCCCAGAACTAGGCTGAGCTCAGGAAGTGCTACTGAAATGCAAAAACGCTGTTAAATATGCCGTGTACATTCTAAATGCAAGTGGCTTATCACTCCAGATCACTTTATGCTCTATCTCCATGGTTGTGTCCAGTATTCCAAAGACAAAAGTTACTTCTTTTCTTGGACAACAAATACACTTTTTCTTGTAGAAACTTTGCTGTCTGCTACAAGCCAACATTTTCATACTTTAATTATAAAAAACATTAATTTAAACCACTATAAAGGGATCTCTCCTCTCAGCCTTTTTATGTGCGTAAGACTCAAAGCAAACACCTCCCTGTACAAATGCCTCGACATCTTAAACAAGCCATTGCCAACAGCAGTCAGTGCATGGGCAAATGAGGTGTGCACATACAACTCAGAATAATATGATCTTACTCTGTAAATTGTGACTGGATTTCTGCTTGAACCATCTTTGGTGATGGGCACAAGCTGTGCAATTGTGGAAGGCTCTGCGAAATGCCTGGCTAACACCTATTTGCTTTTCCTGGAGAAGAATTTGTATAGATGGGGTGTGATCTGCAGGCTTCCCTGCATGACCGGGGGAACATCCACACTCTGCTTAGCTCATGCTGTTCTTGTGTTTGGTGGATGTAGGAGTTCCACCTGGAGTTTCCCCACCCATGTAGCTCCCCATCGCAGCCAAGAATGGGCTGTTTCCACTTGGAAAAGAAACTGCTGGAGAAACCAGGTGATCCTTTGCCACAATTCCCTTCCTATCCACAGAAGCTGCAGTTTGCTGAGTGTTTCCTTTAGCAAATGGGCCTTTGTTTCAGCAGAAACACGTTTGGGGTGGAGACCACTATTGTTTCAGCCATCTGGTCTCATAAAGGTTTGTAACTGTTTCCTATAGAGAAAGGTGGTGGTTACTCCCACTATTCTTCCATCCACATCACCCACCGTGCCCATTTAATTCATTCAGCTGCTAAAACACTCTGATAGTTGATATCTCTGCATAAACATTTCCCCGCAATCAGACATACCCATCATCCTCTCCTTAGCCTTGCCTTGTTTATTCTTTTCTAGTGATTTTTAAAAGCTGCTGTTATTAATTCATTAGTGACATTTTCTTTCGATTTCCCATCCAGCATTGGCCTCTCTCTTATTCTAAGCAGTTGTTACTGAAGTAAAGGCTGCATCTCAATAAATAAAACTCACACATGAGAAACTCTTCAATGACTTTCCTCCCAACTTGTGGCAAGACAGGTTCTGCTAAAGGGGTGAGTCATTCAGCAAAGGGACAGGAAAACTGTTGATTGTGTATTTGTGAAATCCCCAAACCACTGAAAAGGCACCATTTGCCAACAAAAGCATCACAGGATGCACATGAACCAGCAAAGTGGGTGGAGCCCTTCCAGAAATGACTGTGACATGGGGGGCACCTTCTCAGCGGCCTCTCTTTCTCAGGATCCAGTATGTTAAAATGAGTGGGAGGTACAAGTTTCTCAGCTTGCACACTTATAGGATTTGCCCCCCAGAAATAAAACTGCAAGTTTTCTTCTGTCTCTCTGGAGAATACCAGAACAATCTGTGCTTTCCCTGCTTCAGCAGCAGCCTCCAGAGCAGCATGCTCCTTCCTTAGCACTGACATCTAGAAAAAATTATAACCAGGATGTGCCTGAGTCTCAGAATCAAACCTGTTTCTCAATCTCAGCTGTGTTCTTGTCTCCACTGAGAGCAGTGGACTCCTTCAACTTGCAGGACTGGTTAGTGCTTGGATTTGCCCCAGATTTGAATTCAGAACTTCCCAAACCTGACAGGTTATGAATACTGTGTTCTTGTAATGTCTTCACGCAAAATAAAAGCACTGCAAGGAAGACAAGCAGCTTGCATCCTCAGCTACAAGTAGGGAGAATGTCTGTCTGCCCATATGACCACACCTCTGCTGTGTGTCTGATCCCAGAGAAGATCTGCTAGTCAGAAATAGCAGCAACACTCTAATATATAAACTTTGTTAAAACTCCAGTCTTTTGCTGTCCCCACAAGCTGTAAGCACCACCTGCCACCAAAGCCTGCTTCAGGAAAGGAACTGTACAGAGGTAAGAGCCACAGGTCACTCCAGTGGTGGCACAGGGCAGGCAGCACAGAGGAGCAGAGCACCTTGGGTCTGCTTGGCTGAGCACATGGGGATATTTTTCCCTTCAGTGCTAGCCTAGAGCAGAGGGACAAGATGATCATTGTTGCAAGAGACAGAACAAATCTCAGGGGATACTCACAGCATTCGATGGGGTTTGATGCTGCTTGCAGAGAAATGATCCTGCCGTTGGACTCGGGGATGTGCACGCGGAAGACGAGCCGGACACGAGTGTTCTTCCTGCCGATGTCTGTCTCCCCCTTACGCAGCTCAATGTCTGCATTCCTCAGCTTCAAAATCCCCGCGCAGTCGATGCTGCCAAACACACATGTAATTTATCTTAATATTTCTGCTGTCAAACAGCTTGGAAATAGGTGACAGTCAAGAGGATTAATCTGCTTTACTTTAATCTCCACATTAAGGACAGCTCGAAATACTTGTTCTATATAGGGTCTAGATATTGCCACTCCAGCAGTTATAGGGAAGAAATCTCAGACACTCTGGGAGTGAAGGATACTGCTGGATCCCTGCCCAGAGTCTGGGGCCCAGTGGCACAGCACATCGAACTCGGAGTGGCTCTTATACCAGCGACCACAAAAGTCATGCTCTAAACATTATAACCTTATTTCCTGCAGTGCCAAGTAAGAGAGTGCACAGAGCAGAGCCCAGCACAGCACGCTGGGGCAGAGAGGATGACTCACAAGAAGAATATCTTCTTTGGATATGAATTTAAAAAATCACATTTTGGGAGGCATATACTCCAATCTGTTTCCTATCCCCATGCTATTCCTTTGCCATTGCACATGTGCAGGGGTTTACTACTCCAGGGCCACTTGTTAGCAACAGACAATTGTGTTCCATTTGGCACTTGGCTGCTTAAATTTGAGATGTGAACTTTTATTTATTTCCTTAAGTGCAGGGGGAAAGACAGGCTTGAGGGAAAGGGAAGAATGAGGTACATATTCTGAAAAACAAAATATAAAAAAAAGAATGTGGATTTTGTGATGAAGTAGGGAGGATTAAAAATGTAGCTGCTCTGCCAATTCTGTCAGTATCCTCTGAAGGACAGAGATACAGCTCTTCCCTCTGTAGAGCAATCACTCTCGTGCTGCCTGGCATACATTCAAGCCTGAAGTTTCAGACTGGTGCCCACTTCATCCCTCTGCCTTCATAAAACTGGAAGAAGTAATACAGAAAAGATGTGCCTGTGCTTGCTCTTCTGTTAACCTGTTACAAGAGAGTGCAATTTCATGGCCAGAGCGCTTGGCTGAGCTCGGAAGAGATGTTTTCTATTCCGTTAAGGGTTGTAAAATTAATGGTACACCTTTCCTTCATTGTCTACTGCTCCTTGCTTCTCACTGCAGCACAAAGACTTGAGATTTGAGTCCTTTTTGCTTCTTAGTGCTCCACAAAATCATTCTGACTTTGCAAATGTCAGATGATTACAATATAGTCACTGTGGCAATTGGGGTAAAGAGCAAAACTGCCTGCACAGTCATATGGTGCAGGGTAATTCTAAGCAGCCTTAACCAGGATGCTTGGAACTGCTGCTTATGCCTTTGGAAAAAGGGTCTTACCCTCAGATATCATCCCAATGCTCTGGAAAGGTGAGTCCTCCCAGAGCAGACATCACTCATTTGAGTGACTCCTTTACATAGCAGAAAGAACTTCACATGCCAATTTAATCCCCCTCAACTTTTTATAGCAAAGAAACAAACTTACGTTGCTTTCATGTTGTTTTTGGGTTCCAGTGGGATCTCTAAAACTTTGGTGTTGCCGATGATTTTTTCGTAGCTGGTGGTGGTGACAGTTTTTCCCGTAATGCGATGGACTTGATAGAAAGCGTGAGGTTTCAGTATCCGTTCATCTGCTGTCCCAATGAAGATCTGTAGGCCCAAGGGTTTGTTCTCCATATAACCATGAAGCTGGCAAGATATTAAAAATCTGTTAATCACACACAGGACTTGCAATGCCTCCAAGTCAGGAAACCAAATACATCTCAGACGTACATACAGATATAGAGATATATAGAGACATAAAGGTATTTGTAGTACAGACTCTTTCCTACTCTCAGAGTAACTCCTGTTAAGAGTATTTGCTGCAGCCTGTGATACATAGGGAAGGGAGTTAATGGGAAACATGTAATTAAAAATTTTAATACTAAATATAATAAAGGAACAAGGAAGAAAAAAAAAAATCCAAACAAGCTTTCCATTACCAGAAATGTGTTGGTCATCATCATCAAAGCAAACTGATAAATCCTCCCAAAAACGTGTTTTTGAGTGTGCTTGTTTAATTTGCAGTGACTGATTCCTAAATTAAGTTCAAAAGACTGTTCTCTGTGGGATGGATAAAGATGCAAAACTGCCGTCACTCCCTGGACCTGCAGCCTTGGGCAGTGATTCCTGCTTCCTACTGGTAGGAAACACAGCAAGGACAGAAGTGTCTCCCACTCACGTTCCTGCAGATATTCGTTGTACTCCCTTACACACCTTCTCCAGGCCTCATCAAAGCTAATGGAAAATGCCCTCTGACATAGGGAGTTTCAAATCAGACCCTACACAACTTCCACCTTGCAAACATTAGTTTCTATCCAGCCTAACACTCAGTAAAATGACACTGGCTCCGCTCAGCTTCTGATTTCTACTTCAACTGCTGTTAAAAGAATCAGGTTGTTTTCCCCCTAAACAGGAAATATCTAGCAAATGTTTCTGCAATTTTGAAAACCGAAATGTTAAACTATGTATAAACATTTCAGAAATTAATGATCCCTGCTCCATCCCTTTCTCTGACCTTGGAACATGCAGTCCTGCCCAGCTCACATCCATTTCAAACCCAGCTGGAAGTGCTGTCCTTCCAACCTCTCACTTTGTTCAAGTCACCCCAAGTTTCACATCTATCCAGCTTCCCCCTGTGTTGCTCACACCAGACATAAGCTGCCTGCCTTCATCTTCAAAGCTCCACTTTTCTCTTTGCCCTCTTACCTTTCATTTTCTACCCAGTTATCAACACCTACTCCCAAACTTCCCAAGTCCAGCCTTGAACACCAGCATCAGCATCTCAAACACTCACAGAACTGCATGTTCTGTACATCAGCCTGCACCCCGAGGAATGATGTTCCAAAAAGAAATACATGCTTGTTCTCCTGAAATCCCTTATGGGTACCAGAGCTGATTCACTGCTCTCTGAAACTCCTCCTTCCCCCAGCTGTTGGTTCACCTTCAGTCATTCCTCTCACATCGCACTAAAAAAGCCTCTGTACAGGTAGAGATGGTCTCACAAGAACCCTAGAAGTCTGACAGGCCTCTGGGGTTCAAGAACATAAACAGACTCTTCTGTAGAAAATAACATTTTTATAAATAGCATTTGCTGCGCTAGAAGCAAGAAAGCCAGAGCACCCCCATGGCCAGGAGACAAGGACATTTCTCCTTCTTTATTAACATCCAAAATTACAAATCCAACCCTTCTAAATTTCTCACATAACCAAAAATGAGAACCAGACATTTATCTACCACACAGCCAGTGATCCAGCTGAAAGGGAACTTTATGGTCTGAGACATGCTAAATTTGTTTTCAATTATTCTGTCCACATACAAAACCTTGATGAAGCCATACAAAGCAAATAGTACTGGAAGATCAGAGGAAAGGAAGATTAAGTTAATGGTATTCATGGCCAAAACTTTTTCTTTTTCTTTTTTCTTTTCACCAGTCAGCAGGAGGTATCTTTGCACAGAAGGATTAATTCCCCCCTGGAAGGGGACCACATGCAGCATCAATGCAATCCTGGCAGCCTTCCTTCAGTATGGCAAATGTAAAGCGACACTCACTCTTCTGAGCTATCATTACTCATCTAGCACATATTTGCAAGGCACACAAAGGCAGGGCCTATGCCCCAGAGACCCTGCAACCCATGGGCCCGTATTTGCAGCCTCTGCTTACATGAATAGCTCCATTGAAGTCAACTGGCCTTAGGCAGGGCTTGTGCAAGAAAGAGTTACAGAATCCAGCCCGGCCGCAGCTCAGACACCTCCGTAGCTCGCTCAAACAAGCACTTCGGGAGATTGTGAGGATGGAAAACGGGGCACGAGGCTTTGTGCCAACACACCAGTTGGCTCTGGGAGCGAGGTGGAGGAGAAGAGGAGTTGGACTCCAAGCACAAGGGTTGGTATTGGAGAAGCAGCATTGCCAAGAATGTGATAAATATGATGGCAGCCACCAGGAGAATTAGAAATTTATACAGCCTATAGAAGATTAAAGGGGACGGAGGTCAGGATGATAGATTTGCTGGGAACAGGTTTGACTGTAGGAAGCAGCTCTTGTTTATCCATGGAGGCCCATTAAGCCCAAGTCCTGAGGGAGCCATGCTGAACCTCATCCCAAGTGTGGCACTTTCAAAATTCAAATTTTCTTGGCCTTCAATGAAAGGTATTGTATGGCCAAAAGCTACCTTGTCTATACAGGGGAAGATGGAGAAGAATAGTTTTTAAGTACTGAGAATGTTTATTGTCATGCCTGACAGAATAATTCTTTGTGGATCCAGCTCAGATGGTGAGAGGATCCTTTGGGCTGGAACAGATGTAACAGTGACAGCAAAGCAGCCCTTGCTCTGCCCTCTGTCCAGGCAGACCAAAATCCTAGAGTTATACGTGGGAGACTAGAGTGGAGGAAAACACTTAATAAATTACAAAACATAATTTGCCTCCAATGAGCACAGTCAGTAGCAGCTGCAACAGACCTGGCTACATACCCAGTTTTTAATACTGGCCACATTTAAAAATAATTTTAAGTAGTGTTTTTTTTGCATGTATAGAATGGACTCCAAAGGCAAACCTACTCACGGTCTTCTAATACACGTTTCTGAGGGTGTCTGTGTGCATAAACATGTTAAAGTAGAGGGGCATTGACTGTCTTTTTATATGGAACTTTCAAATCCAACTTTTGCACTCAGGTTTGCCACCGAGCTTCTCCATCACTTCAGTCATGTCATGTAACCTATCTGTTCCAGGGGAGCAGTGATGCCAACTCTACTTTGCAGGGACAGAAATGAGTTAATATCTGTGCCGCATTTTTGTACAGAAAACCTCACTGTGAACTAGAGTGAAAGTACACATTAAAGCCATGCTTCAGATATACAGCCTTGCTCAAAACTGAGTTATGAGACTGCTACTCTCAATAAACACCCTGCTATGCTGGGCAGCTCTTTGGTGTTTAACCATAACACTGATCTCTGGTGGACCCAAAGTGACCCATAAGGAGCCCTGCAGAGAAGTGAAGACTTCAACCATTTTTTAAACAATGTCTGAAATTAGTTTTTAACTCCCTTGACAACCAAGCTACTCCAAAGCCTCAGTTTTTCAGTCCCACTCTTCCTCTCAGCTCAGGGGATGGAGACAGCAGCTCACCCCAGGAGAGGGCACAAAGCCCTGTAATGACTGTCAGCAGAGATGAGGACTAAGAACCAGCCCTATGTCAAGGGTGTCCCTTCAATCCTGTTTATTCTTTTTTCCATGAAGAAAACAAATTCACCTGGATTTCGGTTTCAAGAGAGTGAGAACTAAGAAAGATTTATGAACACAGAACCCTGGGAGGAAATATTTTTGTGTATTATAAGGTGACCTATTCACAATAAAACTCCCCCAAACTGTATACAGATCGAGCTGGAAAAAACCCAACTCCTTTGAGTCACATTTGCCACAAGGGGAAAGAGAAGCCAGACATGATGTGTACCTTTCCATACACTATTTTGGGATTTTAAGATCCTATTTCTTTCAGTTGAAAGATTTTTTTCTTAAACTTTGCTTTTGCATAACTCTTACAATATTAACGTAGCCAGACATGGGCTGGTCTGTGACCTGGGGAAATGCAAAGCACTTTGGCAGATAAACAAATAACATCATTCAGAAAACAAGGAGACTTTTCTTGTTTGGTTTGCTGCTATGAGGTGGTTTCTAAACAAAATGGAAATGTGTGGCATGAATAAAATCATCAGCTCTCCTCTGCACAAATAAAATTCCCTCTGACTCCATCTGTGGATCAATAGCAGCCAAATTTGGGAGAAGGAGGTACTTCAGTGTCATTTTCAGAAAAGCACAGGGAAGTCTGCATGCAAGAAAAAAAACCTGAGCAGATGTGCCTTTAGCTGCTGTGTATCACAGTCCAGAACACAATTCCTGTGATGGTACTGGCAACCACAGCCATCGAGACCACACATCAGGCACATGAAATAACACCTTTTTTTTTCCTGCACTACTTCAGAACTCGAGTCTTCTTACAAACTGAGACTGCAGCTCCAAATACAGCAGCACTTAAAGCTTGAGTCTGAAATTCACATCTAAATCAGTCCCTACCCCAGTGTTCAGAAGCACCAAAACCTGCATCCATGCAGTTGGCACTTAAACAGGATCAGCCCTGCTGTGTTGTATGAACAGCAAACTTCTTGGCAAAAGTGACTGCTTAGTTATGGAGTCTGGCAACCAACCCACAGACTGAGCAGTTAGAAAGAAGAGCAAATTCCTTGAAGATTCTGTAGGTGGTCATCTATAGATAGGACATTGGCAGTACAAAGGGAATTCAGTGAAACCTCTGGAGTTTAGACCTTCGAATCTTGGCCATTTACTCGAGTTTAAATACTAATGTGTTTTGTATAGAATTACATCATTAGCAAGAGGAAGAAAGATCCACGAGAAATAAGTAAAATAACTTGATTCTTCAGTGGTGAAGGCAGGGCAGAGAGTTGCAGTGATTTGCCACGTTCTGTAGCGGACAAGCAAACAAAGCACAGTGACAAACCTGAGGTCCCTATCCCTCTGTGCTCTGCCTTGCTGCAGGGGTTGCCCACCTCGTTCTGCAAATAGCACAAACATGAGGTAGCACCACTCACCATCTGTAGGACCCCAGTTTCCACTAGTACCAGAAGCTTCTGCCTTTGCCTTTTTAATTGCTGGGCCACAGAGCCAAATTTTCCTGGAGATTTCTAGTTGGGGTGTTGCATGTCTGAAAGCCTGTGTGCAAACAGCAATGGGCTTTGCAAGACAAAAGCTGGAGCATCTGCAGACCTTACTGAGCACTTTTGAAGAGCACCAGCAAGAGCCTGTGCGATGCACATGTCAACAGCCTTAGAAAGTAGAAGGGAGTGATTTGTTTCCCATTCAAACCAGCACATCTTTGCTTGTGAGGAATTTTAGGTCTTTCTCCTCTGGGATGTATAAAAAGCTGCATCTTTAAAGGTGATTGCACACATCTTCCTGTCTAGACAACGCAAGCCACTGCCAGAAGGGAAGGATAAAATTGAGGAATGAATTCACTGGTCTTGGTGATTTTATTTGCTTGAAAGTAATCAGCTCTCTTGGTTGTTCCAGCTCACTGTAACATGAGGTTTAGTCCATTAACTGCTGCACATTACTTGCTATCTGCCTGTGGAAGTCTCTTGGGTTTCCCCCTGCAGCGGGTGTGCATGTGTGTGGTCAGCTTTCAGAGCGGCACCGGGGTGATTCAGATAGACCATCCCTGGCCGGCAGGGAAAAGTGGGAAAACAGAGCTCGACTAGCAACATTTAATTAGAAGCAAATACAAAGCTGCGTGAGAAATCACTTCCTCCTACTGCTTCCCTTTTCCTGCTGTACACAAGAAGATAAGAAAGCTCTGAAGGGCTGGTCAGGAGTGGGAGGCAGCTGAGGCACTGGCTGCCCTAGCAAGGAGCCCCAGCTTGCCCAATGCCCACCTTCTTCCAGAAACAGCAAGAGGCTGCAGTTAAACCTCTCTCAAAGCTTCTGACAACACACATTTCTGATAGGCCCATCCAGCACCATTTCTGGTGGAAGCAACCTGGCATCTTTGATTTGACCATTGATTCCTTTCATCAATACCCTTTAGCTGCAAAAATTTCAGGGACTGTTTGGAGGGTTTTTACTCAACATCAGCCCTTGCCAAGATGGAAAACTTCACTGGAGTGTCTCGGGGAGAGTGGCAATCAGTGGCTGCCAGTAATTAAGACAAAGACCTCATCCAGACACCCTATCATGTAGCAGCTTGCCTGCCTGCTTCACTTAGAGCTGACATTGAGCAATAAAACTGAATCTTGTCACATGTTTTTGTTCAGTTTAATGTACTTGGGACACAGCAAAAGAATGCAAACCAGAAGGAAACCTCTGCCTTGGTTCATTTTGCTCCTTACTGAAGCAGTCTAAAAAGGCTCTCAAAGATAACACACTTTGAACATCTGATGCTGCTAAATGATGAGGGGTTTATTATACTCAATATTAAGTGTTTCTTACTTTGGTGACAATTCTGTCAAAATTCCAAATACTGAATCTCATTTGCTCCTTACAGTAAATGACAACCAGATTCCCAGTGTCTAACTGGGATTTCTGCATCTACATGCGGTTAAAATACAGGACTGGGACACAGACAGCAGCTCTCTGGTGAAAGTAGGTGAGAGGATTTTGTTCCCAGCTGTCCTGACACTGACCAAAGTTGTTTCCTCTCCGTGCCTCAGTTTCCCTGCCCCTATGAAGAGCTGATCCTGTTCTCAGGATGCTTTGATTGTCTTGGCTGAAAGTTTGAAAGAAGAGGCACTGCACATCTGACTGTTGCACACGTACAGGAACAGGGAATTGGAGACCAGATTTTCATAGCTGGGTGCAAATATGGATTTTTTTTTCCTCCTAAGAAAACCAACTGCGTAATTTAAGGGCTTCCATACACATTCAAGACTTAAGGCTGAAACTTCCCCCAGCACGCCAAAACTCTCTGCCACAAGCTAATCAGAGGGCACAAATTGTACTGGGGGAGTTCCTCAGCATGTGGTCCTGCCACCAGTTAGTGAAGCAGTCCCCTTGCCAGCTGCTGGAGGCATTGTGGGAACTAACCTCAGCCCTGCCGAGGCAGAATGGATGGTGGCAAGCAGCACTGCTTCCTTACAGCTAACCTTGCAGCTTCCTCTGCCACACTCAGCTCATCCTTCCCAGCAGACAGGTGAAGCAGCACCACACCAGGGCAGCCCTGAGAGCATCACTCTGTGCAGCCAAGACATGGCCCAAACCTTGAGAGCAACCGTGCTGCACAAGGGCAGGGTGGGACAGCAGCAGCAGCAACAGTGTCTTGGAGCTCAGCCTGGCAGCACTGATTGGACTGCACTGAACCTCCTCTGAGGTAAGTTAGGTTTGGGCACTAACACACTGGCTGTTTGACTGAATGTCAGCCAGATTTTGGAAAGGTTCTTGACAGAAAAGAATTTGGGGTAAAAGAAAAAGAAACCAAAGCAAGCCCCAGGAAACTGGGTCCTCCACAATTTCTTTCCCATGCTGAAACCCACAAGACAAGGCATGCTCAGAGACAGAACAACTTGAGTCTGCAGGAGGCATCAGGGTTTCAACAGTTGCTTCAGAACAAAATAGAGACCCCCTCCAGAACATTTTTACTGAGCAGTAGCAGGGAGTTTCCCAGTGTCTTTCCCCCCAAACAGCCTTTAGCCCAGACGCAGGGGATCCAGGTGTCTCCTCGCATGGTGGGAGGACATTCCAATTCAACAGGCATTGTTTTTGAGAGAGGAAAGGAAAAGCTGGATGCTTAGCCAGACAGCAAAGCCCACAAACAGAGAGCTCAGATGTGAATTCACAGCACACTGTTTACCCTGCAGGAACGCAAGTGTGCCCTGAATGGGGACGAGGTGCACTGACAGTACAGCTGCACTGGCAGTGCCCACATTCACAGCAAACAGCCATAAGCTCAAACTTTGATTTACTGCACAATGACTCCCCCATGTATTGCCCTGCAGTGTGAGCATACATGTAAAAGTAGCCCAAATCTTATATCTGCCTAATCCAGGCATATTTCTGATACAAGCATATTTCTAATCCAAGGAAAACCCAAGCCTTGTGCACAGCACAGGCACCTCCCTCAAACAGCTTGTATAGTCTCCTCCTGCTCACCTCTGCCATGATTACTTCCCATCATAGAATCATTCAGGTTGGAAAAGGCCCTTGGGATCATCAGAAGCAATGTAGCCTGAACTGGGCTCAAAAGTTCCAGTGAAACCTTCTGATTTACCTCTAATTCAAAGCAAGTTGTCACATGGGAAAATTCCACTGCTCCATCAAGGTACATGGTTCACTGATCATTTCTGCTGCACCTCTGCACCCCAACAGCACCACGGAGATATCCTGCCTGTTCTTCTATCAGGGGCAAGCTGTACTCCCTCAACCATAACATCTGAGTGACAGCATTCCTCTCACACAGGGGAATGCAGACCCAGTTTAAAGACTTTAAGCAACAGAGGGTGCAATTTATCTGTGGTTAAATTCTCCTAGTAGCTAATTATCCTGTTATCTAGCAGTGCTCTTCTGGCCTAAATTAGAGAAGCATACAGGTCAGCTCTTCTTCTAATCTTGACTTGTTAGATATCATATTGGATATTCCCTGGGTTTTAGTCTAGTCTTGCATCTAAACAAAAGAAAATTCTGGGCCCTTCTGTGTTTTCCTGTAATACTTTTGTTTATAATGGCTTCACTGAGCTTTCAGATAGATCACAGAATAACAGGGTTGGAAGGGACCTCCAAAGGTCATCTAGTCCAACACCCTTGCAACAAGCAGGGACATCTCTAACTAGAATAGATTGCCCAGAGCCCCATCAAGCCTGACCTTGAATGCCTCCAAGGATAGGGCCTCAAAAATCTCTCTAGGTAACCTGTTCCTACAAGATCCACCATCAACCTTCAGATAAAAGAACTTTTTACTGATGTCTGACCTAAATCTACCCTTTTCCAGCTTAAAATTATGACCTCTCATCCTATTGTTACATGTCTTATTGAATAGTTCTTTCCCAGCCTTCTTCCAGGCCCCTTTCAGGTATTGGAAGGTCACTCTAAGCTTACTGTAAGATGCTGATCACAGGGTATAGTCATGCTATCAGTGCACTGACCTACCCCTACATTTAACGGGATATTGGTTTTTAAAGATCATTTACCAGCCTGTACCTAAAATCTGCTTTTTCAGCAGTGCACATCTATCCCCACATTAGCACAAGTAACGACAGTAAACACATCCCTAACCCAGCAGCTCAAAGCTCAAGAGGCACCTACACTCACAGCATTTGTGCACACTAGCTTGGCAGTTCTGCAGAGGCACAAAACGTGCAGTCGGTCGGTCACACACTGCTCGGGGAGAAATCCCTGCAAGAACCAAAAGCTGATGGGGACCTGCACAAAGCTCCTGCTCACTAGGAAAGGGAAGTGCAGGCAAGAATGGTACGAAGACGTTGCACAGCATGAGCCCAGCACAGCCTGCCCACGGAACTGCAAACACACACCCTTCGTTCTGGATCTCCGACTTCCCGTTCACTGAACGGAGCGAGCTGGGAAGATGGGCAGGAAGGCACACACTCAACTCCTCCAACATGCCCTCAACAGAAAATCCTCCTGGGCAGGCTGGTTTGGGTTTCGGCAGGAGCACATCTCCAGCCCAGCCCTATGTGTGAGAGTGTGAATCATGGCATCAAGCTGTGATTTGCTTTTGCATTTCCATCAAAGGTTCTGGTTTCACTAATACACAAAGCAATTAGTTGAAAGTTGGAAGTCACATACAGCTAAAAGCCAGGGCCCCATGGGAAGCCCAGCCCAGAAAACAATGTCTCCTTTGACTTAGAAACCACAAGGAAACACATACGGCAAAATGCAAGTATAAAAGGAAAGTGGAACATACATTTGTTGTTGTAAGGCAGCTCATGTGTGCTCCATTAACAACTCCACCATTCCAGCTTCTTTTTAATTAAAAAAAAGGCCCTCAAAGTCACCATGATTTTAGAAGTTAAAACCTAGAAGAAAATTGGGTCGGCTGTGATGAACAGGAACCCCTCTCCATACAGCTCTCCTGTTTTAGAGAGGAGAAGTGAGAGAGACACCAGCAAACACAGGGGCACACACTGTGCCCTCTACTTCAGCACTGAGGGTCTCTAGACCTAGTCTGTGTTTGGATGTTGTTCCAAATAAAGAAGCTGGGTAACGCACTTGAAATGAACAATCAAGCAGGTAAAGGACATGGAATTAGAGCAGTAGGATTATTTTTTTCTCTTTGCTCCTGAAATTAAGCCCACAGGAGGAAACCCTTTTCCAAGTTCACTGCTGCCAGCAGAAGGCCAGCTTGTGTCCAGTTTGCCCTTTACTGCCACAGAGGTCACTGCTCCTAAACCTCTGTTGGAGGAATTGTCTGCAGCTTTTGATATTGTGTGTGCCAAGAACAGGAGGGACTAAAGACCTCACTGATGCCTGAGACATCTGCTTTGGTAGGGCTTTTGTTAAAGAAATACAACCCCCAGGTGATTTTAGGATGGTGGTAGCAGGCAGGGACTGAAGTCTCAATCTTCTTGTGATACTTCACAAGATAGGAGAGGAAATAGGGAAGGAGATGCTCTGAAGGAAATATTCCTTCCTCTGTTATAGACTTCTTCCTCAGTTTAATTCATGTTTGACTACACGAAGACCCCAGAACTCAGTAGCAGCTGAGACAGGTCACAGCAGACCACGATGGGGAAAGCATCCCATGTTACTCAAGTGCTACTAAGCAATGCAAATAACCCCAAAAATTTATTTCCCTTTAAGAAGTGGGACCTCCTAGAACAATTATTGTAAATAATACAGGGAGAGATCTCATGGAAGCATGTCATTCATCTCTCCCAGCAGATGATTGCCTAAAAGCATGCAAATATGGAAATTTTTACCCCTCTAGGCAGGGCTTGCTGCCGTGGGGTGCTTGGACAGAGCTAGGTTTGTGCTTAAACTGCCACCTCTATCCCAATCACATCCATAAGCTCTTTACAGAGGAGCAGTCACCACCTTTCCTAATGAACAGTCTATTCCAAAGCTTTGACTGGAACAGTTGGGTGCAAATAAGCAGATGTCCCTCAGCTTTGGTGAGAGCTGGAAAGCAGTCATGCCTTCTCTGCAGTCTCAGTAACTGGGTGGACCTGCAAGATGGTAGGTGTATGCAAATTTCAGCTTTGTCCTTGCTATGCAGGATTTCCTTCTGGTTGTCAGCACCTTAACATCTAGGGGATTCTCACCCCAGCATTCAGCTTACATCCCTAAAACAGAAGCCAGATTTTCCCTACACGTTAAGCTGGAGTGCCCTCCCAAGAGTGATCCAGCACACCCAAACTGGGAGCCTGTGCTTCTCCATGTGATTCTAGATCATGTCTGATGGTATGAACATTACATGGCACATGTGGTTTTCTCTTTCCCTCTAGGCCAAAAAAGTAAACAGCATCTTCCAGAGGCTTTGATTAGCCGGTCTTCTCCTGCCACACTTGGTGTACACAACTGGTGCAAAGTCTGGTGCTCAAACTCTCGAGGCCAGACATGTGAAGAAGAGGAAGCAGCGTCAGAAAGATAAACCACAAGATAAGCCTGGAGGATATGAGATCTGCTGGTCTGTAGCTTCAGAGCACCCGAAAGAAGAAACTTGTATGCAAAATGCATGCAAAAAATAAACATTTACAGACCAACACCGTGCTGCAAAGACTAGCCAACCCAACATCTCTTCCTCCAGAAGGTTGAGCTGGATATTGTCATGTGGAGGATTCATTTGATGGGATATTTTTTAATCACTTTTTTAAAAAGAAGATAGAATTTCAGAAAAAGTAAGCAAAGAGTGGAAAAGCAATATATTAAAAGTAGCTGTAAAATGTGTTTGACATGAATAGGACATTCAGCCTTAGTAATAAATTCTACCACTTTGGCAGGCTTCACCCACTCAGGACAAGCTTGGCTTCTCAACATTTAAATCCAAATGTCTAAGAGACAGCACTGGAATCAATAAAGTTGCTTTGGAACGGTCCTAGTGCTCCAGAGAAATCCCAAGGATAGTGTGTTCACATCTGTCTTTTGAGAGTGCTGCAGGACCCTAGTGCCAGGTCTGCTGCTGCAGAAGAACCTCAGCCCTGCCAATGCTGGGTCAACACTGCCATTCCTGCTCTGGGGCCCAACACAGATAGAACCTGTTGAAAACCATGTAATTTAATTTTCTTGTGGCCAGTTGCCTTTAAGTCATGCAAAATTTCCTCAACACTGGGTCTAGCTTTTAAAAATCTTTCCAGTGTCCTTCTCCATTTCTGTACCATTTGCATCTGACAACACAAACGTTAACAGTCACTGGAGGGAAAGAAGACCAACAAATAAAATCCTCGAAGTCAAATAACTTATGGCATGAAAGCTTTGGATTTTACTAGCCTTCCCATGTTTCTAATGTCATAAACCACACAGGTGCAACTATCGCATTGCTCAGCAGCCGTATGAACCTTTTTAATGTTACAGTGAACACAAGTCCAACAAATACTTCCAGGTTTATGATAAACCTCCATAAAGAAACAGTCCACGTTTTCCCCATATGCTGGCACAGCTGTGCAGAGGCACATCTGCTCAGGAAACTACCATGGGTCTTTGCATTCATAGTTTAAGATCCCTAAGTTTGATGGAAGATTACGATAAAACCAGGAATATCAGTTCCTGTCTCCCATGAAAAAATAAATCCCTCTCTGATTGATATTGATTACGAGAAGGAAACGAGGAACTCCTTCATTGCAGCAAACACCCACTTGATAGGGATATCTCAGGAAGGTAAATGATACCGTACTTGTAAGCAAACTGAGAAAAGAGCAAGTGCTGATCTGCCATCCAGCCCATACGTCGTATAGCTTCAAACACACCACAGCAGGCTGCGAATTTGTCAGACTCATTAACTGTAAAAACTGCACATGTTAAGGTATGTCGAATGTGATTGTTATTTATTACCAGTCTGCACCCTTTACTCAAATATCCAGCCCACATGTGAGCCTCCTTCTGCTCAACAGAAGTAAACAAATTCATTGATTTAACAATTTATGGGTTGATTTTAAAAGGGTTGAGCCTGCAGGGGAGCATCGAACAGATGTTTGAAGTTAGGCACAAATGAACCCAGGGAAATTAGTATTGATCACGTGCTTAAAATCAAGCCCAAACGCCAACGTTTTCTGGTTCAGGCTTGTCACAGCAAGTCCTGCGTGTGGCAGGAACGTCTGTAAGATGCACCTCAACTTGGCTTAGTGAAAGCTGGGGCTGTGGCTATCTGTACAGGTGCCATACATCATTAGCAGCAATATCGCCCTGACATTGGCTTTCCTTCTGGAGCAGCACTGGCTGAAACAAGGAGGAAATGATCCTTCAGGTCAGCAAAGGGCCACATGACTTTACCTCCATCACTGTCAGATTGCGTTTCACTCACTGCTTTCAGCAGGGTGACTTCCCTCCTCATAAATACAACTAGGACCAGGAATGGATTCTCTAGGGTCGTACAAATTATCTCTGTAATTACATCAGCCCAAATCACAAGGAAGCTCCTGCCTAAACTCATCCCTTTCTCTACAGCACTGCCCAGCCAAAAAAACAAGTCCTGTCTATATTTACAGCTTTGAAGAGGCCAAACAGTTTTCCAGAAATCATCTCCACTGCTATGTGATTATCTTGCCCTGCTGTCTTCTTATCACACAGCTACCACATCTGGCACAGGTCTCCCTGGGTGGTGTGCATCCAGGACAACAAGAAGGCAGCTTTACCACAGATGACATGCTGCATGCGGTGCGGGGCATGGCGTCAGCAAGTTACACATAAACCAGGCTCTAGACTGAAATGGATGTGCTGAGCACTTGAATTACACATGGGTGAAATCCTCTGACCTAGATTTAAACGCGCTTAGCATTAGAAGTTCTACCACATAACCAAAGGACACTGAAAAGAGTAAAATTGCCAAGGAAAAAGCAAAAGCGTGAGAGGCATTGCTAGCAAAAAAGGCAGCTGCTAGCTCTGGGGAAACTCCAGTTTAACACCCATACCCTCCTAAGCCAGCTCCCATCGTGGTTAACAAAGCTTGCTTTGAGTTTCTTCAAAACTTAAGTGAAAGTACATGAGTCTCCTACAGTTTGGCTGTGTGAGAGAAACCAAGACTAAACACAGGCAGTGCCTCTGACATGTGAATTTGCTCTGGAGGAACATGAGCAAGCACAGTTTCAAAACCCTGATTCACAAGCAGCAACAGAACGTAGTACTGCAGATCTAATGGCATCTGCTTGTTAATCTAAATCCAGGTTTGATAGGTTTCAAAGCCAGACTTGGTATTTGTACCTTATGAATCTCACAAAAAAGTCCTGGGTTACACAGCACAGTCCCTTGTCAAGAAAAATTGAGCTCAGCTGGAACTGAGGACAACTGAGCATCTTATCACAGAGTCAGGTCACAGGAGATTAAAAGCACAGCCCAGAAAAGTTAGTGAATACTCAAATACTTTGCATAAGTTTCTGACCTTTCATAAGCCAACTTTCCAAATGTCTGAAAGCAGGTCAACTTCAGTCACTTGATGCACATCACAGTCCTCCTCTTTCAGAGTCAGACGCCAGCAAGACTTGCAGACATTAATTCCACACACTTCTTCTCAACAGTCATTCTCTGACCTCTTACCTGGACAACGGGGTGGCCTCCGGTTGGTGCCTTGACAGCCCCTCGGCTTCCCTCTGTCTCGTAGTGTGCCCGGTGGTGGGGCTTTGGCTGGACCTCGATCCGCAGCTCGTAGGAACCAGACTGGCTGGAGACTGGCCACTCAAGAGGCGGGAGTGACTGGACAGGCAGACTGGGTAGAGAGAGACCACACCAGCTGAAACTCTTTAGCATTTTATTTCTCAAAGCCCTGATCCCTTCTTCCTCCGAGTGCCCCACCAGGACTGCTCTCACTGAAACATTTAGGGAGTCTGGTATTCATTTCCATGAGAATATACTGTCCTGCTTACATTTGATCAGCAAGTGTGCTGAGCTTCAGGGTGAACGCAGTGATTCCTGCGGGCCCTTCTCCTTGCAGAAGAGAACAGAATGTAATATTTCTATTTCTTAAATACAAATATCTGTAGCAATTCTACTTCTTCAAAGATCCCCCTCTTTTACCTGGCTTGTACTGTGTTTCTTAAACTTTGATCACAGAACATAAATGACAGAATGTTAACTCCATTTGCTATTCTTCAGAGCTGCATCAATTAGCATTACTTACGATGGCCATAAATACTAAAATGCTTACAAGTAACACCCTAAATATTCTTACCTGGTACTAGTTCTCCTGTTATCAAAATACACAAGAGTTTACCATGTGAAATCAGCACACTGAAATGTACAACTAGAACTTCCACTGGATTGTAACTAAACTTATTTCTGTAGTCCAAACCTCTGCCAAGCACCACAAAGGTGATGAAGGGAGTGGAGCATCTCCTTGATGAGGAAAGCCTGGTCTCTTAAGCTTGGAAAAAAGGAGACTGAGAGGGGTGACCCCATCAATGTTTATAAATATAGAAAGGGCAGGTGTCAGGAAGATGGAGCCAGGCTCTGCTCAGTGGCATCTAATGATAGGACAAGGGGCAATGGGTGTCAGCTGGAACACAGGAGGTTCCACATCACTATGAGAAGGAACTGCTTCCCCGTGAGGGTAACAGAGCACTGGAAGGGGCTGCCCAGGGGGGTTGTGGAGTCTCCTTCTCTGGAGATGTTTAAAACCCGCCTGGACATGTTCCTGGGTGACTGGATCTAGGGGATCCTGCTGTGGCAGGGAGATTGGACTGGATGATCTCTTGAGGTCCCTTCCAATCCCTAATGTTCTGTGACTGATATAACAAGTCAAAAAAAGCCGCAATCTGTGCTCTTGTATTCACACTTTGTGTTTAGCAGATCAGGAGCAGTGTGAGATAACATCAGCACGGGGACAACCTTGCTGCTGAGTGGGACAGCAGGGTTGACAGGGTATATCAGTGGTGATGGCAAGTGCTGTCACACTTGGCAACCTCCATCCTGGCAGATGTGCACCACTCAGGGTCCACATCTCCATGGCACCAGTGCCAGGCAACAGAGGGAGTTAATGAGGGTGTAGTGCCCTCAATTAACAACTAACAAATTAACAACAATAAGTCAGCATGGGGTTGACTTGCAGCAGCATGCTCCACATTTAGTGTTGCCATTCTTGATGGACATTTATAACTGAGACACTTCCTGAATTCAGAACAGCAACAGAACCACTCTCTTTCAGGCTGCAGGATGGAACAGGAATGTTCAGACTCTGTTAAAGGCTGGGTGCAGTTTGCCTTTCAGACAAAGCATTTTGAAATCTGACAGCTGCATGCTGTGCTACCAGTGAACCCCTTTGATGATATGTCTTCTAAACACTGCGTTTGTCATTTCTGGGAGTCATAATGGATTGGGCTCCCTTTAAGCAGTGCTGTCCCTGAGTACCTAGTTAGCTCTGCCCTGCAGCAGGATGTGTCCCAGGAAACACTCCCTAGGGATCACTATGCACAGATCACAGAAGACATCACCCCATGAGAAAACACATAGCCACAAGAAACACCACATACCTGCAGATTGGTATTGCAGGCACCAGTTGCTTTGTCCACGATGGAGGAACCAACAGAATTGATTCCGGGGCTGAGTTTCTCCTGTCCTCCTGCTCGCAAGGCCCATGGAAGTCAACAGTCTGAAAGACGTGACACGGAATGCTGTTTTTGTGGGAAGGCATGGTTGAAGGATCAGGGCTGGTTTTCCAAATTTTTGTGGGAACACCACAGGAAGGATCAGTAGGAAGGCTGCTCATAGCATCCATGGAAAGAGAAGCGCTGGGCAACTCTGTGTAAGTAACTGAAGAGTTGTCTTCTCTCAAGGGGATGCGAGGAGAGGATTGTGGAGAGGGGGTCCTTGACTGTAGTGGAGAGGTTGAAGGCAGCTGAGTACTGTAGAGCTCAGTGCAAGAGTACCTCCGTTTTGCACCTGGTGATGAAGACCTTGAGTTGGGACAGGGTGATGGTGAATGTCGTCCCAAGTAGGTTTCCTCCGTGATGCTTGTTCGTGGTGACATTATTGGAGAGGTTCTAGGAGAAT
This sequence comes from Rhinopomastus cyanomelas, assembly GCA_013400115.1. Classification (NCBI taxonomy): domain Eukaryota; kingdom Metazoa; phylum Chordata; class Aves; order Bucerotiformes; family Rhinopomastidae; genus Rhinopomastus; species Rhinopomastus cyanomelas. Next base: position 503,248 of record VXBP01008606.1, read on the forward strand.
AATGAGTATGGATGTTTTGAAACTGTGGACAAAGGTCATCACTAGGACCATTATTTGGTGAAACACATGGTGATGTGCAAGGAGATACATTTGTCTCTGAAATGAAACTTGCAGAGGAGCCGCTACTAGCTGGGCTCAAACACTGTGGTTCTCTGTAGCCCTCAAAGCCAGGGACAGGCAGGGTTACCCTTGGGCTAGTGGTGGCTGAGTTTGACTGATGTTCCACCAAAAGAACATCTGTGTCTCTGGTGCGGAAGGGACCCCCTGAATGCATCAGTTCATGATATGGAGTAATTTCAATCCTAGGGCTTGGAGCAGAGGCCCCTGCAGCGTTGGCAGGGTGTGTAGGTGCTGTCCCTATGCTATCTGGCTGTCCATATCTGCCCATGGGATCTGCAGAAAGGCTAGGAAAAGGCAGGGGGCATGGCTTGAGGCCACAGTCCAAGTCATCATGAGCGTATTGTGTAACTCCAGAAGGTGGGCTGTTGGTTTTATGTGGAGTCGGTTCTTCTGGAAAAAGAAGGGTCTCTTTAAGGCTATAAATAGTATTACAGAAGCTGAGCAATCGCGGATTAAAAAAATGCATATTTAGAAATTGATTGTGATCTGATACTAGGTAAATATCTTTAAAATTCTTTTTAATTTCAATTAATGCTTGTGAAAAGTACTGGATTAACAGCCAGGGAAGCTCAAGTGCTCAGAGCAGATGCAGCATGGACAGAAGCACTGCAAACACCTCCACACCACTCCAGCTGGGCTCCTGCTTCCTGAGCCCCAAGCTAGAGGGACCACCTGGAAGGGCTGGTGCCACATCGGCCTCCCTGACCATTTGGCCTTCCTACTCCTTCTGACAAATATATCCCTCCGTGCCAATTGGGATACTGTGACTTTGGTCAACCTCTGTCAACTAGGAGCTGGACTGAGCCCATCACCTCACAAAACAGCTTGCTACTAGGTCTTTGTAAAACCAAAAGGCTAAGGAACAGCTTTTGCCAAAGGGAGAAAAATGTTTCTTACATAGCAAAGTCCAGCCAGCAACGGCTTCATGAAACCAAACATGAGCTTAACCTCTTAGAGTCAGTTCTGTGTGATGATTTGTTCGGCTTTGTATCATGCCAACAAGTTTTGATGACAGGTTTCACATGCAAAAGCACCGGATGATCAGAAAACACATTCACAAGTATTTTCTAGAAAAGAGAGACAGAAAGGATCCAGCCCTGTGGTTGCAGCCAATCACTTTCCAGTTTCAGCTCAAGAAACACTTTGGCCAGAGATGGATTACAAAATACAGGTGAGTGTGACAGGTGAGTGTGACAGGTGAGTGTGACAGGTGAGTGTTCAGTGCAACCCTCTCTCCTACTGAAAAAAACACCCTAACAATTCTCAGGGATTCTCAAGCTAAAACCACCCCCAGGTTTCAGAGTAGAGAGATGGTTCTACAGAACTCCCACTAGCAATGCTGGGCCCAGTCCTGATCTCATCCCAGTACCCCACCAAGTGCTTAATGCCAGCGGCACTGGAGAGCAGAGCCATGCCAGGTATTCCCAGGACAGAACCCTCGGCGACCATCAGCTCTTATAGCTTCCCCAGCCTGGGAGCTGAACAGTATTTGTTGTTACACCAAAGCATGCAAAATAAGGGAAGGATTTGTATGTTTTTAAAGATAAAGGGGGTATCTGAACCAGTGCAATTAATCTCAAACTGCAGAGCTCTCTGCTCACCCTTGGGCACAGACCAAGGCATGTGTTGTGTCACAGGCAAGAGGGTTTCACTTAAGTATTTGTGTAACTGTTCCAGCTCTTTCTCTAACTCCTACACTACATGAGACAGCATTTCCCATGAGCAAATAACATTGTTCATAAAGCCAGGTAGGAGCTGACTGCGCTTTCTTCAAAAACAGAAAAAGTTTGTTTGTCTTTAAACTTCTACCCACAGAGAGACCGCGATTTCATGTCAGGGGGTTCTGGTTGTTTCCAGTTTTAAATGCTTCTTACTGTGAAAGCAAAACTCTCTGTGGATTTTTGACAACTACTTCTGTGCTCAATCTTTTGCATGACCCTGACCCCACAGAAAGAAACTGCTCAGGAACTGCTGAGCCTTCGTGTTTAGCGGGAAACCCCGACAGCCAACCAAACAAACCAACACACAGACTGTCTATGTGAGGGGATGGGAGATGACTGCGAAAGTCCAGCTTGCAGACTTCTTAAGGTTCCCTCTGGCTTTTAATCCCAGCACACAGCTGTTTTGGGGATGAGAAAAGCTGCAGCAAGTAACTGAATTTTGGGCCAAACATATTTTTAGCACCTTTGATATCAGAGCTTCGGCATTCGCAGGATTAGCATGTCATCCACGTCACTCACACTCTGACGCATCAAGCCCAGATACTGATGCTACGATTCACTTTGAATAAAACCTCATCACTCAGTCGGACTCAAGAGAGCAACACACGCCTCCGCGGTCACACAAAACATCACTCCCACCGCCCTCAGTAGCAGCCTTCCCATTTAAATCAATGCAAGGGAGCAAAACCAGCACGGAACAGAGCACAGCTGGATGTCAGAGCTTGAGGCAGGACTTGCGCTGTGACCAGCGCTTGCAGAGCAGCTCTCTAGGCTCAAAGGCATCACATTAAGGAACAGGCAGCCGTTTCAGTTCCCCACTCCAACACACCTACAGTGAAGCTACCCCACCGTACACGTTAAACTGCATTACCCGAGGCAGATACACAGATAACAGGTGAAGAACTACAGCTCCTCACAGCACACATCCAGCAGCAAAGCTATTGTGTGTAAATTTGTGTCCAGGGGCATGGGAAAAGCAAACACCTATTCCTACCTGCACGCACCACTCGTGCTTTCTTTTCTGACCAGTAAAAGTTGGGCCTTGGATAACCCACATTTTGTTTGCTTTTATCCTGAACTACCATGTTGAAATGAGCACTCCCATCCCTGGTGTTCACCGTCCAAGAGGATCCACGTTACAGATATTAATAACAACGTTTAGGCACAGCGACAGGCTGCAGCATGCCCCTGCCTTCACAGCGGAGTCCATGCAGACTGACACTGCTACCAGAGCTCGCCAGCAGCAAGCAAGGCAGGAGCCCTTTGCCAAGCAGACAACACCCACAGCCTTCTGTAGAGCAAAAACATTTAGCTTCCCCCCACATGGCAAATTATCAATAAAGCAGGCAGTGGCACTGGAATGTGGGCAAGGCTGCAGATGAGAAAACCTCAGCGGGTTTGAGGAGTGCCTGGGGAATACACTGGGCAGAGGCTGAGTCTGGGGCAGGGGAGAGGCGGCTGGCCCTGACTCATTGGCGTGGCTTCGTCAGGATCCAGGGCTTGAGGGGTTTGGGGAGATCTCCTGACTGAGGCCCAGCCCTGCATAACTTCAGAGGTACAATGAAATCACTGTCCCGTGTGCTCCTGCCCTGACGCCACGGCATGTCACCACGGAGATGCCAGGGATGCTGCTACACGAGGCTCTGACCTCACCAGGAAGCGAAAAGGGTCCCTTGGGTGATGCAGCAAATGCTGCTCTCTGAAAGCAAATGGCTCCTCCATCAAAATCAGGACAAATTCTGCTTTTTGCTTTAGTAGGATGGGTCTGGCTGCCCTGCTCCTGGCCAGCTTGGCTTGGGTTTGGAATCTGCTCGAGGACAGGGCAGACTTGAGCCAACATCGTAGCTCCCAGGTGAGCACCACACGAGTTTGGCTTTGTAAACAGCGTTAAGCTCCTGCCTTCAAGAGGGGCAATGAGGGACAGACAGAGGTTGTCACTCCCTAGCAGCCCAGTAGCTTTCTTTCTGCATTTGCAGAGATCAGGGGGAAGGTGGAACAGACCAGGGCACAGGAATGGCTCCAGGTCAGTGGCCCCAGCACAGCTCATGCTTCTTCCCATGAACTGCCAAAGTGAGCTTGGTTAGGGTGGCAGGAGCAAAGAACAGCAAACTTCACACTGTTGGTCCTCTGCCACATTGGAGATAGCAGGAAGCAGCCTTGCTGTGCACCAGCACCAAGGAGGTGAAAGGCCTCTACCACTCCTTACAAGAGAATAATTATGAGATGGATCAGCTTAGTGAAGTTGTTTTTCAAGATGTGAAGCAGCTTGGAAATCTTTGCACAGATGCCCCAGAGGTACAGCTTTGCATCAATGGTTGTCCCACCTTCAAGGGTTCATCCATCCCTGCATATTGCATCCCAGAACACAAGACTGGAACACTCTTCCAAACAACTGTCCTCTCCACTGCTGATCTGTCCTGGCCAGCAGCACAGTAGCCTCAGCACAGCTCCTTTGACACCCCTCTGCATGTGCAGTTCCAGTCTTCACTCTGGCATTTCCCGGCCTGAGGTTGCACTGCTGAATCATTCCCTGATTCAGTACCAAAAAAATTGCTGCTTCTTTGAAAGAGGGTTAAAAGAAAATGAGCTTCACACCCAAACAATGCTGGAACCCTCTCACATTTTCAGTCAGCTTCACTGTCAATTCCTTACCATCAGCAAACAGCCTACTCCTGTGTCACCCAAATTGCTGGACTTAGGTGAGTCCCACCTCCAAAGATCCCACCCAAACTGCCCCCAGGCTGTTAGCTCTTAATTCCCCTCTTATTCCTCACAGCTTTTACCCAGTTACTAGTTCACCAGACTTCCTCTTCCTACCAAAGGGAATGGAAACAGGGCTCTGCATCCTACCATCCTGTAAACAGCAGAACAACTCCTCTAGACAGACCCAGGGATGCTGCAGGCAGCTCCACCAACTGTCCAGTGCCTGGGCAGCCTCCCCAGATAGGAAACTACCAAGGGAGTGAAAGCACAGGTGAAACTTAAAGGGAACCGAGTTTCAAAGCACTTAACCTAAAAAACCAAACCACAATCCTTCTCACACACCTCTGAAAGGCAGAAGGGAAAGGCCACACTGGGACTCCAGAGACTTCCCAGTCCAGACAGACACACCAGTGTGCACACGTGGCTTTGCAAGGGCCCACCCTCTGCTGTTTTTTAAACAAGGCAGTAACTTCAAAGCCTTTCAGTCAGGCAAATGTGACCTTGCCAATTAGCATGAAATTAGGGAATAACAGATCACCCCAGCAACTGCATTCCACAGTGGGTTTATACAAACCATCATCCAGGAAAAGCTAAAGATAGCCACGTGCAGGACAAGGGAGCCAGGGCAGGGGGAGAAGGTCAGGTCTGACCTCTGTTCTGCTTGCTGCAGCGCAGCTCCCAGGATTTCAATGGGGTACTTTATTTGCATAAGTAAGAAAGTCCAAATTTGTTAAATTAATTTGCTTAGTGTCATTGGAAAGGGCCAGTCCAGAGCATATTTGCATTTTTCAAAGGCCAAGTCAGCCCTGTTATTTACACTAGCTGCCTCGAAGCTCAGCGTGAAAGTTGGTTTCCTGAGTGAAATCTGGTATTCTCTGGTACGTGTGCACATTTGCCTCTTCACCGCAGGGCTGCCGCTGAACACAGCCTCCTGTGTTCCTGAGCCAGCCACCAGGACCTGGCTGCAAGCGTGGCTTGGTCTTCTGATTTATTTTTTTTCTCCCCTTTTAACAGATTTGTAAACAGGAGAAAAAAAAGGAAGGAGGCAAATTATATGGGGCTTGACACCTTCAAGACATGGCAATGTCCTAGGAAGCCTGTCAGCATACAAACAAGCATTTAGAGGGACATTAATACTTGCAGATACTTTCTGCTTCCCCCCTCTGTATTACACACACGCAGAACTTAGAGTCCTACCACCAAGAGTCTAAGAATCCGCTGAGCGACAGCAAAGGCTTGAGCCTGTGAGCAAATACTCCTTCAATTTGCCTTCTCACCTGCTGTGTCAGGGCAGGATGTTGATTGGAATCTTATTTAAAGATGGGGTTTGTTGAATTTTAAGTTTCAAAACACCCCTCAGAGGATCAGATCTCAGAAGGGTTCACCTCAAATGTGAAGCACTATGTGGAAGCTTCATCTGATCATCACACAGTGAACACAAAACTGTGCTTCAGCAGTTTGGCTTCTCAGTACCTCTTCTCTTGTAGAGACCAGCAACAGATAACACACAATAACACACTAATTTTGGAATCTGGACTCATACATAGAACATTAGGGATTGGAAGTGACCTCGAAAGATCATCTAGTATAATTGCCCTGACACAGCAGGACCACCTAGATCAAGTCAAACAGGAACATATCCAGGCAGGTTTTAAATGTCTCTAGAGAAGGAGACTCCACAACTCCCCTGGGCAGCCTATTCCAGTACTCTGTCACCCTCACTGTGAAGTTCCTCCCCATACTGATGTGGAGCCTCCTCTGTTCCAGCTTACACCCACTGCCCCTTGTCCTATCATTAGATGCCACTGACAAGAGCTGAGCAGAACCTGGTTGCATCCTCCTGACACCCACCCTTCACATATTTATAAACATTCATGAGGCCACCCCTCAGTCTCCAAAGCAGTCATCAAAACTTACTCATCTGGGAGTCCCCTTTGTAGGAGTTAGTTCAAATGCTCACTGAACGTCAGTCTTCTCCACTGAGAAAAAAGGAGATTCAGCACCTTTCATGGCTGAAACTCGTGGTACCACTAGCAACACCCTCACCTGTATCTCACTTTGTTTTTAAAGGAGACAAAAGACATCTTCAATATCCAAGTGAAATCACAATTTCAGCCTAACAGCAGAAGGAAATTTGCCCACACTTCCAAAAGTCAGTTCTCCCAGGCACATCCCTGAGTTCAGGCAGTAGTTTCTGGTTTGCAAACACTGAGAAGAAAATAGCTAATTAAAGTCTGGCAAGTAGGGGTAAAAGTAAAGTGCTCATGACAGTTTGTCCATCACTCCTGATTCTGGAAATGATTAACTTAGAGAAATATCTAATGTTAATAATATTGACTGTAGAATTTGTGTTTACCCTGTTTTCACTCACTCTTGCTTTCATAGCAGTCCATGTTTTTGTGGTCTCTGGCACGAACAAGCACTACTGGATGCCAACCACTTTCAGTAAAGGTATTTCTGGTATTTCCATGGCAACAGGTTGTGATATAGATCCTACTCTTAAAACACAAGCTTAGGTGGACACTATCAAATCTCAATCCTTTAAAAAACTTTATCAGAAGTAAACTTCCAGCCCAATCCATTCTTAGAGCCACAAATTTACACTTTACCTAAAAAAATCAATTAAATTCACTTTTAGCATGTTTACAGAGATTTGTTATTATAGGACTCATCACAAATGACGGGTGGAGCAGGCCTGACTGGGAGGAAACCAGAGGCCCTTTCAAACAGGTTCTGAATGTAGGAACCAGACTGGGATGCACAGACACTCCTCTGGTTTTGGTTCCGTTTTGAGTCCTCCAGTGAAAAGGACTTACTTCCCTTCTACAGTTGAGACGAGGCCAGAATAGCACATGAACAACGAGCATCACTGACCACCAGCATGTGGACAAAGCCTTTTCCCAAAATGTGAACATCTTCTGTTCTCACATAGACGCGCTTTAATCTTTCATACTTTAGAGGTTATGGATGTGCTTACAGACCGCAGAGCTGGTGTCTTTTCAAAGTGAGGGAGAATGTTCTCCAGATTACAATGCTGGCATGTATGGTCGTGATCTTTTTATTTTATGCTAATGATTTCCATCTTTGGAACAAACAAAATTACTACTAATTATGGTTTCCAGTCATTCAAGTGTGGAGAAAGCAGGCTCAAGAAGGAAGTTGCTTCTACTACAAGCATACAGTGCTCTGCATCTCTGTGGTTTGAAGATTAAACTTCCTACCCCCCACCTACGTACTATTATGTTCTGTGGAACTTCCCACTTAAGACTTTACAGCAGTGCTCTCCACTACAAGAATGTAAAAAAATCAAGCATCTGAAGCTTTCACTGAAATTTAATGCGTTTTCAACAGAATCTCTGACCTCCCCCCATAACTTATTTTAGCATGGCTTGATCTACACGAAATCTTGGAAGAAAATGCAGCTTTGTAGATTTGATGACACTAACCATCCTAAATCAGTTCTGATGCTGGTGCACGTCTATAATTAAACTAGTAAACAAAGATTAAGACTTAGTACCAACTCTACTTTTCTGAAGATACCATGATTCAGGCCTAACAGGTCTCCTCCTGCACTGTCCCACAGGAACACATCTTTCCTCAAATGCCCCAAAGAAATGCTGTCACAACCATGCAGAATTAAACCACATGTACCATAGAAACAATATCCTAGCAGTTCTTTCCTCTGGGCCCTGTCTCTTCTGGTTTGGTCTGGTTTAGACAAATTCATACTGTATGCAGTAGGAAGCACTGAGTCTCAGTATCATCAACTCACTGAATGGTCGTTCAGTACGTCAGAACGCTGTCACAGTGCTTTTAGAATCACAGACTCACCTAAACTCAGAAAAGTAGGAGAGCAGACAGTCCCTTTTTTCTTTTTTTTCTTAATTTAACTTAATCTTATGATGATTGGAGTGAAATTGGAGACTGGCTCTCCCCATCTCCTTGCTACCCAAGCAGAGTGGTCAGACCCCTCCCAGGTCACACACTCCTGGGGCTCTCAGAGTCAGCACACGAGCTGCTTTTTCTGAGTTTTCAAAACACCCTCTGTCACGATGACAAGGGTCACAAGGAGACCAACTGAGAAGAGCTGAGCTCTTCTGCTTCGTCTTTCACAGCTGCATCTCACCCGTGGCAGCGCAACTTTGTAAACCATAGGACTCCCACGGCCACTTTCAGACACCCCATCACCACTAGACGGGGACCAAACCACTTGTCAGCAGAGCCCGTTCGTAAGCGCCTGCGGGCTGAGGCAGCACTGCCACAGCCAAAGAGTCCAGCACAAGCACCGCACCGCTGCCCCGATGGGACGAACACTCACACGGGGCACACGCCTGGGCCCGAGCACCCCGGCTCTGTAACCCCGGTCGGGTCTGTGCCCCGGGGGCCTGCCAGACAGTGCGGGCAGCACTCGGCCTCGCTAGCAGTGGGAGCAGCCAGGCCGCCCCGTCGGGCACTGCCCCAGCTCCTGCTGCAGCGGCTCCTCACCAACCTTCGATCGGCTTCAAGGAGTCGTAGTCGTAGTCGAAGAGGATGGAGAAGTCAAGCTCCTCCTGCGGGCCGCCCTCCTGGACAGGGCCGGGGCCAGGGTCGTGCCCGGGGTCCCCCTCCCGCGGGTCAGGCTCCCGAGCGGAGCCTGCGGAGCTCATGGCCGCCTGTGACCGGGAGCGGCGGGGTGAGCTGCCCGGCTGCTGAGAGAGCCCCAAGTGCGACAGCCGCCGCGAAACCCCCCGGTATCCTTCAAGCGTAAGTGGAGAGGAGTTAGAGCGGAGGGGCGAAAAAGAGGGCAAAAGTGGGGAAGAGGAGCTGAAATACGTCCCAGGAGTCCCTGAGGCGGCTGCCCCGACGGCGGGAGGTTCCGGAGATGCGGGCGGAGAGCCGCAGCAGCAGCAGCACACGAGGGGACCGGCGTGACGAGCGGTCGCAGCTTCCTGCTCCCGCGGAGCTGCCACCTGCGTCGGGGCCGCCCTCGGTGGGAGGAGCCCGGCCCGGGCCGCACCGGCACCGGCGGAGAGGGGTGCTTCGGTGAGGGGATGTCTGCTGGGGTCGTGGTGGGACAGCAGAGGGTCTGGAAGCAGGACAGACAGGGAAGAGCCGGGCTGCGAGGGAAGCGATGGTTTTGCACAGGGCTGGGAGCTTCCAGAAGCCTCATCAGCCTCTCTGCCCTCGGTGAAAGGCTCTGCCCGGATACCCCGGACTGAACGGGACTCTGCCTGCACACAGCTGCCACCTCCTCCCTCGCAGTCAGGCCTCTTTCTGTTGAGGCTTCCAGGGTCTCCAGCAGACCAGGTGCTGTCCTGGTCTTCTCCAGGCCGCACTTCATGCTCCTGCCTCTCATCACAGGCTGCTGCTAAAGCAGCACCAGGCTGGGTTCTGGATGCATCTTGTTCTGCAATCACAGGCCAAGGTGCCTTAACTGGAACACCTTGGAAACATCAAGTCCATCTGCACAAGGCTCCTGTTCTCCTGCCTTGCTCACAAACGGTGCCTCACAGAATGAATGGTCTCTTGCTACGTTCCCTGCTGGCCACACTGTCAGTACTGCCAGCTGCCCTAGATACTCTAGACCACCTTCACCACATCTATTCATCACAACCTTCCCCAGGACTTCTGCCCCTCTGTTAGCTGTTAAAACCAGTGATGACTTCACTCATGGGTAACTGCAGATCCTAAATTTGTATGTTTAGAGGATCTGTGGTCAGAAGACCGTTCCCTCGCTTACCTGTTTGTATGGTCCCTTTTATTAGTGTACGGATCGCTGTCCATGGGTCTGCGAGTTTGAAAAATGTTCTCAGTCTGTAGGCAGGGAAGGGAGGCAAAGGCAGAGGGACTAAGATCATTTAAAAAGTATTTTGGTTTTACTTCAACTTGTTTTTATTTGCTAAGCCTGTTAGCATGATGGTATAATTACATCACACCCTAAGACCCTACGTTACTTGTCCTAAGGTCACAGAAAGTCTCTTTTATGGTACACATGAACCTGAATCTCTAGATTCTAAACCGTCACCTTTATCAGCTAATGTGGCCAGCCCAGTTATGACAAGTCACCTCATCACACCCTTGTGCTCCATCCTTTGCCAGTCCAGAGTGCAAAAGCTCAGACTTCTCCAAGGCTTTGAGATCAATTCTGCATTGACCTTCTGAAGAACCCCAGCAGCAAGCTTTGTACTGACCAGTCACCCCACAGCAGATACTGGGAGACTCTGGAGGCACCTATTGGTGAGCAGAAATGCTGCAGAACGCCTTGTGGTGCAAAATGGGAGGTAGAGCAACAAAAGCTGCTGTTGTGGCTACATGAAGGCAGATGGGGAGCAATCAGACTGGAATTAGACCCTTATGGCATTCATTAATTTGATACTGGAAGGTGACAAGGCAGAAAGGGCAGGTGATCCTGCACAAGGGGTGTACCGGGGTTTTAACAGAGGTATTTACAGGAGGAGGTGTTGGGCTGGAAATACTGGGAATGCTAACGGTATCTTCATGCTGTACATGTGTCTTAAACAGAAAGGGAAAAGCCATTATTCTGTATTCGCAGCCCTAGATTAACAGGCGATTTCTCTGCAATCAGTGCCATACTTGAACTTGGCAGATGCTGAAAGGACAATATTTTTTCTCATTAGTGTATAATATACACAGTAACAGAATAGCTTCCATGGACCAAAGTATTTGAACTTTCTCTCCCAAGTGCTGCCCAAGGAATGGGGCTCTGCTGGGTTTCCACGTGGTCAGCACACCACCCCATGCACACTCGTGTCAAAGCGGTGTGAAAAGGTCACAGGCTGAGTCTTTCTCCTCTTGTGCAGCACTGTGCTGCTTCTTGACCCAATGTGGTTCCTTGCTTGGTGCAGGGGCTGCTGGAGCCTCCTTAGAAAAGGATCCAGCACTCACTCTGTGGTTGAGCCAGAGACCATGGTTCAGGTCTACCTCATCTGCGGCAACGATCATTAAATACTACCCGAGGTGCCTGCTCTCTGTAGTTTCACAGTGTCTGGTTCAGCCAGAGAGAGGGTTCAGCTGCTGCCAGGCACAGACAGGGAAGCCTATGCACCCAGTGATTAGTGGTCTTGGCTACTGGTATTCAGAAATGAGGCCACCCCAGAAAGCTGCAGATGGAGTTGAGCTCTTACCCTCAGGAACGTGCATGGGAAACAGAGGCTGCCAGCCCCTTGGGGAACACATGCTACTCTGTCTGAGGTCTTGATTCCTTCTGAATTGTTTAAATGTGAAAAAAGCCATATTAAATCACTGTACTTGTATATATTTAAAAATTTATGTATGTTCTTAGAACATTTACGTGTTCTAAAATGACAGTGCTTACTGTTCGCTGGAGCACTAGCCTTTTATCATGTGCCTTTCTATTTAAAATTAATTAGGAAAACCAAATATACTTGCTGGTCTTGGCTTAGCACTAAAGAGAGCTGTCATCCTCACAGTTAACAACACATGGAGCATGATTGGGTAGCATCACTTGTATTAGCCAGAAAAAGAAAAGGCATGAACAACAACATCGGCCTTTTCAGTATGATATGGGTGACTGGCAGGAGTGCACTGGGAAACAACCCCAGCTTTCTGCTAAACCTTTATCTGATCCTCTAGCCTCTATTTCCTAGCTGGCCTGCCATCTCTTAAGCATGTGAAGTCTCAAACTTATCCTCAGCTACTCCTAGAATTAGTAATGCTCCACATATGGAAAATGTACCTTTTGCTTTCCAAGATGACCATGTCCCTGCTAATACGTGCAACCATAAATTCTGACACTGGTGAGCAGTTAGAGTGACAAGACGGCAATGAGAAAAGTGTTACAGACGTGTCAGAATTAGCTCAGCTTGTAGGATTGAACTGTTTTGCCCAGCAGACAGCTCGACAGATGTCAAGGAGCAATAGCCACCAGGCACACAATGACCAGATTGCCTCTGCTCTCTGGGGCAGTTCACAGGGCACGTAAGGACATGGGTCCCATCTGACCACTACGGCATAACTTCGAGGAGTAACATTTTCCACAGGCTTTGAGTGCACAGAGGTGTGAGTTACAGTGTGGGCTGTGTTGGAACCCACCAGCATGTTATTTTGAGCAGAAGTGGTGCAAATCCACAAAATACAGATCTGGCCTAAATGTTAGAGATGTATGAAACAGTTACTAGGTGCAAGCAGCTGCAGAATGCTGCTCAAGTGACAGCTGCAGTTTTTAGAGCCCTCCAAGGGCTGAGTGTAATTTAGTTTAGACCCAAAACAAGCTCCTGAGCCAACAATGAGAATAAAACATCATAATTTGTTTAAATTTTTGCTGTTATAGCTACATAACTGACAAATATTCCTCACAGCCTGTCATTAATAATTAGAGATGAAGAAAAGGCAGGGAGACTGCTAAACTTAAAGACTGTGGGCTCTTCAGCTCAATAAATACACTTAGAAAAATTATCCAGCCACTCCAAATCAGAGTAAAAACCCAAACAACGCACTGAACGTTTCCCAGTGGTTGTTTTCTATTAGAGCTGGATTGAAAGACTGGAATATGGTGTCCAGAGACTGGAAATACTAGCTGATTTCCCTAAATCTCTCGTATCTTATCTGTCTCATATCACAGAAGCACAGAACATTAGGGATTGGAAGGGACCCTGAAAGATCATCTAGTCCAATCCCCCCACCACAGCAGGATCACCTAGATCCAGTCGCACAGGAACGTATCGGAAATGCTTCATTTGTATAAGGATCCTCCATTTATTTACCCCATTACAACTATCAGAAGGCTGACATGGCCAAAGCCCCCATCCAGTTCTTACAACTCCACTGGGGCTCACAGCACCCACACACTAGAGATCTGGAAGCCAGCGTTAACTCTGCCACCACCCCGCAGAGCCCACCACACCCCTCTTTTTTTTGGTCTGTAAATCTGCTTTCGTGAGCCAAAAAGGTGTTTCAAGAACTTCAGCAAAGTCTGTCCTTGGCAGCATGAACGAAAATTGCAGCCACGTATACTTGCAGCAGGCTCTGCACAGAGCAGAACTGGAAATACATTGTGCTGCCATTTCAGGGGAACTGGAGAATGGAAGGAGCCCTTTTCCACATAGTTGGATCAGCGGTTGCCTTTGGCAGGGCTTTGCTTTAATAAACTTTAAAAGTATGTGAATATTGGACTACCTAGGTACTAGGAGACGAATCAAAACCAAAGCTAAGAAAGAGTAGCTGCTACTGTAATACAAACTAGGATTTTTAAAGTACTTAACGGATTTTTCAGTGTTTAAATTCACTGAAAGCATAAATTATCGTTTACTGTTTTCAGTTACTGTTTATTCGGTCTCCTTATATTCCCCACGCCTTTAACTTCACTAATGCCAGTGCCCAGATGATGCTCCAAGCTGAAGAAAGCTTTAGAAACCATCTTCTCAGAAATGCAGTGACAGTGCTAATTATCGTGCAGACCATCATAATGCAAATTGTGTCATTAACACCACATCTCTAACACTGTGTCAGCCTCGTATTAAACTTTTTGAAAAGAAAAAGAGATAGATAGAAGTGGATTTTAAATGCTGCACATCTATTTAGCAGCTAAAACCCAAAGAAAATGAGTCAATGCTGTCTTTAAAAAAATGTAAGGGTTCTAGTGGTGTATGTGGCAGGCATTAGAAATTTAACAGGCAACTCAAACTTGTACGTGGACTTAATCCAAACTCTTTAAAATGAGCTCAGACTGTGAGTGACTAGTTGCTTGGTCTGGAGTGTGGGGAATGCTATTAGAGAAGGGGAGTGAAAGAGAGAGAGGGTTGGGGGGAGAAATATTCTGGTGCTGCCTTTGAGAGGCACACATGCACAGACACTACTATTCAATTTTGGGGTCAGGTTGAGTCACAGATATTACCCCCCAATTTCAGGCTTAAAGCGGTTTGGCAAGAAAGGACAATGGAAAAACTGCTCCTATCTCCATGTTCCCATTAAGTGCCAGAGTCTGCTGCACAAACCAAAGGAGCGCACATATCATAGTTTTAAAAAGTAGATTAAGCCAGTAGTGGAAATTACATTCTTGGATATTATTAACCTTGTCTATTTTTTCCAAAAAATGAATGATGAAACATTGAAGTTAGGATATCTGTTGGAATACTATAAAAGAGTGCTCCAATTATGTCAGTGTCCCATCTGTGAATGTGATTCCTGCCCTTTACAAAAGACTCTGAAATCATTTGCTGGCCGGTAGCTGGTGTAACTGCGTCCTGCAGGACAAGCACAGTTAGAAATGGGCTATCTCGAGCGAGGAGTGTTAACAGATGTGGGACAACAAAATGACACAGGGAATTCTGGCCACCTGATGAAAATATTGCTGACACTTGCAGAAGCAGTCTTCACTTCCCATTCTGAGCCTGCTCTAATCATGAAAGGGGGTTAGAGCCTAGAACTATTAGCACGTCATCGTTTACACACCCTACATTAATGAGACACTCACACTTTGTTGTGGGTGCAGAAATCCTCCCAAAGCCAGAGACTGATCCCATGTGCTATTAATCCCTAGCAGTTTCATGCAGCTCTTTCTTTGTGGAAAGGCTGGGAGCAGACTTGTGACAGGAAGGCGAATTGGTGCCAGAGTCTGCTCCCACCACCCCTATTAATACAGGCAGGAGAGAGAATTTTGTGTAATGGAGAAATACACGCTGAGGCCCAGGAGCACGTTCTTTCAGAGCATCTCCGAGCTCTGTACTGCAGCTCGACTGGGCTGCTCATCTGGCTACTGTGGTCTCAGATATTTGATCTGGGGAAGAAAAAAAGTCAGTGCTTTTCTTCTTAGTCTGTGTCTGCAGAGCAGTGAGAGGAGTTGTGCTAGCTGCCACTGGAGCGCTGTCTTGTGCTTTGACCCCCTCCTATCCTATAGCAGGTTGGAGCGGGACCTCGCCAACACTGAGAACACCGAGAAGTCTCCTGTCTTTCCCTTTCTGTCTGTCTCTCTCCGGCAAAATAAATTCTCCGGGGTGGTGTGAGAGTGACTAATGGCAGCCGAAGCACTCAGCAAAGAGGGAGTTTTGTCTGGAGAAAGCCGAGGACACACGAAGCAGCGCGGTGGCCTGATCCTAAGGCGGTGGAAAGCCACTCGGAGCCTTTCCATTGGCCTGTCCGAGGATTGGAGCTCTCGGATGATCGCCTTTGGGTGTTCGCGTTAATGAGCCGGTTTGGGCAGGTGCCTGGGGAGCTTGTTACGGCAGGAGAAAACAAATAGCCGCTACCAGAGGCCCTTCAAACGAAGCCCTGACATATCCGCCTGACACCCCTCTCAGCTCACACACCCCCCGCGCCGGCCCCGGGAGCCCCAGGGGCGGCTCTGACTCAGCGGCGGAGCGGCGGTGCCAGCGCGGGCGGCGGGAGGGTGGAGGGAGGCGGAATCCAAAATGGAGCAAGCCCATGGAAAACCGCTTCCCTTCCTCTCCACCTCTTGCCCTCTCTCCACGCTGCTTCCCGGACCGGTAGCTCCGTCAAAACCGCAACTCACCTGCGGGCTCCGCCCGGGCTGCGGGTTGCAGCGCCCGAAGCCCCGGGGAGGGGGCAGGATGCCTGGGGAGGGGCTACAGGGCCCGGGGGGAGCAGCCGGGCTCTCTGGTCCACGGGTGCTTTACAAGAGCTGAGCGGAGAGGGCATTCCCGGCGCGGAGCATCCTCCGCCTGGATCCGCCCCCGAGAACCCCCAGCGTGGCTGAGCACGGGGTCCCCCGCCCTCTCCACTACCATCGCTCAGAGACAAGCTACTTCCCGAGCTCCGGGCACCACAGCTGCCGTGCCCGAAGCCCCGCCAGCGTCCCCATGTAGGGCCGCTCCCCGCACCGCGCCCTCCCCCGAGGCCCACGGCCGGGAAGGACAGAAGATGCCGCGGCGCCTCCCGAACTACTGTCCTCAGCTCGGCGGGATCGGAGGGATAGCGGGGCACTCTGCGGTGCTAGGGGGGATGATGGTGCGGGTCGGAGCGGACCCGCGGAGCACTGACAGAGGGACAGACTCCTCCTCTCGCCGCACTTAACTCTTGCCTCCACCGGCACCCCGCGGCTCGAGGAGCGCGGGGCCGCCCCGACATCCACCCTCGCTTCTCCAGGCCCGCGGCACAGCTGGCACCCCGTTCCCAGCCCCGCTGGAGCCTCGACCCGACGGGAGCCGCGGGCATTCCCCGAGGGCAGAGCCTTCAGTCCAAGCCCAGCGCAGACTCCGCTGGAAAATGCAAAGCCCTGAGCCCCCGACATGGGCAGGTTACGGAAGGGTTAATCGGCTGGAGGTTACTCAGCGAGGCTCCCGGGGTGATGGCTTGGAAGAGGAGCGTCCCTTTGGCTCAAGTTTAAAGGAGGTTTCTCCAGACAGATTTGTATCGCCTTCGTGAAGCACTTCAGACCAAACCTAAAGCTAGTCCAGTCCCTTGTCGCCACGAACCCGTCCTGCCTGCCCAGTCCAGCTGTCTGCAGCGAGCTACAGCCGGCAGGACAGCAGAAAACCTGGCCCAGAGGGGTGACCCACGTTGTTCCCCGCGTTAGGGAAGCGCACAGGAGAGCACACACGCAGCAACACACACACGCAGAGCAGAAGTAGAACCCTACCTTGATCCATAGACCTCATGATGTGGTGGTAGTGTACCAGCCTGCAGGCAGCTTCTCTCTGCATCGGGAATTTTGAATTAAAAAAAAAGGAGGGGGAAAAAGATGAAAAAAATCAATAGTAGAAAAAAAGAAGAAAAAAAAAGAGGCAAAAATATCTTCTTTAAACCATGTTCAACCAGTGCCGCCCGGACAGAGGGAACCCCTCTTGCTCGCCTCCTCCGTAAGTGTTTGGAGGTGCAAAGAGGGATCCGAACTGGGTTGAGCTTGTTCCTGAAGTGAAGTCAGTTCTCTGCTCTGAGATGAGGGTTACTAGAGAGGGAAAGGCCACTTCCTTCCCTGCTCTGAGTGTTTATAGTCTTTGAATGCTGTAAAATAACGGGATTCCCTCACTGTTTCCTCCTGTTTATCCCAGTGCCATGGAAACCCCTGGATCGCCTCCATCTCCCAAACTGAGGGCTTTCCTGCAAACTTCACACTCAGGAATCCATGACGTCTCCCAGCTCCGGGCCAAGGCAGCTCTGCGGCTTTCTCAGTCTGCAGCACAAGCACTTAATTGTTGAGCAGAAAGTTAGAGAGCAAGAAAGAAAGAAATATGGATGATGTTAAAAATCCCAGTGTGTGCTTTTTAAACAAAACTCGCAGGAACTGCAAAGCCTTTCAAAGCAACGGGGATTCTGTGAAGAAGTTTTCCTTCTTCCCAACAGAGACAAGCTCAGACTGCTGCTGCTTTTACCTTTGAATAAATCATTCAGAAAACGCAAGTCCCCAGCTTATGTCTTTTAAATTCTTCAGCACCCTATTAATACCCATCTTGTTACTGGCACAGGTTTTGGCTTCTAATTACCGCTGGGTCAATTCTTCATCCAGCAGACGAAAAGCAAGAAAGAAATCTGTTAATTTGTTTAGTGCCATTTCACAGACCTCTCTCCGTTTCTATTTTTAGACACTTTTAGGAGAGGAGCAACCCCAGGGGTTTCCAACGATATGCGTGGGGGCTAGCAAGAATTAAATAGCCGAGGAAGACTCCGAAACCAAGACAACCCCTGTGTGTTTACACGTGCTATAAATAAACAGGAAAATAAAGCAAAAGAAAACAGGAAAATAAAGCCAGAGATGTCACGACCTGTGCGTTGTCTCACAACGCAGGGTTTTCACTGATGTGTCAACGAGCGCAGCGCTCTTGACACCGTGCTGGGCTCAGCCATCTCCGTGAGTCTGGACTCATACAGATAGTTTTTCCAGAAGGGATGAAGAGTTCTACATAAAACGCTTCCCCGAAATAGTGGCAGCTCTGCAGCCCCTCGGTGCTGTGTCTAACCCCGCGATGCACGCTCGGAGCCGGGGTGGTTGCCGGGGTCAGCCGGAGCCCCGGGCAGCAGCGGGGAGTGAGTCACCGCGCAGGGACTTGGCCGGGAGCAGCGCTCAGGGCTGCCTGGCACCGGCACCGCGTTTCCATTTTTCATTCCCCGAGTCCCAAAATCGGCTCGAAGGAGGTATCACAATCAAACTTTCTGCTTCTCGAGTTTGTTGTCCTGCAGGCTAGCAACTGCAGGGAGGCCAGGGAAACTCAGCGCACCTCACTTTCCTAAGGACTTTTGTCATTTTTGGACATGCCGAGGCGGAAATACCTTCCCAAGCTCCTCGGACCCATTATGCAATCGTCTTCCACCGACCCACCACGTGCGGGGGAACCCCGGACCGGGGACCCCACAGCCCTCGGCTCCGGTGGCAGAGACTCGCAGCGAGTATCCCCACGCAGCCGCGCAGGTCTCCGCTGGTCCCCCGCAGCGGGGGTCCCCCGCACAGCTCTCAGCTTTTTCGCCGCGTCCCTGCAGAGGCCGAACGCCAAGACCCTTCGCTTTTCCCCGAGGAGATGGTCCTGCTCCAGCGTAGCCCCAGGCGGGCAGAGCTGCACCGAAATCTGCGCCTGACCCGCAGACGTTGATGCTCTGCCCTTTAAAGCTCACCCCTCTCCACGGGCCGTTCTGAAACCACGCAATTTATGAGTGAGATCCTGAAAACCCCCGGCCTTACGCGGGACTGAACCCACCTGCGGCTTCTAAAACCATCACAGGAGTCACAGCTCAACTAATTGTCTCGTTTAATCGCACCCGCTCACTGTCCCCGTCAGGCGAAGTGTTTTTCGAAAGGGTTAGAGAAGTTGCTGCTTTGCTTGGACAGTAAACATTAATTAGTCGAGAATAATTAGTAAGATCGCTTGACTTTCAGCCCCACCGCTCCTCAGCGCGGCACTGACTGGTCACTCCAGCATCACCCGTTACCATTGCACTGGGGAAAACAGGAGAGGAGCTGAGCAAGGGGGCCTTTCGATGAGAGTGAGCAATAACGCAGAGCTGGGAAGGGGCGAGCAGGGGGAGTACCCGGGTTCAAGGAGGTGAACACACGCACAGCCCGGGATGGGATGGGGGGAAGCGAGGGCACGGGGCACTGACAACCCGGGGTGGAGGGGTGGGGGAAGCGAGGGCAGCAGCAGGCCCTGCCAAGGGATATCCCAGAGCGAGCGGAGAATGGGCGACCCCGGCGGAAAGCTTCGCCCCCTCCCACGCTGAGCCGTAACCGGGGCACCGTCCCAGCCCCGCGGTTATGGCACACAGGTTGGCTTCCCCCGGCTGCACGGTTTAAAAATACAATGTCTTGCTTTTAATAGCTCGGTTTGATCGGCTCCCGCTAGTTCACATGACAGGCTTTTCCTAAAATATCTTCTTCCACCAAGCTTTTTCCAACTTAAAAGTGCTGAATCCTGCTACCCAAATTAAACTCAGTGCAAAACGAGAGAAAAAAAAATAAATAAAGAAGTGAAAGAGGGCTGGCGGCTGCTCCGGACTGCTAGCATTCCCCAAAGCAGCATATGACACAACTGTAAGATTTCCAAGGCTTTTGGAGAGTTCAGCGAGAGAATCGTGTCCTCCACTGGCTGCAGCTTCCCCACTGAGTTAAACTTTCCTGACGGAACCTTTCTCCATCTGGCTTCGGCTCCCAGCGCGTTGTGAGCGGCCGCGGAGGAGAAGGGGGAATGTAGTTCAAGTCTTATATAACTGTGCAAGCTGGATGCGGGGGCAGAGACTTTCCCTAGAAACGAGAGATTTTTATATATATATAGTTATTTTTAGCTTCCTTTTTCAAAGGAAGGCCAAATACCTCCGACTTTCCTTTGCTTTCTTATTTTGGTATCACTAAGGGAGTTTATTTCTGGAGGTAAGGAGCTATTAATAGCTAATATTTTTAGCTATTTATTCCCTCTTTAGGAAAATACTTCCTCTTCCTTTTAGGGGCACACTCTGGACCACATCCCTACCCCCCCCAAAACACAAACCCTCTTCCCCATCGTATCCATGGCACCCTTCGGGCTTTGCCAAGGGGATGCCCAGCTTTTGGGGACTGGAGAAGGGATGCACCTCCTGGCCCTGGCCCTCTCCCTGGCTCGGAGTAGGTTTGGAAACCGCCGTTCTCGCTCTGAGCAGCCCGGGCTCTCGGCCGAGGCGGCTGAGCAGGGAGCTCCCTGCCCGGTATACGGGAGCTGCGGGCGGCTGCAGAGACCAGGCGGGCGGCTCCGGGGAGCCGCAGACCTGGGTGGGCTGACCCTGGGGAATACGGTGGGGCTGGCCATGGGGGTGCCTGGCTTTCCCAGCAGCTGTCCGCAGCACCGCCCCGCCACTGAGCAGGGCCGCCGCCTCTCCCGCAGGAGAAGGAGCGCTCCCCAGCTGGTTCCGCGCTCCTCGTTGCCAATAAAACCGAGTAAGTAGGGTTTTTTTAAAAAAACAAAAACCTTCTCATGCTCTCCAGAAGATAAGACATCAAGGCTTCCTGAGGATGTGCTCTCAGGCCATTGGGGCAGCTGCCTGGAGTTTATCATCACAGACTTCACGGAGACATCTCTATTTTCCACTTTCAAAAGGTATTTCAGGCTCACAGCAACAATAAGTTTTTCTGACAAAAGCTCCTCACCCTTCCAAAGTAAATACTGCTCTCCCCGATGTTGCCACCGCATACAACACCGGGAAGATGTTAGGCAGACCTGTGTGGGAATGCTGGGTTTACACCCTCCATTGTGTCCTTATGTCCCCAGAAGACCCACCAGAACCCAGTGAGACCCAAACAGTTCAGCACCTGCAGCTCAGCCTGCTCGAGTGATGCAAACTGGCACCTTCCTCCATTCTCACCAGAGTCCTGGAGCATCATAATTAGATCTTACCTACTCAAGCATAGACCTTTCTGACAATGCAATGTCTAAAGAATATGTTCACCCACTTAATTACATTGCAGAGGAGGTGTCTGATCTTGTAATGAGCTCCACGTGGCTCAGGGAATCCACCCACACACAGAATCCACCCACACACAGCTCTCTGAGAATGAAGCGAGAACGGCTTGAATTTTTCACATCAAAACATTTTTTTTCTGAATGAGAAATAGCTTTTTGTCTAAAATGAACATTGCTTTAAACAAAGTCACAAAAAAAGGAAGATACTGAAAAAAGGGTAGAACACTTCTCTCCCCTCATCTCCTAGAAAATTTCCTGTAAAGGAAAAAAATAAACGTTTTTTAACTCACTCATAGAACTCCAGGGCCTCACTCTCACTGTCTTTAGTCAGGTGACTCTTGGATCAGTGTCCTCTTATGGGATCAGTCATTAATTCAGCTGACCTGAGGCGATGCCATCCTAGGCTGCCACTTCCCCTTTTACCTATTACCATGACTGGCAGACAGCGAAGCGCATCTGCAAAGCATGAGTTCACAACCACTTGTGTTGTGTGTCACAACCACTGAAATGACAGGAGATACAACAGGAGAAGGAAGTAGCTGCTCCCAGCTCACAGAAGAGGTCATAGAATGAGAGCAGCATCAGTCATTAATTGTTATTCCCAGCTATTAAACTCACCTTGTCCTTTCAAGGAGTTACTGTGAAGAACCAAGGGAGGAATTAGAAGAGATCCTTCTGCCTGCAGGGGATTGTGCAGTTTCCCCAGCTGTTCCTTTTGGGGATGGGTTCAATATCCCCTGTGTGTGTACATCCACAGAGTGGTGGCTTCACAGTTCTCAGCATGGACTTTACTCCAAGTCCCACCCTGCAGCAAGCATCTCTCCAACAGGTATGGGTGTGTGTTTGCCAAAGTTTTGGAAAGGGAAAACATTCATAGGTGAAAGCTAGTCCAGGAAGAATGTAGCAATCCTAGACCAATGTCAAGAGTTAGGACTGGGCTACCCCCTAGCTGAATTACAGGTGCTCTCTCTCAGCCCCCTGTCCCTTCCCAAAACAGGAGAGAAAGGGAGTAAGGACAGACTTATGGGTTGGAAAAGAAAACTAGAGCTGCTTTGCTAACATTAATAACTTGAAATATATTACAAATACACACAAACCAAATAATGAAGCCAAATCCCCCTGATGGAAATTACATCACTGTAATCACTGATGCCAGAGGGAGGCATTGGGGAAGTCCCAGACTCGTCAGGAGCTGGAATCTGGAGCTGAATGCAAGAACACACGCATTTGAATTGAAGGCAGGGCAGGCAGAGAGAATACTCCTTAGACACTGGCCATTGAAGAAGCCAGTTTGAGCCTGTTGTCCCTCCACTTTATATCCAATGTGACACCTACAGGATGGAATACCCTGTTGGTCTGTTCAGGGTCACCCGCTGCGTCTGCTCCTCCCTGCAGGTGAGACTTGCACCCCAGCATGACACACAAGATTTAGCAGTGACCTTGGTCTCCGTAGGAGCAAGCGTAAAAAAAAGCCTTTCTGCATCCCAACTTCTGGTAGTAACTGCAAACATCAAACACTATCAGTTGTAGGAGCAGCCACCATCTGCATAAGTACACCACTGACTGCAGAAAGTGCAGTTCACTAGAGGAGTCTTAGCTGAAAAGTAAAATTCAGACCAGGAAAACAGAGAAGATTAAACCCACCATGGTCACAGACTACCAGGACTCAGTAATAGACACATCTATAGACTCCTGGCTCAGCCAGAGACTAGAACTACAGAATCACAGAATACTTTGGGTTGGAAAGGACCCCCAAAATTCATCTACTCCGACCCCCCTGCAGCGAGCAGGGGACTCCAAAACACAGCAAATCAGTGTCGCACCACTTTCTCACTCTATAGAAGTGTTTCTTTCACACAAGTTCAGACTGGGCTGCAGTTCCAAGTCATATTCTTGTACTGAAAGACAGACTACCACCCACCAGCAGGGTACTGGTAAAAATGTGTGTTTAAATAGACAGCATTTGTTTTGGGCACATTAGGATGTGAGCTCGTGTGTTAATAACAACAACAGTGAACAAATCCAATTAGGCACCTGTACATGAGGCTCAGGATGGAAACACTGAACACTTACGATGGATAAACTAAACAAAGATAATAAAGAAAGGTTATGACTGCTTTGAAAAGGTGGTTTTATCCCTTCAATATCACCACCAGGGCAAAGGAATCTGACATTACATCCTGAACACGACTCATGATTCATTACCAGGGCTCTGGCCACACCCGGCAGCTAATCTAGAATTTCACACGTTTAATGAACTTCACACTTGAAATATGTGCTCTGTAAAATCTGATTTACACTGTTGTTAAAATAGTTGGTGTTTGAAAGAAAATCTATTCTAAAGGATGTATTTGTGCACAGTTTGTTGCTCAGGCTTTTTTTTTCTGAAAAGCCCAAACCCAGTCATTAATTTACCCCAAAGCTTATAAAACATTCCCCCCAGCGTGACTTCTAGTGCAGTATTTCTTTCAGCACCTCAGATTTACTCGCTCTGTTTCTTCAGGAGCAACTGCGTTCAGTTATACAAAGGACGAGAAAGGCCCCGCAATGCAGTCGTAGGTGCTTTGGTCGGTAAGTTAACTTGACAAGTCAGCTCATGACGGAGTCCAGGATCTATTAATTAGTCCTTACCTGCCACCACCATAAAACCCCTGCATTAGGTCAGTCCTTGCTTTGGCCATACAAGAGGTACCCTGCAACCTCGGTTCGTTCGAGCATGTTAGTTTTTTTATTGGATGTTAACACTCGATATTTCCTCCAGGCTCTGATTTCACTGCAGGCTTTGTGGCATTATGTTCTTTGGAGCTGGAACGGTGACATGAGCTGAAAGAAAGAAGAGCAGGCGCTGGTATAAATCACTGCCCCGCACAGGATCCTGATGGTGACAGATCACAAAAGACACCTTGGCTCTGGAAGGAAATAGCCATCGCTCACATGTGAAATACAAGAGGTTTCTTTCTGTCGAAGGCTGTTTACAGGGAGCACTGCACCTGTAAAAATTGATTCCACACCTCAGCTACACGGACGTGCGAGAACTCAATCCAGGCACGAACAGAATCCGAGGACCGCGTGAGGGACTGGGTGATCCTGGCCTGCTGGTGGGTCCTCTGCAGAGATACCAACACAATGTGCTTCTTTCCAAGACCTTCTCCTTAAGGGTTGGCGTTGCGAATGGCAATTCCACTCAGAAAATTTGTTTTCTCCTCGTATGTAGATCAGATATCAAAATGTGATCAGCAGGAGTCTTGAGACTTCCCAGAAACAATAGCTTCAGCTAAAACTCTAGTCTGTAGGCAGCTGGCTGAGAAATTCTGGCACTAGTTTCAGCCCCAAATGCAAACTGTCACTTTGGTTAATTTGTCTGGATCCAATGGAAAGGCAGCAACCCGTCCTGAAAAGCAAATGAGAGGTTATCAAAGCAGCAATCTGGAGAAAGCAAGGCACAAGAGGGGTTGATAATAGCTGATTTGGTTCCTTTAGAAACACCTTTTCCATTTGTCATTTATGGTCAGTAAGATCCACTGCAAGCAATAATTGCCAGGTGCTTCCCTGTGGTGGCTCACAGCAGAGAACAGTAGTGCAGATCCTGTCTAAAACTGGTCTTTCCCTTCTCTAGATGTTTTACCTCCCTGGGACACAAATAGAGGTGAGAAGAATCAGTTTAAGTTTCCAGCCCACAGTTTAGGCAATAAAAATGTCCTTCTTCTAATTTAATTTTATTCATCTTCAGTGTTAAAATCACTTTTCTGTTCACCATTGGGCTCAAAGTAATTGTTCCAGGCTAGAAAGATGCTGAGATCACATAATAAATAATTGAAGTTGTATTAATAAAGATTGGGATGTAACTTTAAATATTATATGTTATATATTTTATTTTAAACTTAAGAGAAGGATCTTGTGTGTAACTAAGTGACTTGCATCTGCACGCCAAAGCAATGTGTACTCACGGCACTGAGAGGGCTGACACCCGAGGTGCTGCCTGGGGGGGATTTGGGAGCTGAACTTCAGCTGGCCAGGTTGTGTCTGGGTTTCCCTGGGCTTCCAACTGAGCAGCAGAGCTCCAACAGCTAGAGTTCTCCTCACTCCTGTCACAGGCTCTCACCAAGGAAGCCTTGGCAAAAGAGTGGTTAAAATGCTGGCTGCTGTCCACCAGAGCGCTGAAGTTGTGCAGCTCGTGGTGTGCTGGGTGTCAAACAGAAGTAGAACTGTGGAGCCCAACACAGGTGCAGCTGCAGGGCGGTTAACACCTCCAGCAACATCTCCAGGGCAAAGCGAGGTCCTACATGGCAGGGCCTGAGGGGACCATTGGCAGTAGCCCTGCCCGTGCAGGATGATGAGCTGCTTCACTGTTTGCTGCCATCCAGAGGCCTGTTCTCAAAGGTCCCATCCTTCAACTCTCAAAACAAGAACAAAGCCAAAGGTCAATAAACACAGTAAGCAGCCATTGGAGGTCCCAATTTCAAATCAGAGCCCTGGCCTCCCCAGAGGAGGTGATTCATAAACAGGACCTTCCTGTCCAAACTGTCAGCAGTGACTCTGCTGTCCAGGACAGCAGCCGCAGCAATGGCAAATGCGGCACACGGTGATTCACTGGAGACCACCAGATCAGAGCAGAGCTGCTGGATGATAGAGGGAATGACAACACTCACAAACACACCTTTTATTCACAACCTTAGTCTTTAATTTGCCAGGGGTGCAGAGGAGTCCTGCCAGCATCCCTGGGCTTTCCCCCAGGCTCAGCACCAAAGGGCACTTCCCTATGGCACTTTGACCGTTGCTGCTGGAGCAGCTAACGCGCTTTGTTGGGACTGCTACACAGTGTTTTACAGAAAGGTCTCACTGAGGAAAGCTTTGTCCTCATTTAAACAGGAATCCCAGGCAACAGCAGTTGGCATCACTGTTTGTCAGGTCACTGCAGAAAAGTGACACCTTAAACACACAAGAGCCAGCACAAGACAGCTCCGTGTCTAAGGGCAGAGAAATAAAATGCCTACGGCAGAGCTATAACACAGCTCTTTCAGAGCAGATGTGCAACACATGAGTAAATCTAGTGTCTGAATAAACCTCAGGCACAGGAGATACCCACTTCCCACGTGCCCACCAAGGCCTGTGCTCTGGGAGCTCCTCTGAACTGACAAAGCACCACCTGACAGTCCAACTGATTCACCTCTGCTCACGCTCTTAATTTATATCGTGGCCAATTGTGCTTTTACCCTGGTAAACAAGTTTCTGGAGATGGTTAAGCTGCTCAGAGTGTACATTTAAAATAAAATCTGTTTCACATAAAAAGACAAATGAGAATGACTATTACCCCCATCTTTAATGCGCTAAATTCTTTTGCACAGATTGTTCTTGTTACTACTTCTTTCTGTGAGAGAATCCGAACAGCACACAGTCTTCCTCCTTACGTGCACAAGTGCAGCGAGCCAAGAGAGGGTGGCTTTAAAGTGGGAATGCAATGATTTTATAGTCCTTTTTTGTAGCCCACTCACTCAGGAGCAGTTAGGTCTCAGGCCACAAAGGGAGGAAGAGAAGCAGAGGGAAGGGCATTTTTCTGAAGGCCAAATCCTGCCAGTTGCTGGTCATCTGTAACTTTAACTATGAGCAGCATAAACTCATAGATTCACCACATAGCCAAGAGAGCCCCACACCACCCACAGGGTTTTAGGGCCAGGAAATGCCAGCCTGTGGCTCAAGGAGACCACAGCATTGCTTTTTGATAGTGACCATGAATGGGTGCTGGACCAGGATTCAGTGCTGCTGGTAACTCCTTTCAGACTTTGACTTTTAACTTGCATCACCTTTCTGGTTCTGCAGCCAGCTCCTGCTCACGCTCTCTGGAACCCTGTTTTCATTGCAAAACATACAGCACAGATGTAATTTCCACCTGCAGCTCTAGGTTTAAGATGGAAGAGCCCAGCCAAACTTGTTGATTGGGGGTTATCAATACTCTGCACAGTAAGGACTTTAAAAAAGGAACTCTGCAATCACATTCCCCATTTAAAAACACACCTGACTACACTGTAGAGTAAGTCGTTTTCCTGAAGGAATTATTCCTTGAGGTTTAAGGCGGGGAGAAATTCCAATAAAACAAGAACTCTGCACTCCATGCTCTGCTGTGAACTTCAGGGGCAGCCTAGAGCCCACATGTTCCCTCTGCCCCCATCTCTTACCTGTGGAATGGGAACAGTAGCAGTTACCTTCCTCTGCCCCCATCTGTTACCTGTGGAATGGGAACAGTAGCAGTTACCTTCCTCTGCCCCCATCTGTTACCTGTGGAATGGGAACAGTAGCAGTTACCTTCCTCTGCCCCCATCTCTTACCTGTGGGACAGCAGCAGTTACCTTCCTCTACCCACCTAGATACGTTCCTGTGTGACTTGGTCTAGGTGGTCCTGCTCTGGCAGTGGGATTGGACTAGATGATCTTCTGAGGTCCCTTCCAACCCCTAATGTTCTGTGATGCTGAGGGTTTATCACAACAGCAGGATTTAATGCCACAGTAGTGTAATGGAGAGGAGGCAGAACAGGAACACAGGAGACAGAGGGCACACGGGCAAGGTTTGGTTCTCTCCACATGGTTTAAGGGAAAGGGAAGGTGCGTGCAACACCTATGGCTCAGTGCCACAGAAAGGTATCAATTATCAGCCAGAACCTATGAATTTTTATTTCTTTTTCAGAAGAAAAAGAGTCACCAGTGTATAATACAACCACAATTCGAAAAATAAGGCCGCTGGCATCCTTTGGTAAAGTCTGGGCTGAAAACTTAGCCCAGGATGCATGATCATCCAAAAATCTGCCAACCCCTGCAGTGCTCAAACTTCTTGTATGACCACAGCCACATGAAGAATGGAAATGAAACCCCATGGAAATCTTTGACATTTCTACTATTATGCAATGTTTGGGTGAAAAGAAGAATTGCAGAAATTCTCCTACCCTTTCCAGAGTGAGTTTAGAAAAACTATTTCTAGCTTTTTTTAATTACATATTTCACCATTAAAAAGAAACCATCCATAAATTAAAAGAACCACTAAGTAGGGCTTATGTAACCCATTTAGAGTGGGAAATTGGTAACACTTGGGCCCCAAGTCTGTGACTGTAATTTCTGGAGTCCACAGCATTCATTTGATGTGTGCAAACATCACAGAAACCGTGCGTTTAATAGTTGCATTAACTATTTTATAAGAAGAAGTTAATAATGAAAAAGGTTGGGATGCTGGCATCTGCTTCCTATAGGATCTAAAATAAAATCTGTAATAAATGTTTAATGATCTGAGGGATACTTGATCACTGCCTTAGTTAGATAGTCTCTCAAGTTCTAGATCGACTTTATCCAATTTCTTTCTCAGGGCTGGTTTTTTGGAGAGTGTATACGTCACAGAATCACAGAACATTAGGGGTTGGAGGGGACCTCAAAAGATCATCCAGTCCAATCCCCCTGACATTGCAGGATCACCTAGACCAAGTCACACAGGAATATGTCCAGATGGGTTTTAAATGTCTGCAGAGAAGGAGACTCCACAACCCCCCAGGCAGCCTGTTCCCTCACTGGGAAGAAGTTCCTTCTCATATTTACGTGGAACCTCCTGTGTTCCAGCTCACACCCACTGCTCCTTGTCCTATCACTAGATGACACTGAGCAGAGCCTGGCTCTATCCTCCTGACACCCACCCTTCACATAAACATTAATGGGTCACCCCTCAGTCTCCTTTTACATTTTTGTTAGAAAATGGTTGTAACCATGATCTTAACCGGTGTTACTGGTATTTCCCCTGCAGAGAACAGTCACTGTTAAACTCCTACCTCTCCCTCCTGTTTCTGACCCAGAAACAGGGCAGCCAGCCCCAGCCCTGGTACTGCTGGTGTGCGCAGCCCCACTGCTTAATCAAACCTTCAAGTGATGAGAGCATTCCAAAAGCAGCTGTTCCTGATGCTGTTGCAGCACATCCATGATTCAACTTTCTCCTAATTCACAGCAGCGGGTACCAGCAGGAACAACCACCTTCTGCCTGGCTGGGCTTGTACTGAAAACTGCAAGGATGATTTGACTGGAATCTTCCTGAATGAGAAGTCTCTTGAAACTGAATTTGCAAATTACAGGACTCATTTCAAATCGTCGGGTCAGCTGGGCAGTCTCAAACTAACAGGCGGTGGAGAAGGCAGAGGGAAGCAGCAGCCTGGGGCTAAAGTTCCATCTGGTGGTCACTGTAGTCAGGTCCCCCAGCCAGAGCAGTGGCAGGAAGGCAGTGGTGCCAGCAGCCTGCCCATGCCCAGGAGCAGCTCTACACCAGTGAATTGTAATGATGACTTGCAGGAAGCAAACTCGCAAGACACCACTAACGAAGTGAGGGCCAGCAAAAGCTGTGACCCATGCTCTGAAACAATGAGGAAAAAACAATAACTGACGGAACATTTGAGGTTCCTCCCAAACCCTAAAGATCATCCCATCCAATCCCCCTGCCACAGCAGGATCACCTAGACCAAGCCACACAGGAACACATCCAGGTGGGTTTTAAACCTCTCCAGAGAAGGAGACTCCACAGCCTCCCTGGGCAGCCAGTTCCTGTGCTCTGTCACCCTCACTGGGAAGAAGTTCCTTCTCATATCTATGTGGAACCTCCTATGTTCCAGCTTACATCCATTGCCCCTCGTCCTATCACTAGATGACACTGAGCAGAGCCTGGCTCCATTCTCTTGACACCCACCCTTCACACATTTAAAACATTAATGAGGTCACCTCTCAGTCTACTCCAAGCTAAAGAGACCCAGCTCCCTCAGCCTTTGCTCATAAGGGATGTCTTCTACTTCCTTCATCTTTGTTGCTCTGCGCTGGACTCCCTCCAGCAGCTCCACATCCCTCTTGAACTGAGGGGCCCAGAACTGGACACAATATTCCAGATGTGGTCTCACCAGGGCAGAGCAGACAGGGAGAAGAACCTCTCTCAATCTGCTAACCACTCCCCTTCTGATGCTGTTGGCTCTCTTGACCACAAGGGCACATTGCTGGCTCATGGTCCTACTGTCCACCAGGACACCCAGGTCCCTTTCTCCTACACTGCTCTCCCACAGGTCAGTCCCCAGCCTATACTGGTACCTAGGGCTGTTCTTGCCCAGATGCAGGACTCTACACTTACCCTTGTTATATTTCATTACATTTCTCCCTGCTCAGCTCTCTAGCCTGTCTAGGTCCCAGTGAACGGCAGCAGAGTCTGCTGGAATGTCAGCTACATGACCCAGCTTTTGTGTCATCAGCCAACTTGCTGACATAAGGGAGGTGTTGTAGTCCCTCCATCATCTTTGCGGCTCTGTGCTGGACTCTCTCCAGCAGTTCTGTGTCTTTCTTGAACCGAAGAGCCCAGGTCACAATATTCCGGATGTGGTCTCACCAGGGCAGAGTAGAGGGAGAAGAGAGAATCATTGCCCTCCCAACTGAAAAAAAACAAACAACCCTTCCTGTTAAGACTCTTAGAAAACTATTTACAACAGAGGAATTAGTGAAGCAGCTCTACTCTGACCAGCAGAAAGTACTGACCATTCTTGGATACCCATCACCAAGTCAAAGGGCTGTAACGTAACTTGACCCAGAAACTTGCAACTCCAACAGAACTCATCTTAGACCGATCACATCAGGACTAACTCAAGTGCAACACACATAGTGTATTATGGATGAAGTAAAGAAGTTGCATAAAATTTATTTTCCACCTTGTTTTACAACATTCCCTTTTAAGTTTTTACACATCTGCAACATATAACTCCACAGAACAATAAATAACTGGCATTCATAGTTCTCTTGAGCCAAGAGTATTTACACATCGTTGAACTAGATGACAGGTACAAAACATTGGCATCACAGGAAATACTAGTTTGACACCAGAATCTGTTTCCCCAATTAAAAATTAAATTAACTTAACATTTATTTTGTCAACAATTTCAACAATTAAAAACGTTCTCAAAGGCATATAAGTACACAAGTTGTAGTAGGCAGTAGTAATGGACCATATTGGCAAAGCTGTAGAACCCAGGATTCCATGCAGATCAAGGAGTTTATCAATTCTGACATAACTAATAATAAATATGAAATAAAAGAACCCACCCAACTCACACTGAAGATTTTAGTGGGCACTGGACTGGTGCCAGCAACTGAATCTGTGAGAGTAGCTGCACGCAACAGTCATTCACATTCCTGGTTTAGGGCACTGCTTGTGCAAACCACAGGGTTACGATGCACCCGATGGCAGAGCAGCTTTGTTCTGAAGAACAAACCAACAGACAAGCTTGAGGGATTCACATGTGTAGTCTTCTAGGGCTTTCTGAAAAACTCAGCTCAACTACAGCAACATTTTCCTCAGCAGCTGCAGAGAACGAGAAGCCATCACGGTTGTTATCTCAGCGGATTTTTGTGCCCCTAGGTTTGGTCCAGGCACAGCTGCAGCTCTTGGCACACAGTTCTCAACACCAAGGGGATACCAGGGATGTCAGTCAAGACCCTGCACAGATCTGAGCTGCTGCTGGATAGAGAACACTGCATTTCAATTGCACGATGAGCTCAGTAAAGTGAACGTCTGCAGAAGCAAACCTGCCAAGTCCCACAGAGGAAACAAATGCGGGGGGAAAAAATAAACAAATGAGAGGATGTGACACTGGCAATTACTGCGGAGATACAAGAGAATAGAGCAGGTCACAAAGCCCCCAGGTTAACACCTGCTGCACGGCACCGAGCACTGGCTCAGGAAGCAGGAGCACGCTGCGGGACAGACACCGCTACCCGACGGCATCGCTGGAAGCACAGCCCCAGAGCACACAGGTTAGATGAACTGCTGCAGTACATAAACCAGAGCCAAAAGAGGAATCGGAAGAACACTTCAGTAAGGCTACAAGCAAGATACTACATAGAACGAAACAATCCCTCACTCCCAGCGAGCATGGACTGTGAGCACACTAGAGGGAAAAGATGACATTTCCAGCAGAGAATGCACAGTAAGTACGAGCACATGTATTAGACAGAGCTGTTAAAAACATAACTTAAGAGAAACAGATTGCAGACATAAAGTGCTGAACTCGAAAAACACAATCAATCCTCCTTCTTGCTGTTTGAAAGATGGCAGTTTTAATTTCCCAGTAGCTTTTAAAAAATGCAGCATATACCCAGCCAGCACTCACTTCCTGGCTTTACAGCCTTGTGCAAAAAACACTAGCTGCAAAGGAACACATATTGTACCCCAAACCACACCTACGCATCACCACCAGTTCCATAAACCTGGGTTCCTTATTACAACTACGATGCAATAAATACAACTGAAATCACAACTCACTCCTTTTCTTAGTGTAAGTTAGTATTTTGCAAATATGGTCCACTCAGTGTAAACTGTATTGACTTTCAGAAAACAGTGAATTCTACCATCTATACGTCTCCAATATTTACATACAGTAGCATGGCACTGTTATTCTTGCAGGACATATCTACTAATACACGCTAGCTAGGGCCAGGGCTTTACAGAGGTGACTGCGATGTGCTTGCCAACAAACAGCAGGGGCTTGACTTCTCCGTCAGGGGAAGTGGCCAGAAGAAATTCTTAATTCTTGTATTTAAGTCTCCTTCAATCAAATCCTAACTAGGGACTCCAGGATACCCGCGTGGCCAACACTGTCCAGGAGCTGCAGCAAGTCACAGTTAACAACACTGAGTATCTTTTTGGTAAAGTGGCATCAGTTACAAGGGGCTGTTGGCCCAACTTCCCCGTCCCTAAACTGCTTTTCCTTCAGCAGACAAATAAATCACTGAGAATTGCCAGGCATTTAGGGCCTCTTTCCCAACGTGAACACATGTGCAAAGTAGGTAGAAACTTCTGGGAGGAAAAAAAAAATAAAATCAGAGAAGTAGGAAAAACCCAGATTTCCAAAAGAGTACCAACAGGCAACCACGAATTAGCTTTTGTTACCTGGCAACTTGTTTCTGAAGGTGGCTGCCTTGAGACTAATCAACAAAACTAAAACTAATTATTTAGATTAAGAAGTGGTTGGTCTTCTTACTCCTGAAGGATTTGGAAACATAATTTTCTAAATTGAGAGGGTTTCCCCCGCATGGAGCAACAACAAGGTCATATGGACTTCCACCTTCCTCTCACCCCAAACCATAAGCATTATGGAGCAAATCCAATTTTAATCTACACCTTCTGGAATTCGCTTCCGCTCTTCTTTGATATTTACTCTCAGGAACAGAAAGCAAGGAAGGAAGGCAGGTCAGGTTGTGCAAAACATTCCCCGGAGCAATTACCACACATCAGCCACACAAGCCACGGCTATTTTAAATCTCAATATTCAAGATGGGTCGACACAGGCTCTAGCTCTGTATGGGAAACAAGATTCCCATATTCCAGTGATTTGCACACCAGACCTTTGAATGAAGCATTGTGCTGCTTGCGACAGCGCAATGCCTGTAGCAATGGCAAGAGAAGCTGGCAGTCCATTAAAGAGGTTCAGCATGGCACAGAGACGACTAGAGAGCTTCTGCTCCTCACACCAGTGTGGCTGTCATGACCTGACTGGGTTGCCTTGAGAGAGGAGGTTCTGGGCTCTGCCGCTCCTGGTCCCTCTGTGCAGCGACCAACAATGGCGCCAGGCAGTGCCAGCTCCGACAGTGGCTTTTATGATGTGGGAGTGAGACAGCAAGCGACTAATTTAGCACAGACTAAACAGTCATTACATGAGGATGGCTGCCACTGAAAGTTCATCCATGTTTGATGTATGGACCTAACCATAAAAGGTTGCCGGAGCTCTCTGCTCTTCTGCTGGCAGTGTACGTCTGTGTTGCTCTCCTCATGGTATTATCATGTGGGCCAATGATTATTACAAACACAGAACTCATCGACCTTAATATTTGAAAACTGTAAATAAATAACTAAGTCTGCTCTGCCCGTGAGCCGGATGTCTTTGTGCAACCTCATTCCTGTGGCACAAACTCTGTTTTTGGAGTAAAAGCAAGTGCAAGGTTCTCAAAAACTGCCTCTCTGCGGGGAGCATGTCAGAACAACATCTACCTAGGAGTGCCTCTGCTTATTTGCAGCTCATCTTCGCAGTTCCATCCTAACAGGAAACAGATTTCATGTAGCTGTGAGGAGTAGCAGCTCTGCGACCTCTCCTTTCAGTCTCTGAGGATTCAAGACACGTCTGCCACATTGTCTGCAGAACAGTATGAGTCTCTTCTCACGTTGTCGACACATTTCAAGGCTGATCAACTGCAAATTTCTTTTCCAAAGAGGACTTGCTTTAGTTTAGAGAATTTTCTCCTATACAAATAAATACAGACTAAAAGCTATTATGTCACCAGCTCCTTTTAACAGGAATCACAAAAGCTACACAGAACTGAATTTCTTCACTTGGAACTACTGTTTCTCTACTCCGCAATGCAGGGTACCTCCAAAAATCACTAGGGTGACCACAATCCAGCTGAAGGAAAATCTTAAACACACTCAGATTCTCAAGTGTGTGTAGATCCGACATACTGGAGCCCCATTATGGAAACAGCATGCCGTAAATCGGGAATCAGCTGTCAGCAGCACAGTACATCACCTACGTTAAGGGATTTCCAAGATGTAAGAAGAATGTAACTACTTGAATGAAAAAGATAAATAATACAAAACAATATAACCCAATGCAAGGAACAGCACAGATACACTTTAAAAAGTAACTTAAATTAGTCAAATGTAAATTCCAGGGTCAGTTAGCAGCTTTCAGATACTTCCAACCAGACGTGACAAACCCATTGTCATCGCAGTTAAGAGCATTTGACCCCAGTTAGGTTGAACAGAAGTGACATGAACTGGATGAACTAACAAAAGCCTCCACTCTCAAAAACTCCCTTTTATCACCATGTTTCTGTCCACGGCAGTTGTGAAGTCTTTGTCAACAAAGCAGCATGTCACAGAGATTACCACATGATCCTTATGCAAATATCGGACGTATTCATTAGAGTAACAACTACATGATTTTGTCTCTCAGCCATGTGCAATGTGTGTCTCTGGTATGCAAGGAGAGCAGCCCTAGGAAGTCAGCTTTGAATAGCTTGGGGGAGAAAACCTTCGTCTCAGGTACTTCAGGACGTAGAGGGGAAGGCAGCTCACCAGGGTGATGACAGTGACTTTCCACAAGAATGATAAGGTTGCAATGAAGTAAACGTCTGCATAAAGAAAAGAGGACACAATCAATGAAGAAAGGAAGTATGTTGTGGGGAGAACTGCAGAAAAGCAACGCAATCCACCAGTGCTTCTTAAACTACCTGATCTTTTCCACATTCGAGTTCAAAGCTTATACAATACCTGGTTCCTCACTCTTTTTGCCCTTCTCTGCCCCGACAGACACAGCTCTCTGCACAGCACATTTCAGTGAGGACACAGCTCCACAAAGGCAAGTGTGCTCAGTCTAAGCCCATGCATACCCCACCCAAAACAAAGCTATACAAAACCTCTTTTAAACAGGCTACTTGTTCTCTGGGAGCTGTCCTCTGCTACTCTGCTGGTAGTCCAGCAAATGCACCTCTTGCACAGTTATAACACCTCAGCATCTTTGCAAAAACAGCTGAAGTATCATTAAAATGAAGGTGGAATGCCCATGTGCAAGAGATACAGATGCAGCCCATTGAGAAGATATCCTCATTGACTTCAGAGACAGCAAAATGTTTTATGGAAGAAGTAGTGACATCTTGTGGCTCCTGAGCAACATTGGAACAACCTCTATACACTTGGTATTTGCAGTTAGAAAGCTTCCTGGGGAATCTGCGACTCCTCAACCTTTTTCTTTTGGCCAGCGACAAGGACTGGCTCTGTTTCAGGCAACTGAAAAACTCCAACAACCAAATCCACAAGAGGAGGGCCCCAATAAAAGAGATAAAATAAACTAAGGAGCTGCCTGCAAGATGTTGCCTCTTTCAAGCCATCAACAGAGGCTTCAATCTGTAGTCTTGAGTTCAGTTCCCACATGGAAATAAAGACCAGTCTTACATACTACAGCTCATACACAGCAGAGCTCCTACACTACAAGAGAGATTCACCAGGCAGCACTGACCACTTTCTACTGACCACCTTTACCTCCTCTACATTCTGCTATGAGAAGGAACCATAAAATACCTTCCAAGTGCTTTCAAATCAAACAGAGCTTATTCTGGTCAGAATCATTGCCACTGTCATTTCTTTTGGCTTCATCAACTGCCTTTAAGCCCAATCCACCTCTTTACAGTCCTGTTACTAGTCAGGGCATAAACTGCCTGCAGAAAAGGCGTTTAACCTTACCTATAAACTCATGTAAGAAGACCAGAGAAGCTATGTAGCAGGAGAGGCTGAGCAGCTCGGCCACTATCATGAGCCAGTGCCATGTTTGGATTGTCAACGCCACCATCAGTAACTCGGTGAGAATCAGGGATGTGAAGGAAATGGCAACGATGTGGACAAATTCAGATTCAAAGAGAAGGAGTGCTCCGTACATGATGATGCTACCTGCAAGGGAATGGAACCTTTGGGTATTGCATTCAAACACCAGTCTCGGCTCTAAAACCCATTGCTACGTCTTGGAAAGGCTGAAACAGTCTTGTCTTGAGACTGTTTCTCATGCAACCTACTGGAATCTAATATCAACAGATCAGTTACTATTTAGGAGACAGAACTGATGAGAAGACAGGGAAAACTGACAGCAGAGATGCCTAGACATTTATAACAGTCTATCATACTCACAGACACACGGAGATAGGAAATAAGTACACGTTATTTTGGCAACCAGAGGTTTCTAACATCACAAAACTTTATCCCTCTAGAAAAGCAGTTGGTCACCACTCAGAAGCTAAAAGATAATCAAATACTTGTAAAGCCTACTGCATTGCTTCAGTGCCCAGATGGAAACAAGCTGTTGAAAAGCTCAGCGGATGCAAGTTAGTCTCTCTTAGCACTGTTTCAGCCAAGATCTCTTCCCTTTACACACCCTGCTAGAAGCATCACACATTAAAGCACTGTTAATGATGCATTGTTTTGTGCTCCTATTCTGGCTAGCCAGGGAATGCTCACAACGCCACGCATGGCCACCTGCACAAATAACTCATGCTAGGAGCATGAGTAATCTGCACCAACATCCATCACACCAGGCTGGTTTGAGAAGAGAAAACCTGCAAGTGACTGGAGTTTGAGCCACAAAGTTCAAATCCAGCTGTGAACTTTCCAAAATGTTGGTTTGCTCAGGCTTCGGTTAGGCTCATCTCCGCTAGCAACTAGCCCAACTGTTTGGCCTGCTGTATTCTAGGTAGTTAGCACATCGGAAGTGAAGTCACTTTAACCAACTATTGTAACCAGATAGAGGTCTTAGCTCAAGAAGAAATCTTTCCCTCAGTGCATCACCCTCTGGCTTCAGCTTTCCACCCCTTGCAAGCGCTCTACCACTGCCTCTCTTTGGCATCAGATCTATACTGCAGCAGAAGACCACTACCCCTGTCACAGGGTTCTGCCATCTTACATTTCAGAACATGATGCTAATGGAGCTTTTATATTCTTGGATTTGCTCCTCAGTTAAGATGTAACATCAGTCAAACCAGTAAGAATTATCTGCTTATTTTGGCAAGTGTA
The DNA here is from genome assembly GCA_013400115.1 of Rhinopomastus cyanomelas. Taxonomy (NCBI): domain Eukaryota; kingdom Metazoa; phylum Chordata; class Aves; order Bucerotiformes; family Rhinopomastidae; genus Rhinopomastus; species Rhinopomastus cyanomelas. Next base: position 541,223 of record VXBP01008606.1, read on the forward strand.
TGCCGACTCTTGTTGATAAAGGAGGTTTGGAAAACAAGCGGTTTTGTCACACAATCATTTTAGCTTTATAGCTCTACATTACTTACATGTTTTCTATGATTCCATGATTAACACTTATATAAATGTTATTTGATAAAAAAAGGACAAAAATTGAAGAAGAGGCTTCCTTAGACACACACCCCAATGGCTACATCCACTTCTGGAAAGTGGATGCACTGCAATTATGGCAATTGCCTGTTTTAGCAGCTTAACTAGAGCTGGGTATGATCAAGAACCTGAGCTCACCTCTACTCCTTCATTACAGCTGGCTATGAAGCAACCAGAACTACTTGCCACTTCTGCTAGCACAGATTCGCACAAAATACACACAGCTACAGACTCTGTACTTTGCACGCTGACTTGCTAACCTGCATATGAACTACAGGTCTGAAAACCTTGTCCAAAAGAAGGGAGGAGTCAGAAGCTCTACTTTACAGACGGAGCAATTAAAGCCCTTGAAGGAACTTGTACAAAATTACTTAGGATGGTCCCACTGGGCCGAGGCATGAAGCTTTGTACATCTACACTGCAGCCAACACAGGGCTGACCAGTCAATATTGAGCCTTTCAAAAAGATAACTACTCATCATCCCAAGGCCACATTGCTAAACTCACCTCATGCATTACTTAAACTTCCTGCAAGCTAACAAATTCCATATTCCATACTGATTAAAACATCTAAAAGCATAAACAGAGGTCGATTTCTTACCTTGATAGATGCTTATCAAGACCCATATTAGAAACGTTTTGTATGACAGCGGTCGTCCCTGGTGGGGGAGAAAGAAAAAAGAAAGACAAAACTCCACTGGGGTTTTATTTTATGAACATTCACTTACTGACCAACCCAGCCATTAATAAAAGATATTTTCACGATAATTTGGAAAGAAAACAAGTCAACCAACCCTGGGGTACTGTCTCTATTCTCATTTTCCATAGGGCCTGGAGGGAGCTGGGGCTGTGGAAGCTCACTGCCTGCACAGTACAGTACAAGCTCGTCCTTCCTGCACACACAATTAATTCAGTGCAAAGATGTCTCATGAGTTTAGTCACTGCACTGTGAAACAGAAGATGTGTGTACACACATACACACATGAACACATTAATACTGTATTTCTAGACGCACGCACACAAATCATCATCACACTGAAGGCTGATAGATTTATTTTTTTTAAAAAGCATCTCCAGCCAACGCAGCTATACCAGCACAAAAAACCCCTATGTTTAGACCAGGCCTAAGGATGGCTGAAGAATTAGTGGTTTATGACATAAGAGACAACATACAAGTGAAACCAGATGGAGACTTATTCAGGCTGTTGGAAAAACAGGCTTTGCTTCTGCGAGGATCTGTTTAACAGAAATCCTTGAGGGAAAGGATCTGTTGAAGATTCAGTCCACCCTTTCCTTCAGTTAAGAAGGATGTTCCTAGTTTGCATACCCCAGCTCGTGAAAAAAGAAATCCATGAAAACACGAAAAAGTAACCGAAGACAAGAAGCACCTTCCTCACATTTATACGGTAAATATCAAATACAGTTTCTGAGAAGAAAGACCCAACTTCCATGCTAAAGCTCCATAAACAGCACAGCAACCCAGATGGAAACCTTTAGGTCCCTTTAGATCATCCTCAAAGCATAGTTCTATGCTAGGAACTATGTGATGACCTCCTCCTCTCCATCAAATAAGCACAATCCTTCCCCCATATCCTCCTTTCTGGCTTCAGGACAGTGCCAAATCCCTGACAACTTCTCTCTCCCCTCTATTTTGGAACAAAATGGTAATATTAAATCCTTAGAATTTCCCACAGAATGGAACTTCTATTTCCCCAGCCGTTCTTAATAAATCGCATTTCATGTAGCACTTCAGAGCAAACAGCCAGGAAATCTGGCTGTATCTGTTAATTCAAATTTATCTTAAAATCAACTTCGTTTGGGGAAAATAAACCCACATTATACAGTTGACTTTATGCACTAAGAGAGTTTCAAATCACAGAATCACAGAACATTGGGGACTGGAAGGGACCTCGAAAGAGCATGTAGTCCAATCTCCCTGCCTAGACCTAGTCACACAGGAACATATCCAGGCGGGTTTCAAGACAGGGCTCTTGCCTTAAACCCAGACAGACAAATAAGAGCGTCCCCCACCTTAAGAAGATCTTTGTACAGCTCTGGGTACAACATTGCAACTTCAGATTTAACATCCTTGTCCAAGACTAGAGAAAACACTGGAAACATCGTGTATATCGTGGAGTACCTGGGAGGAGGCAGAAGACCGGTAAATTATCTAAGGTGCAGATGAGCAAACAGAAAGGCTTGTCTTCAGAAAGGAAATACGTGACTCCTCAAGTGCCACATGACAAAACCCCACAAACTTGCCAATGGAACACACCAGCGTTGGGCAAGGAGGAAAGCCCTGCATGATCTGCTTTTTGAATGGCTTTAGATTAGAAACACTCACACACAGACGATTGATTCAAGCACTGCAAATGATGTTATAGAGTTATTAATGCAGCCAAGGCCAGAAGTGTCCCCACCGCAAAGTTTGCTCTACAGTTCAGGCTTGATCCTGTTTGCATCAGGAGGCAATGGAGATGAATTTGTTGTTTCATTTTTAATTACGTACTCCAAAGTTTATAAAGTTCATACTGGATTAAAAGTGTAATCCCAGTATATTTGAGACAGAGACTGATTCCTCCCACTGAGTAGGTTGGGTTGTCCACGCTTCCTGGCACTGTCATGAGCTGGGCATTAACTCTCACTGCTGCACAGCCACCAGAGCATGACACCCATCCCTCTGCTTCCTCCTAGGATCAAAGGAGCAGTTCCTGGAGGACGGCTTGCCTCATGTTCTGGATGGGACAAACTGTCCTTTTGGGAAGGTTTCTAGAAGCGTTTGCATCGTCTCAGTGGCTTTGCTCCATGTAAAACAACAGAAAGAGGACAAGGATCACATCCTTCTCCTGAAGTAGTGTTGCGAAACATGCAGAGCAAGATGTGCATGCCTGTATGTTAACTGGCCCAAAATCATTCATAATGCACAGGTTTTCCACACTATTAGTAAAAAGTGAGCTCTTACCCAATAATGAGAAAGCCTTGGTAGAGAGGAACTGAAGCAAAGTAAAACACTGATGAGAAAACAGCCTAGGAAAGAAAAGAAATAGCCTTTTACTGCAGTGTCTTAATGCCTGAGAAGTAACAGCTTAAAAATACTCTCTGTTCAAACTGGAATGTTCTTGCAGTGGGTTCTCCAAATTCCTGAAATGAAGGCAGAAGAATGTAATATCAACCCTTTTTATTCCTACGCAAACCTTGGATGAAAGCTATGTGTAATAGCAAACACTGCAGAGCTGGACTTGGAAACCTTTTTGCAATGCAGTTCCACAGAAAAGAACATAAAGAGTTTCCTCCAAAGCCCAGTGGTTTGATCAGAGCCATCCAGATGTTGTGGAGGACAGGTGTGTACTTGTTTTTGCCTGCATGCTGCCTTCATAATGCAGAACCAGTTAAGACTCACTGACATGAACTCCAAGCAGTTCAAGATTAAATTCTCTTCAGGGTTTTTTTTTCCTGATAGAAGTTACAAGTTTGGTTTTTGTTCTTGTTTTCAGCTGTCCTGAGTTTGAACCTTTTGTCTCTACATGTCACTTTAAACAGTGGAGAGGGCAAAACCAGCGTCCTCAAAAATATCAAGCACTTTACTCAAGAAGTACTTAGTATTTTCAGAGAAGACATCACTACACTATGGCATGTAAACACAACTTCCAAAGAGCAACCTCTGTCCTTAACTCTAGTTCTCACTCATGTCACCAGGCTAGCAATTTGGTTTCTGAACTCTTAAAATCTCCTTCGACATTCCCTGTCAACTCGCAATTGCACTTCTGTCACACACAGGAGCAACACAGATTTTGCAAAAACCACATCTGCTCCTAAGGTTCCATTCAAAAGTGAAAGGAACAGAGCACCTCCACACTGGAGTACTTGGGGAGGTCCTTGAGGGAGGAGTACTTGAGGAGCCTTCGTGCCATGGCCTCTGTGATCACTCCACAGCACATCAGATCGAGCTTTCAGTAACCTAGGCAGGGTCCAAGCCAGGTGGTCCTCAGTTGCTCAAGTAAGAACCCCAACAAATAGTGAGACTGAAGCTAAAACACACCTGAAAATAAGAGCTCTTACTCAGCAGAGGCCTTGAGATTACTGCCCTGCCTCAGATTTTCAGTATTTCCTGTCATCAAATGACAGTGGCGACACACTGCATGAAAACACTGAAAACACACTGCTTTCTGAGATAGAATGTTGTGTCCCATTTTGGAGAAGTTGCAAATGTTTGTCAAATACCAGGAACTTTTTATGTGCTGAAACTATCAGAATTTTCAGGAGTAAAAACTGCTGCCTCCACAGTGAAATAGAGAACCTTTACATTTTGATTTGGCTTTTCCACCTGGCCGTTGGACAAGTTGCTCTGACAGTCCGTTTACCTGCATTGTACTGATGCACAGGCTCCTGTGGATGACAAACTGACTGAGAGCCGCAGACCGTTTGTAACTGTTCCTTCCATGCACCATGAGTAAACGACCGAGATGTTTAAACTGAGTTATAGAGAAGTCAGCTGCAAGTGATGCCTGTTTTCCTTCCTGTGTACAACAGCAAGTAATCATTTCAGTATTGAAAACAAAGAAAATCTATTACTATTTAGTTATCACTGACAGAGTTCCCAAGGAAATTTACAGTACATTAGGTGAGGGAGAGCATTACCTCAGCACTTCTGCCTTCCACCATGGCTTCTAAGCAAGGAGCAAAGCTAAGAGGAGAATTCCCATTTGAACCCTGGCCTCCAACTCTGCACATTATGATTCACAACACGCATGTTAACTTGACACTCATATCAAGTCAGTTTTGAACTCACATTTACAGCCTCAAAAAGTTCACTCAACTTTAATGGTTTGGCTCACTGCAAGCAGAGTCTTTCCACAGCCGCCAAATCCAGTCTTGTCGCTCCAAGTAGCTCCACATGCAGGAATCAGAGTTCTAACCCAGAGTTTGCCTTCTTAACTAGTACAGACAGCTTTTAATTGCACATTCAGGGTATGTGCTACCAGAGTAATTGTAACTCCAACACCTGGAACACCTACATGTGATTAACAACCCTAAAACTAACCACGATGGTCCAGGGAATCTACCAGAACCAAATAATGAATTTGAACTCTGTTAAACAAGTAGCCTCTTCACAGTTATTTTTCATAACAAAGCCACTGGTATGATGATTATTCCTGTGAAAGCTTCTCACTTTCTGTCCCTGTACAAATGTCTAAGGATGCAATTTGTTACTTATGAAGCAGCTCCTGGATGTCATAGGAAGTTTCTTAAACACAAGGCAATCTCACCTTTCCTTCAACTCCAACACCACAGTCAGCCTCCTGAATCATGCTGACATCATTCCCTCCATCACCTGCAGGTCAAAGCACAGACAAACAACATTGGTAGTTAAGAAACAGGGGCAACTTGCAACCCCACCATAGGCATCCACACCAGACTGTAAGAAACAACTCTATAATCAAAACCAGGATTTTAAGTAGAAATAATAAATTTCAACTACAAGAAGTTTTTGTTTTCAGTAGAACCACCCATCACTTCACCTGACTTGCAGGTATACTATTGTACCTACACTGCTGAAATAAAGCTCATGGATTAACAGCAGCACTTCACCCAATCAGGTCCAAGCTCTTTTGCAAAGACACTGCCCCGAATATTGGAGCCATCTTCACTTACATTTCCACATGCAAAATTCAATCTTCTCAACCAGTCCCCAGAAGTACTTTCTCTACTTTGGCATTTCCAGCTTTATGACATGACATGGGACTGTTCACTCAAAGAACTAGCAGACATCCTCCTAATTAGTAGACTCCTTCCTAATTAGTCCCTTACCTACTGCACAGGTGAGCTTGCCGGTCCTTTCCTGGAGCAACCGCACGATCTGGGCTTTCTGTGTTGGGGCACACCTGCAGCACACGACGGCCGGGCACTGGCAAGCCAGCTCCATGAACTCATACTCGTAATATTTCAGACACACCTAATTTACAGACAGCAGAAGCATCACTGATCCTTACTCTACAAAAGTCCCTTTTAAAAAGATCCAAATTCAGCCACAGTGTTTTGGGACTGTTCCTGCCACCCCAAGGTGTTTGGAGCCTACCTCCAGCGAGTCACCAGAAATAACAAGAGCACAGTCGTGTTTCCGGCGGAAGGCATTCAGCTCTAGGTGGGCTTCTCCACGGTTAGTCACCTAGGGAAAAACAGCACAGCTGAGCACAGGTTTGCTTCACTGGGGTGAAAAAGCAAACAAACAAGTCTGGGAAGGAACAAGTGCAACATGGACAGGCGGCACGCTGAGTTGTTCAGAGCAGTCAGACAAACAGAACCCCAGGGGACAGAAAGCTGGATCAAAAGAATAAATACATCCGGGTCTACTGTTGTGATCTCAGCACCCCTTCTGTCCCAAACTTTCGGGTCCCAAACAAGTCTTGGCAGAGGGGTACGTGGGTGTTACTCACTAGTCTGAATATATGGATGTCCTGTGTCCGTGTCACCAAGTGTGCGTTCTTGGCTGTACATGTGGCTGTCTCTAACTTATCCCCTGTCAGCATCCACACCTAAAATTCAAATATTTAATGTCATAAATAAAAAAACCCCTTTGCACTCATGTCTAGAATCATCCAGAATTACCACATGCCAGGTTCAGGCATACAAAAGGACTTTTAGAATACTCACACAAAGTATTCTTCCAGAAAAGGCTCACTTTAAAACATACTAGAAACCACTCACCAAGAAAATAAAGCTTTTAAAGACAGTGCAAAATGAAAATGCAAACATTTTATCTGGTGATAAACCCACAAAACACAAGCTGAAGGACGTCTACACATGTGTTAATGCGTCCCACCCCAGCCACTTCTTACACACTGAAATAAACGGGCCGTGCTGCAAAAAAAATCCCTCATGGCCCTGCCTGAAATGTGGATGATGCAACTGGGGTTAGCTCACTGCTGATGTGTGTGTCTGGAACAGACTAAGTTGGTCAGGGTTTTTTTAGACTTTTTTTTTAAAAAAAATACATATACACTGCTCCTTTTATTTTGTGCTGGGAGCGGGGGGGCGTTAGAAAGCAATGTCAGCAGCAACAGTCAGTGGAAGTACCCTGTTATAATCCAGCAGGAAAATACTCCCGACAGTGTAAATAGATCAGTTTGTTGTTTTTTCCACTAGTGTTTTCATTCTTTCAAGACACTGCCCAGGAATATCTAACAAAACGTTAAAAGCAAAACAAAACAGAACAAAAAAGCACACAAAGGCTCACTTATTTGTTTAATAATCTGAGGGTGGAAAGAGATTTGATCTTAGCAGGATGGTCCTTGTAAAGAATTACTAGACTGCCTTCGCTCTTGGTTTACTCCTTGCATGCAATACCCTAATGAACATACCACTGCAAGGAGTGCTCACAAGTGCTGCTCTCGCCGCGCGATGACATGTTCCACACCCTGACACCAACTCCAGCCAAGGTGAAGAGAAAAAATGGGACTGCTTGGAATAACTGGCCAGGACTGCAGCGAGGAGCGAGCTGCAGTGCTGTTTAGTAGGGGCTCTGCCTGGCTGTGCTTGTCTCACGTCTCTGCTCAATTCCCTACCATTGACAGGGATGGCTCCAAACAGACAGCACTTTTGGAAGCTTATCCCAAACCCTGAATTTCACTTCCACAGAGCCCAACTTTGGATTCACAGCACCGCTCAAGGTTTTTACTCACTTTGCTACTTCGAGCAGAGCAACAACAGAACCTTTCGTCTCTTCTTGCTGCACAAATCTGAGTGTTTAGACACATGTTCAGTATTCTCCCCCTTTTGCAAGTCTGGGATTGAACTGACAAGTTACCAGAGACAGAAGCCAAGCAGGCATCCCTGTGGTTCCCCCATCGCTGAGCACAGCTCACGCTGACTCTCAGATGCCAGAGCCCAGGAAGCTTGAAAAGCCCCAAAATGTCCAGTCTCTGATTCTGTTGCCTCAGACCCCCCTCTAGTGGCCACTGGAAATGCGTGCACTCAGCCTCGCCCCGACGCAGCACGCGAGCTAGTGTCCCACCACCACACACAGCCCAGACGGTCTTAGCTCATGCAACTGTCTGAAAGAAGCAATTGTCCTGAAGTCTGCTGCAGCCACCCTCCCACTGCCTATATGTTCAGTTTCTCTGCAGGAGGGGCCAGAGCATGTTAGGAGATGAAAAGCAGAGGTGACATTGAGAGTAACATTAGCTGAGGCAGACCTTAATGCCAGCATTTCTCAGTGTCTCCAGAGTGGGTCTGACGTCTGTCTGCAGCTGATCTTCCACACCAGTGAGACACAGCAGCTCCATCTCCATTTCCAGGCTCTCGATGACTGTGGCCACCTTCAGGGAGCGATCATGCACACTTAGCTTCGCCTGGACATAGCGTGCCTGAGGACAGAAACAGCCAGTCATACAGCCAGCCTGCATTTCTGTGGAAAACAGGGTAACCAGCACAAGGGGTTAACCAGTTACCCACCTCTGTTAACTGTACCAGAATCGTTCTACTTGGAAGAATCCTTTGAGATCAAGTCCAACTGTTAACCCAGTACTACCACTAAATGATGTCCCTAAACACCACATCTAATGTCTTTTAAATATCTGTAGGGATTATGACTCCCATCACTTCCCTCAGTAGCCTATTCCAATACTTTATGATCTCTTCTGTGAAGAATCACACAGAACATTTGAGATTGGAAGGGATCTCGAAAAGATCATCCAGTCCAATCCCCCTGACACTGCAGGATCACCTAGATCTAGTCACAGAGGAACATGTCCAGGCGGGTTTTAAACGTCTCCAGAGAAATCCCCCTGGGCAGCCTGTTCCAGTGCTCCGTCACCCTCACTGGGAAGAAGTCCCTTCTGATACTTATATGGAACCTCCTACGTTCCAGCTCATACTCAGTGCCCCTTGTCCTATCCGAAGTTTTTCCTACTATCCAGTGTAAACCTCCCTTTGGTGTAACCTGAAGCCATTTCCTCTCATTAACAAGATCTGGGAGAAGGGACAGGTCCCCACCTCGCTACAACCTCCTTTCAGGTAGATGTAAAGAGTAATAAGGTCTCCCCTCAGGCAAATTATGTGGATAATCCATTGCACCAGAGTTCTAAAAATAAGCTTCTTTTCATTCCACCTGTGACAGCTGGCAAACACAAGGTGTGTGCTACAGAATGAGGCAGAAAATAGCACAGTAGCACAGTAGACCAGGTTGGAAAGGATCCCAAGAATCATCGAGTCCAACCCACGAAACTACAGAAACCCAGTTTAAATGAGGTGGTCCAGCACCTGTCAGGATGAGCCTTAAAACTGTCTATAGTTGCAGAATCCACCACTTCCATTGGAAGACCATCCCACTGTCTAATTGTTTTCATGGTGAAAAATTTTCCTCTGCAGTCCAGTCAGAATCTCCCCAGGAACAACTTGTATCTGTCACCCTTGTTCTTTTCTACGAGATTCCTCAGGAAAAGGGAGTCTCCATCTTCTGGCAGGCACCCTTAATGTCCTGGTACATTATAATTATGTGTCCCCTAAGCCTTCTCTTCTAAACACTGAATAAACCCAGCTCTCTCAGCCTTCCTCATATGGCATGTCTTCTTAGTCCTCTGGCTCTTCTCTGGACCCTCTCCAGCCTGTCCACATCTTTTTTGTATAGAGGGGACCAAAACTGAATACAGTACTCAAGGTATGGTCTGACCAGCGCTGAATATAGCAAAATCCTTTCCATTTTGCTCCTGCCCTGTTCCAGCCAGGCAGCACAGGGCACACAAATGCACAGCAGCTGCTGAAGTGACACCTGCAAAAAAGCCTGAAGCACCAAAAAGTCAATCACGATGGCAGCAGAGATCCTGAGCGTTTCCATTCTCTTATCTTTGTAATTAAACAGTTCTTCACATTTTGCCTGCCTGGGGTGAACAAATTAGTGCCCATGTAAGGAATTAGTGCTCATCTAACAAACCTCAGGCATGAAGCCCAGCTGGGCTATAGTCTGGCTGTTTGCAGTTTCCCTGCAACAATGCAAATTAAAAGCCAACAGATTTCCTCACACAAACACAATTTGTCTAATAAATGCTGAGTATTTGCAGAATTTACAGCCACCGACGATTGTAAGGCAGGATTCAGGAACTGTTCTGGAGTGTCCTGGCTGGGATCCAGTTCCATGCATATCACTTAGAAAGCGACTTTGATTAAAAGAACAGCAAGACATTGAAGAATGACACTTCCAGCAGCAGTAGGGAGATGAGAGGCAGCATTATCACAAGAGGTCGAAGAGAATCCTTTTAGTGATTGTTTGTTTAAAAACAAAGAACAAAAAACAAATTTAAACTTACTTCAAAGTCTTGATACTGCTCTTCCGTCAGAGACTTCTTGGCTACAACAAGAACCCTTAGGCCTTCCCGAGCCATGTTACCACACTGTGAAGAAGCATCACATTGTAAACCATAAACTGTACCTCAAGTATGATTTATGCACAGCATTGCAGAGATGGCAACGTAAGACAGCAGGTTAAGAAAATAACCATCCCATTTGAGCAACCCCAGTGAGCCTATAACATCTGATAGAGTGCATGACAAACCCAAGAGGAAAAGAAGGAGATCTGCAGTGGTTTGCAATCTATCCCAGTGATCAGAAACAAAAATGTCCTCACAACCCCATTAATCTCTTTGTCTCCGTCTCTGAAAAGACCCATGCCTTTGATCTGTAGGCTTCACATCTTTGGCCATCAACTCTTTAATACCACCTTGGTCTTACTTTATTTCTCTGAGCAACAGAGCTTTGGGGTGCGAAGAATCAGCAACAGAAGCTAGTGCTATGAATGCTATGTCAGCTTTACTACTAACCTTCCAAACATATCTCAGGACAAAGCTGCCTAATGTAACTGAAATTACACCTTTTGGTCTAAAATAAATCTAAACACAGGATCGAGCGTGGGGCAAATCTGATGATCTTGAGAGGCGATCAGTTCTGAGCCAAATCCATTTAATTTACAAGAATTATTCCGCACTAAATATGTTGAACTTGCTCACTGACTTCCTTGTTGGACTTCCTTCAGCACATGGCTGAGGAGTAGCCCAATGAATTGCCAAGAGCAGTGACCAGGCTCAGAGATGTTTCAGCATTTATGTCCACTCTGCCACACTGACAAGCTCTGCCATGCAGTGCCCTGGAAGGAGAAAAATCACCCATCTGAGAAACCCTCTGAATGCAGGAGAGATGGTCCTGTACCTCCTCTTCCAGCCAGTCATTGTACTGCACAATCCCAGCCATCACCACATCAGCCCCCTTCATGTAGAAGGTGATCTCTCCTGTCGATTCATCCTGCAGATAAGAAACAGAGGAGTCTAGATTAGGCCAGTATCTGCACATCTGGAGTGGCCTCAGCAAGTGAAGAGGTGAGTTTTCTGCATGTGAGTCACAAAAGTATCTGTGCTGGGTTAGGCTCAAGGTCCACTTGCCTCAGCAATTTGTCTAGGGGCTAAAAGGAGATGCCTACTCAACCACAACTTGGTAACTTACAGCAGGAATTAACACTTTAGGCAAGGATCATCACCACATTGTTTCCATGCAGACACCCCTCAAACCTGACTGCATGTGCCTAGACCTCACTCTAAAAGTTTATTCCATACTTACCCGTAATAATAAAGCAGATGCAAGGAAGCTTAACAGAGTGAAATCAATTTACCTTCTCTGTTACACTATGTGGTAGAAGCTAATTAAAGTTTGTGCTCGCTGCCGAAAGGTTAGATTGCTGCCTGCCTTATCTGATCCCAGTAATCTGTAGGCTGCAAGCAAAGCATATTTACATTACCACAAATTAAAAAATCCCTTCTAACAAGGCAGATACCTAAGGAGGGGTCATGGCTATTAGTATTACAAGCTAATGGAAGCCCTGGCAATCTTCTCAAAGCAGACAAAACAATGAGTAAGGAACAAGCTGCTCTGTAAACCAAGACAGGCACCAGGGGTAGGAAGAAAATAAACTTAACACGCAAAACCAAAAAAAGCCCTGGAAATAGCTGTGAATGGAGGGAGGAAAGTACTTTGGGAAAAAAGACATTAAAGAAAAGCACAGCGGATGCTTTTTCATTCTTGCATTGGAAGGGACCTTGAAAGATCATCCAGTCCAGTCCCCCTGCCACAGCAGGATCACCTAGACCAAGCTGCACACGAACACATTCAGGCAGGTTTTAAATGTCTCCAGAGAAGGAGACTCCACAACCTCCCTGGGCAGCCCCTTCCAGTGCTCTGTCACCCTCACTGGGAAGAAGTTCCTTCTCACATTTATGGGGAACTTCCTCTGTTCCAGCTTACACCTACTGCCCCTTGTCCTGTCACTAGATGACATTAAGAAGAGGCTGGCTCCATCCTCCTAACATCCACCCTTCACGTATTTATAAACATTGATGAGGTCTATGTTATAGTTTGTCCCACCATTACAGGAACTACTGGTGAAGGTTCTCACACAAGAAGAGCTAGAGTCAGATGGTAAAAGCCTAAGGTCCTGTGGCACTGACAAAACAGCATTTACATCCACAGTGGGGGGAAAAAGGGTTCAACAAGCAGCAACTGATGTGGGTACCAAAAACACAAAGAGAACTATCTTTGCTAGGGAAGTTAACTAGTCAAGGATAACGAAGCTCTTTTACTGAGCATTTTTGTCAAGCTCTTAGAGATACTCACAAGGAAGATTCTTACAATCAAACTTAAGCACAGTTTTCAATATCCTGAAACGCGCAGCCTTCGTATACTGCCACCCACACATCCCAAAGCAGAACGTGTGTCACTCTATCAAAACAACTAGAATCTGCTTAAATAAAACAGCGCTTTTGTCAGCAGCCAAAGGTAAAGGTTTATCTATTGAAATATTTGATTAAAAAGTGCCGAACAACATCTCTGTAGGAAACTGCATAAAGAGTCCACTTCCCGTGCTGCAGAACTGGCTTAAGATAGTTTAGATTTTTTGTCCAATATAAATACTGTATCAGCTATCTCCTTGCATTAGTCATTTCCTCTCACCAAGTTCAATAGGAGGTTAGAGCGTTCTCATATTATGGTAAGATCACACTATAAATCTACACGGAGATTTGCCAGTTACATTGTTTTGGAGACGCATCTTTTTCCACCGTGGTCTGACTCTGGACACTGTTCAAAGGCTTCTTTCAGCTCCAGATATGACAATAGCACTATCTTTGCTTTACAACAAAAGATCATTCCACAGGGGTAAGGGGAAACAAAGGCAAAGAAAACGAAGAATGGAAAATCTTGTGGTCAAACAAACAGGGCTTTTTTGAAGAAGAAAAGTCAGTAAACAGTACGGTGAAGAGTGGTGGCTTTGGTGGAACAAGACTTCTTGGAACTAAAATAATCAGCTACAGAAATGACAGTTGATCACAGGTGAACAAGCAGATACTGCAAAAATATCCTAAACAAGGCATGAAGATGATGAAGGGAGTGGAACATCTCCCTGATGAGGAAAGGCTGAGGGTGCTGGGTCTCTTTAGCTTAGAAAAAAGGACACTGAGGGGTGATCTCGCTAATGTTTTAAATGTGTGAAAGGTGGGTGTCCGGAGGATGGAGCGAGGCTCTTCTCAATGTCATCTAATGATAGGACATGGGGCAATGGGCATCTAAGCCAAAACATAGAAGGTTCCACATCAATATGAGAAGGAACTCATACATGGTGAGGGTGACAGAGCACTGGAACAGGCTGCCCAAGGTGGAATTGTGGAGTCTCCTTCCCTGGAGACATTTAAAACCTGCCTGGATATGTTTCAACTTGGTCTAGGTGATCCTGCTGTGTCGGGGGGATTGAACTAGATGATCTTTTGAGGTCTCTTCCAACCCCTAACCTTCTTTTATTCTGTGAAACCAGGAAACAATACTGAAAACATGTGGCAGTTAACTACTGCTTTATTTACTGAAGTTACGTGTGGAAGGAGATCTGCTTATAGGAGCCAGGACCAGTGAGGGAGATGGGAATCTCTGACAAGGGCTACAGCATTACTGGGCTGGACACAGGAATCCACAGGAATCACCTGCTAAAACCCTATACCCAGACTGTACAGGAAGCTCGGCAAGAGAACTGCAGTGCTGCTGGTAGCTGAAAAAAATAAAGGGCAGTTTCTAGGAGTGGACAATATCTGCACAGTTGAGCAGAAAATACTGCCATATGAATTCTACTCACTACAATTCTGAGTGCAGTTTCGTTCTGCAGTTTCTCCCCAGCTGCTCACTGTGTCTGTTGGCTTCTCCACACTTCATGCTACTTTGTCTCCCCATATTTGTGTTTGTTAAACAAGCAGTAGCTTTAGAAGATACACGAAGACATAAACACCTTGCAAGTCCTGGATCAAACCAAATGGAGTGCCTACACACACACGTATGTGTATTTAATAAAAGGAAATTTTACTTGACAACTACCTATTTATAAACTTCTTTTTTAAAATAAAAATGAAAGCCCTGCTTGAAGATCCTGTTCTGGAGTATGCAGGAATGTGGTGAAGTAGTATCTGAACAGCCAGCATCTGCTCCTCCAACCCTGTGTTGATATGGGGTACACAGGGAGCCGATTTTAGTGGCTCAGCAGCAGCTCAATGGTTGCAAAACAAAGGCACTTGGTTAACAAGAAGTGCAACAGAGAGCAGCCAGTGCTTCTATTAACAGCACTCCCAGTCCCGATCTGCGCCTGGCGTTGCACCCACTGCCCACCAGTGGGAGTTGTACTGGTTTTGACAGCAGTAAGATTCTAAATACAGAAATGCAAAAACAGAGCATTTTTCCTCCTAATGTGGAACTGTTTAGATAATAGATAATTTAAAAGGAATACGTTTCCAATCAAGGAGAATAAATTTTCCAGTTAGGTAAGAAAAATTCAGGGTATCCACTTTTCTGCCGAGTATATGAATTTATAATAATTCCACCAGTTCGGTGGAATTCTGCTGGGTCTCTAGATTGACAGATTTAACCTACTGTTTACAAGCTCAGCCTATCAGTCCAATTCAACCCAATTCAACCAACATTCTTGCCCCTAGGTGTGCTACACTATTCCAATGTCTAGAACAGTTCAAAATACAAATTTGTCCCCCCTACAGCATACTGTAGTGTGTGATCTAAAACTTAAAAGCGGTTTCCTGAGCAACAGGAGATCCAGGTTCAAAACACTCAGGTAGGATAACAGAAACACAGCCATCACATGAGTTTAATGATTTTTAATCTGCATCAAACATAGTCTGTCCTTCCTGGATTTGCTAAAACTAATCATCTGCACATACTACAGTTCCACCTTTATCAGCAAATCTCTTGGTCACGGGAATACTGAAGCGCTCCGTAATACGTTTGGTTGCTGAATAAACCCTTCTTCCAGTTTACATCATCGCTTCACAGTGCCATTTCTGACAGGAGCTGAGCTCTCCCACGAGTCCAGAGAAGCTGGGATTTGTGAAAGTAATAAATATCAGCCAATAAAGCAGATCCAATTAATCTGTGCCTGATGATAAGGCCCACTTGCGTAGTGCTGATCCTGACTGGTTCTAACTAAAAACAAAGGCTACTCCTACTGTTGCAACATTCATGAGGGAGAGGTATTTGACACCTTATTTCCAGAAACCCCAAAATAGACATGCAGCACCCCAGTTTTACCACAAAGTAAACAGGGTGAAAAAGAAAGAAAAAAGGGGGGGGGGGAAGGACAAAAGACAAACCCCACCAATCTTATATATTCTCCCCACCCGAAATAACGAAGCTGCAGCTCCCATGAAATGATACAACAAATTCTATCCTGCCCTGGATTACAGGTTTCACAATCATGTTTTAGATTCCTGGTACCAGTTATCTGTCTGCACTCTCAGGAAAAAAAATAACAAGGATGTTTTAATTATCTCCCAAAGAAATATTCAGACTGCTTCACCCTGTTTGCTTCCCAGGCAAATGAAAGTGCCTTACCATGGCTGGGTTTGGTTATCTTTGTTTATCCAACAGCAGGTTTCAAGGTAGTGCTAAAGAATCAATTATAATGATGACAGCTGAGCTCCAAAGTTTTTAATACTCACAATTTTCCTTTTTTCTCTTTAAGGACTGCATTTTATATAAAACCACTGAGTTCCGTGTACAATTTTAGCTGGGTATGTGATTAGCACATGCAGTGCCTGCTGCTGCTGATACAAGTACCTGCACAAATGCACCCTGTCACCTGAACTCAACCATTTGCAACCCCTGCTACAGGTCACTGTGTTCCTCAGCATGGCTGTGGGCTCTGGTAAACAGCTCAGAAAGCAAAATCACCACAGCTCCCTGCAGCTCTCAGCATTTCTCCTTGCAGCACTTGTATTATCTCACAACAAAGCAGCAGCCTGCAGGCGAGGCAGAAGAGCCAGAAGGAAGAGCCCAGCTGAGAGCAGAGCGGTCTGCTTTGTTCCACGTTGCTCATAACCCCTCGAGAGCTTCCCCCGCAGCACTCACCCGAACGATGATCCCCATGCGCTTGCTCTCGTAGGTGAACGGAAAGATCTGGAGGATGGTGAAGTTCAGGATGTGGCCGCCCGGTGTCCTCAGCTGCATGGAGGACTGGTCTCTGCCCACCAGCGTTAAGCCCACGCTCTCGGTCCACTGCACAAGGGCCACCTGAGAGAAGAAGGCCATGATGAGGGTGGCTAGCCCATGCCAATACCCCAACCCTAAGGAGCACCAGAAGGGAAGGGATGGTTGGTGGGGGCTTAAAAATTAGATTAATTAGATATTAATAAAAAACCATGCAGACAGAGCTTTAGAACATGGTTTAGTGGTGGTCTTGGTAGAATTCTATCAGTGGTTGGACTCAAAGGTCTTTTCCAGCCTAAACAAGTCTGTGTTTAATGGTGCTATAAAATGGATCCACTCATGCACGTGTAGGTGCTCCTACATGTGGACTTCTCCTAAGTTAAAAGCTTACTGTGAGTATTTCTGGGGTTTCGACAGCCCAGCTGCTACCTGACTCAGCTACCAGGGTCCTACAGTCTCAGCAGGCAGTGGTCAACTCCCTGGCATGTCCTGACAGGGCAATCCATCAGCAAAGGTGGGCACAGGTATCCTCTGCCCAGACCTACGGCACCCACAGCCCCCCACTCAGATAAGAGTTTGTAATCTCTTTACAAACATCATTTTTGAATGAGTTAATTGCCAGCTTGCTGGTTATGAAATTAAGAATTCAAACCCACAAGTTCACCCTGGATTTACAGTATCAAAGGCAGGAGCACTAATGCAGAGCACATTAAAAATTCATATTAAAAAAGCAAACCAGACGAGCTCCATGTTACGCTCTGTCTGTTCAGCAGCAACAGTTCAACAACTTTCAGCCTCCATACTGATCCTCCAGGCAGCTGAAGGCTGGGCCACAGGCAGCTCTTACCAGAAAGCCCCATCTCCACAAACAAACAAACCCTGGATTTTTCAAGCCACACACTA
Organism: Rhinopomastus cyanomelas; assembly: GCA_013400115.1. Lineage (NCBI taxonomy): Eukaryota > Metazoa > Chordata > Aves > Bucerotiformes > Rhinopomastidae > Rhinopomastus > Rhinopomastus cyanomelas. The sequence goes on from VXBP01008606.1 coordinate 558,778, forward strand.
GAACTTATTTAGTCGAGTACACATCGGTATCATTTTGATTGCAGCCTCTAGTATTTCAGAAGCTACAACACTGACATCTTCTCAAGCTTTCAGCAGATTACAACCAGAGTCATGACAGAAGACCAAAGTCTTTATTCTGCTTCCCTGACAATCCCCTCCAGAATGCTCACCTCAGCTGACACATCCATCTAAGACCGTGCCTGCTGAGATATGGGAATTTAATTCTAGAAGCCGTCTTGGCAGTAACGGATGGGAGCAGCAGCTGACATGAGCCCATATATCACTGGCCTCTTGAAAGGATCAAGGGATACTTTCTCCAAACAGACATAAAATGCTGGACATATTTTACAGTGACATTTTCAAAGGCACGAGACTGTTGAGCACATGGCTGCTGCTGACTTGAAGGTTAATTATCCCTTGTGCCTTTCAGGTTCTGCCTTCACTACCTTCAGGGGCTACAAATGCCTTACACAAAGATGGAATTTGTTTTGGGAAATTCCATACATAAGAGACAGATAAAAATTGCACCTATAAATACGTGCACCGAGTCAAGGTTTCACAAAATTAATGCATATGATTTGATAGTTCTGTTATGAACTCAGCTCCCTTTCATCCACAATTATGCTTAAAAGACAATGTGAGATAAACTTTTACTTTCATGAAGTTGTCTTAAATTGTCAGATTAAAAAAATGGTCAAGTTTGCTTTATCTTGAAAGACCCTTAAATCAACTTGAATCAGTATTCAGTTTCATATTAGCATGTTTTGCAGGCTTATTCACAATAATTACAGCAAATCTGAGGCTCTTGCAAGCTTATCTTTCTCAAAAGTTTAATACACCAAGGATGGCTTCAAGAAAGCGTGCTGTTAGATAATCCTCCTAAGTCTCCCAGAGCAGAGGTGGAGCTTGGGTTTCTAATACTCTGGTTAATAAAGAATTATCAAGAGTTTTTCACAGCATGAAGTGATCAATGTGAGCTGATCAGCTGGCTGTTGATTTGTGCACATGGGTAAGCTGCAAATGTCTGGAGATACAGATCGCTGCTCCCTGCTCAGCCTGTTAAAGCATCTCCTTTGCTACTTTCTCCTCTGTCCTTCTCTGCCAGCATCTCATTAAAATCCTGTGTCAGGAAGCCTTTAAACCTCCTGAAAGCAAAGCCTTGTGCAGAGGAACAAATGGCTAAGCAGCATGTCAGAGCTGCTACGTGTGACGTGCTTCAAGCCAACTGCACTGTGCAACACCACACACTTCAGATGTCCCTGATGCCACAAGAAGTGGAAGGATAAAGAAAAAATCCATCCTGCTCCCAAGCAGCCATGGATCCTGTCAGCCCTTAATGGCTCTCCAGGTGAACACATTCAGCACCAAAGGGAAGTGGGGTTGACCCCTCTGAATGTGCCACCTCCTAGTCTCTATGGTACTTAATGAAGAATTATTGCAAGGGGAAGTGATATAATTTTTAAGTGTTTCTTTCAGCTGCGCTAAAAGCATTGATATTATCATCTCCATTCAACAGACAATACAATGGGTCTTGTCTCGGGGAAGTGCAGAGGCACTGGCAGACAACATCAGTTGGCAAAAAAGCACTGATGGCTCTTCTGGCAGAGTCTGGGCAGCCCAGGATGCAGTGGTCCTAGATCAGTATGAGACAGAAAAGCAAACAGATAACTAGAGGTTCGCTCAGTCAGAGCAATAAGATGCAAAAATACTTCTAGAGCTTAAACTGAGATCTAAAAGCAGGCTTGACGTCCCTCAAATACCTTCAAGGGAGACCATGCCCCCTGATGAGGGGAAATTAATAAGAGTCCCTGACCACACTCCAGGAGTTTGTGGCTCAGCCCAGGCCAAGTCAGATACAGATCTGAGCATTACAAAGCAGAGCAGCTACAGCAACTTGGCACACTATCCCCCAAACTTTCCTCTTTCTGACAATTCAATTACCCAAGCCACACTGATGTGAGTATTGACTAATAAATTTCATTCTAAAGAGACAAATTGATCCTTCTGTGCCATGAGTTGCTCTACAAATGTCCCATTTAGGGTTGCCTGGGCAGACAGACAGAGGCAGAAACCAATTGATCGGTGCACACCCTTTCATGTCCTGGCAGCTGCAGCGGGTTGTCAGGGTTAAAGACTGTTTGCCCAGGAATCCCAGGCACTCTTATCTCTGATCAGATTATATCTATTTCATTTCCCCTGTTAGTTACTGTATGGCTACAACTGACAACTGGCTTGCAGAGCCCCAAGGCTGTAACCGATATCTGAATAAAGATACTTCAAGACTTCTAAATGGCAGCGTGCACAGGAAACAAATTTAGGAAATCCTGCTTTCTGTTACAGGAAATGAATCCTATGCCAACTGGTAGAAATTACCCTTGCTGTTAAAGTAAAGAGAATACAAGTTTTTGTACTCATTTCATAAACTGACCTTCACTGCCACGGCAATATTTTATTGATATAGGATTTCAAAGGCTGGCTTTAACATGAGTCCAAAGCCATTCCCCTACAGGGAATGTTATTTAACAGCACTGCTCTATTCTCAAGGACTTGACTTGTGCTGATCCTGCGTTTTGTTCCATCTAGTATGACATACACAGAGCATGTCTAAATAATATTTGTACATCTAAGACCTACAGACAAGATTTCCTCGGCGCGGCAAAGCGTATCTGGTTTCTGAACCCGCTGTAATTCTCTGCATAAGGCACCACAAGAAAGGAAAAAAGAACGTAAACAATTATCTTGGAAGGACTGGTTATCATGCTACAGTAAAACAAACAAACAACAATCCCTTGGGTATTTGAGACGAACTGCTGCATAAATATTGTAAAGACAACAGTATAAAGTAAAAAGGGGAAAGAAAAATCCCTCACTTCCTTACATCCCACAGTTTATACAAGCATAAACAGAGGGTCTATGCAAAATAGCCAGAAAAAGCCACAATCTTCAATGCAGATCACAAAAATCACCATCTGGAAATCATTCCAAACTCATTTGAATCCAAAGGCAGTTGCTTTCTGTAAGGTGCCTTCAAAGGGAAGAGCAACATATTAGAGGAGAAAAGCAGGTAAGCAAAATGCTGACCTAGATTCTGCACTGGAATAGGACATGCATCCCAGCTGCTCCCCAGCACCAAAGCCTGGGAGGAGCGAGCACTTGTTGTCACTGTAGGCTCATCAACAGAAGGGAAAAAGGGGCAAAGGTACAGCTTCTATGTCAGCAGACACAAGAACACATTATATGAAGGTAATTAACTGCCTACTTGGCTAGTAAAATGCTATAGAGACCACTGTGAGCGTACATGACGTACGGAAACTGTGTGTGCTGGTCTTTCACTAACACACAGAACAATCTCAAAACCCTCATGCAGCTGGGCTTCTAACAAGTAAGTATTTCTGTGCTAACAATTTCTCACCTCTAAGAATGAGGAAAGCCAGCTTGTCTTCTGAGGCAAAGGTGAACAGGTTATTATCAAAGGCAACTGGGGTTTATTTGGGGCAATAAAGAGAAGAACCATCCAATTGTATTCAAACAGGTGATGTGATCTCACTTATATCATCAATAGGAATCTTATGGGAAGTTTCAAACTTCAGTCACTTTTAATGGCTCAGAGCAAGTGTAATTGTACCAATCAACAGAAAACAAATTGTTTTACCTTGGTGGTACTAAAGAAAATGCATCCAAGAAGCACAACCAATACATGGAACTGTATTTTATTCCTCCTGTTTTCATCACAGAAGGAAACAACACACTAATTAGATTCTCCAAATTCTGCAGAGGGTAGCAAAGAGCACTTTAATCTAAGGCTCTATCAAGTGTCAGTGAGAGTCTCTGGTGAGTCTCTAGAGAACTGTGAAGTTTTTCTCTACTGTCCACCCTACGTGGCCCTGGCTGAACTCTCTGGCCACACAGAACTGGCAGGGCACAGCTTTGCTCTGAGACAAACCCTCGTGCACTTCACTCACTCTTCAGAATTAACTTGGGCTCTGGGTCTATCCTAAATGCACAGGAAGGGTTGTCCCCTGGGTCAGCAGCGCTGGCTGGCAGGATTTGCACTTTTTCATTCATCTGGAAGTTTACACATCTTGTAGACCAGGGACAAGCTGACTGATCTAACAACTTTGCCTATGATTTACCAAATGTGGGCAGAGAGACTCGCGGTGTCCAAGTGCAAGATATACACACCCTCAAGAAAAAGTGCAGAAGCTCTCTGCTATGCAGAGGCTGCTACAACAGCCAGATACAAGTCAGCATGTAGCTCTGTAGCTTCAGGCAGAGAGGCAGATTTGGCTTAAGTACATCAGCTGACAGGCCACTTAACGATGCATCATGGATTATCAGTGCAATAAATGCATTTAAATATTAGCCCCTTCACTAGACTGGAGGGCTTCCACCAATACTTTTCCCCCAGCAAGAAGCAGGGTAATTTGTATATTTTCACACATCCAAATGGCTACTGACCTCATCAGGACTGGAGGCCTGGTACACTCGGCAGGAGTCCTCGTAATGTCTCTCAGCTTCTGCCTGGTCTGTCACCCCGTTGGACTCGTACACCGGCGTCACATTGTGGCACAGCGCGATTGCTTTCACTGCTTCGTGCACTCGGCTGCTCATGGTTTTACGCACCTTGGTAGCTAAGGTAAGGCCCTTCACTGCAGGTGGGTCCTGAGATTGCTTATAAAAACAAAAAAAGGAAAGCTAGATGAAGTTTTAGTGCAGAAGCAGCTGACTTTTTACTTCAGTTACACCCTATCTGTAGCAGCTGTGCAGACACTTTTGCCTCCAGGAATGGGACTCACTCTCCATACACCTTGACTTAGACCATCACTGGGAACACACTCCAGTGTAACGCAACCATCATTTGTTACCGGTGGAGAAAAAGATCTACCTACATTTTTGGCAGGATACACTTAAGTAAATTCCCTTTGTGGCAGATCTACCAAACGATAAAAGATCAAATTCAGCAGATTCAGTGAAGTCACTTTTTGTTCCACAAAAGCCCCGTGGCTCTTAAAATTTAGAGTTGGTTTCAACTTTGTTCCATGTGCAAGAGAATATAATTGCCTAAAACAGAAAACAGATTACTTGCATGGACCTGAAAAGCCTTAATTGCATTCATTTAATTTTTAATACTATTTTTAGTATCAGAACGGGGGTCTTCAGATAATTGCACAATTACTAAATTATCCTGGTTGAAGAAGGGACACACAGTGATCCCAGTTTCCTGCTCTGTTAACCTTTAGTGTCAAGAGGACAAGAGTTTCGCTTCCAGGTCAAAGGCCACAACATGGTAAAAATAAGAGCAAAGAATAAGAACTACAGTTCAAAATGAATCGGTACCCGCAAATGCTTCTCATTATAAGGCATCTCACTTAGTAATTATAAACGTTTTATGAGACAGATCCTTTACCAGTGTAATTCCACACTGTTTTTCACACTCCAGCAATTAGAACATGTAAGATGTTCAAATTTAATGTTGCTGCTCATCAGCACTGTTGCAACAGGTTTTTCTAACCAAATCAAACAACAGCAAACCCTCAGCTGAAGTGCGTTTAGTGACATAAAGCACCAGTCGCACACTGGACTAGTCACTCACCCAAATGTTCCTGACAAATATTGAATATTTTGGCAAATAATTAACCAGTAGCAGTCAAGTTTTCTCTGGAGTTTGAGTCCAAAAGGAGGGCTAATATATCAGAAGTCTGAAAGGCTTGTTGGGGGGGGGTGTTGTTTGTTTAAAGTACAGTTCAGTCATTTAAGAGTTTCAATATTAAGAGAATCAGATGCTAAGAGAAGCAGATGAGCAAAAGCAAGAGATGGCTAGAGAGGCTACATCTGCCAGTGAAAGAGACAATTACTCTAAACACCAGGTGTTTATCTTATGTTTAGTTAAAAGTGTGTGTAGCCTGGCACTCTGGCCAGGGAAGAGCTATGCCACCAAATGGATCACTGAGGTCAGGGAAACCTGCTGCGTGTCTTCACCACCACAAACAGAACCTAAAAATAAAAATCCCATTTATAGTACATGGGGCCTTCTCCAGGCAACAACAGTGGCTTCGTGTTTCGCTTTTTGGGGGGTACAGAAATTGTACTTCAGCCAAAAAATCTCTCAAGCAAAGCAAAACCAGTTCATTGCATTGGGTGTGCATGCATGTATGGGCACTTCCAGAGAGACTTCTGCAGGAATGAAGCAATTCTACAACCACTGAGAAATGAAAATGCTTCACATGTGACACGGGAGTGGTAACCTCTCAGTAATGTCTGCAGACTGCACCCCTGGAATCACGATTTTCAAAAGAGAAAAATACAGTATGTGACAAAAAACTATTTCTAGCTGCAGTTGAGAGAGTGGTTATCAACAGAAAATTAAAGATATTGCTTTCATGATGCAGAATTAGTGAAAACTATTAAATCTTTATAAGTACCTTTATAAGGTTATAAAACGTATAAATCTTTAAAAGTTTATGATCTGTAAGTACCACACAGAGGGGTTGCTGAAATATTGCCCAAAGACAGAATAGAATCATTAGGGATTGGAAGGGACCTCGAAAGATCATCTAGTCCAATCCCCTTGCCACAGCAGGATCACCCAGACCAAGTCATAGAATCAGTCAGGGTTAGAAGGGACTACAGGATCATCCAGTTCCAACTGCCCTGCCATGGGCAGGGACACCCCACCCTAGATCAGGCTGATTTGAACTTTCTTTTCCTTAGAGGTTATAATATTCTTTGGTAAAATTTCACCCATGTTTCACAAAGAACACTCGTGTATCTCAACTAAGCATCTTTGTCCACTAACATGCTGAGAAATACAGTTTACTGACCCAGACTAGACACATGGTTATATGTAGAACTGAAATAAAAGTGCAAGAGCAGAGGTGAAGAAATTTTAGATGCTGGCTCACCCTGAGACACTGAAAGAAGAATGTACAGGAGAGACGACTTCCCCAAACAAGATTTTCCTGTTCTGTACTTTATATGTTGACTTTGCTGCCTTTAGGTGCAAACAGTTCTCAAAGCAGACATCAGTTATACACAATATAAGATCACTGGTGCATTTGTGAAAGAATCCCACTTTTACTGTTCTCTGCAACTGCTTATTGAGCGCTGAGGGTTCCTCCCCTTTATTACTGCCCCAGTACACAGTATTTCAAACAGCAACTTAATCCACTACACATTACAGGGTGCCAATTTTTCTACACAGCAAATGCTGTGGTTGCTTTAAGTGGTGAATAAGCTGCGATTTTACAGTCAGACCTCAATACCAGACACACGTACAAACATATCTGTGCACATGCTATGGCAGTTAAAGACTAATGGATGTTAAACAATCAAGAAACGTGGTAAATAGTCTTGGTAATTTTCTACATTAAGCATCCAGTGATGTTCAGGATTTTCCAGAAAGCAATACTCAATAAGCAGATCCCTGCTGTTATTAATTCACCATTAGCTCAGTGACCTGGAAAATTATCTGGTGAATGAAGAGTTAAGCAATGCAATTTAATTCTACCTGCGTGTATATACTGAATATGTGGCTCTGCACTTCATCCATGGAATCCAGGCCATAAGCTACAGTTCCCAGGTGAAGTCGCTTGAAGACCATCTCATTTTGTGTAAGAGTTCCTGAAACAGAAGCACCAGATATGGAGTGGGAACCAACGTGGTTATTCCCCAGAACAAGGGACACTGGGCCAGAAAGTGGATCAGGAAGTGCACCAGGCTCTTGGGGCAGGCTGAGGCCAGCAAAAAATGTTAAATCTGAGGGCTGATTCTCCTGGGAAGATGTGGAGCACATCACCGTGCTAGCAGATAACAAATGAGATTTACACCAAAATCAATGGCAGCAAGAGCTGCAAGCACAGTTCTGGTCCTGCCGGAACCAAGCAAGCTGGAAACAACTTAAAGGGAAACAGGATTTTATGTCAGATCAAGACTGTCAATGCAGCTCAATTTTTAAAGCGTAAGGACAGCAGCAGACAGACTGCTGATACATTTCTGCCTACGCGTATAAGCTACTGTCATCTGGCTTTGAAAATGAACTCTAGAAGTTGCTTTTATTTTTACCCACAGCTTTCGGTTTAACAGCAGTTTTCAAGTACCATAATATTACAGTCTTATCTTGCATGTAGAGTGCTCTGAATTTAAAAATGCCCCTATTTTTTTTACACAAACTGATTTGATCATATTGTCCAAGTGATAGGAAATGCTTATTTCTTCTAGTCCAAAGAAATCCTGCATTACACTTCGTGGATGGCCAAAAATGCAACAAAACCCAAAGAACAACAGACTTAATGCTGCATTTTCTACACGGGTACCTGTTTTGTCTGTAAGCAGATAAGATATTCTTCCCAGCTGCTCAGGAATAGTGCTGGACCGAACCACTGTCCCAGGGATTTTGGAATCTCTGCGGATCACCCAGCTGTAGACTATTTTCCCCATGTCCAGGTTCACACGTAAACTAAGCAAGAGGAAGGAGAGAGAAAATTTATCATTAGTTAAACTTTGGAAAAAACTCACCGTGAACTGCCACAGGGCAGTGAAAGGGCACTGCTGAATCTGAGCTGCCAGTGAGGGTGGTTTGGGAGAAGTATATGCCAAGTCAGTAGTCGGCTGGCCAACAAAGTGAAGGAAGGACTGTGCATTGCTACAGTGGTGCTGTAACTCAAAGACAAATGATAAAATTATATGAGAAGAACAGACTTAATTTGAGGTGAAGATGGACACAGACAAGTGATGACAGTGTCACTGATAGCAGAGAACAGCTTAAAAATGGAACTGAAATGAATCCTAGACCCACACCAAAAGGTAACCTACTTACTAATACAGTACAATTGAATATTCAACTTTCAGCCCCCTCTACAAGACAATTGGGTCCTATTAGACTACATGCTGCATAAATAACCCTCCTTTTCCATTTCTCACTCTCCTTTTATCAAAGTAACCAGGTAGCCCAAACACTGAGAGAAGGGTTCAGCCTTAAATGACTAACCCTCAGCCCAAAAGCCAGTGCATGGATGAATATGTTGAACAAATTCAGCAGAAAAAAACAGAAAAAAAAACAAAGCAATTCTGTTGTTTCTACAGTAATTTGCTTTCTACAGCTAGATTTGCCCAGTTGTCAAACGAGGAACAGAGTAGAGTTTACGTGCTTGTTCATACCAGAAGCATGGAGGAGGACAAAGCAAGCAGTATTTTCCTGGAAGAATTAGCAATTGCCTTACCTTATGGGAATGATGTTTGAGAACAAAAGGAGAAATCTTATGATCTGAAGATACCAACGGCCAGCAAAGTGCTGAAGGGCCACCATGACAAGCGAGACCACCACAAGAGCCCCAAACAGGATCTTGGTAAGACAGTTCACTTCCAAATCAAACAGACCAATCTAAAGAAATAGGAGACACATTTCAAGCACACAAACAAGTATGCTACTCCTCAGTGTAATCACAAAGGCAGGGAAAATGCCATAACCAAAGAGCCCTTTCCCACTGGCCAGCAACATCTTGCAAAACATCACAAAGACATTGACATTTATAAGCAACACTGTTGGCAGCTTATTCAACAAGAGTTTTATCCTTTGGAACCTAAGCAATGGATGAACTGGTCTGAGAGGACTCCTGATACCAAAGGCTGCAGACTGTAAAAACACCCCTGCACCTCGTCTTAGCTGTGCTATAATAGAGCAACACAGAACGAGCTTTCCTGTTCAAACTGGGACTATCTCATTATAACCACATAAAACAATGGGTCTACTAATCTTAGTGAGAAAACACTTGCATAACAGGATCCAAAAATAAGAGATAAGTATGATCTTACATCTTAGGCTAGAAGACATGACTCATTATTCCTACGAGGTTGTCCCTATAGAGTGTACCTACAGCATCTGAAACTATTTTTTGAAGTGGTAAATTTCTACCTCTTTTTATTTATTCTAAGACTGCTTCCTTGACATACCTTACTTCTTGGGTTTGAAGTGTTCATCACACTGCGCAGTTCCCTCCCAGTGTAGAGGACAACTCCCACAACAGTACCTAACAAAACAGAGCATGTATCAGCCAAAGAGAGATAACCGCCTTTTTTTTCCTCCACAAAAGTGCTTGTTGGACCCCAAAGGTTTAGCAGTTGGGAAGGATTCTGAGCAGGCCAATTTCAGATGCCGTTATCAACCAGAAATTGAAAAATCTGGTACCTGCAACATAAAACCTCTGAAAACACACATGAGCATAAGGTGTTCTACAAAAAGTCAGTAAGTCTTTAACCACACTGCCCATAGGGTTGGACTTGATGCAGCACAACAGGCTGCATCCACCTGTGCACAAGAGTAGTCAACTGCTTTGCTTTCTCAGCTTCCTCCACCATAAATGCCAGTTGCTAAGGACAGCAGATTCTTGGTTTGCCTCCCACCTCTTTAAATCCCACCCAGGCGTGGGTAGATTTACCTTACACCTGATAGTCATTCTTCATTCTGGGTCACAATTAAATCAGCTCTGTGCTCTGGGCTACAGTTGTCCTTTATTGTATTGGCAAAGATTGCCATAATCAGAGTAGAACCAGTGCATTCCAACAGCGTTCAAAGACAGAATTACCGTATTTCAACATCTACAATTTACTCTCAGTATTTGTCTAATTACTGCTCCACAGAAAAGCAAATCGCACCAACTCCTACCTTGCTGTAACAGATGGAGCTGCCAGAAGCCTATCAGTGTATTTTAATGTTACTGCCACAGCTGAAGAGCTGAGAGCAACAAAGTTCTCCCTTTTCTTCTCACAAAACATAATACAGCTTAGCACCATAAATTACTGGTTTTCTACAGATTACTCTTAAAAGATTTTGCAGAAAGCCATATAGAAAAAACCTGTCTATGTTAAGAGCTTAAAAGCTGCTATTGCCGAAGTCATTTTTTCACTGGAAAATTTTAGGGGTCTGTAAAAATGGAGAAAACAACACTGGAAATAAAAAGCACTGCTGCAAATACATTGCCACTTTATACTCTGCTGTTCCTGTGCTCCCCATTAACAAGCTGTATTAACTTACAGCTTGTATTAACAAGCTGCAAGTGAATTATTTTTAAATAGGACTGATTAAAAAAGAGGTGGTTTCTAAAAATATGCTGGTAAGCATTCCTTTAAGAAACCACCCCAAAAAACAACAAATCGCTTGGAGCCAGATGGCAGGTGACAGTAAGATCATCACCATTCCAATCAGCAGATGGCACAGCTACTCCAAATCAACCACAAACAGTCAGAGCCAGATCCATTCCTACTACAGCAGATGGAGAAATCCACATAGCTCTGCTCTGTCTTACAAGCAAAGGCTGCCCCAGTGAAACAGCTTAACCACAGCCCGACACCTCTCACTTACAGAGAGAGAAAAATATCTCCAGCTTTTCCTAGCAGAAATAACCTAAACCATACTATTTATTACTGGCGTAGGAGAAATAAAAATAGGGATTACATTGATTGAGTCAGTCACAATGGGAGGCAAAACCTGTCAGGGCTAAAAAAAACAGCTTGAAGGCACAGTGGTATGTACAAAAAGATTTGTTTTATGGCCATTCAGAACAGGCTTCATTGCATAAACCATTTGAAATGATGGAATTATTCACAAATGTTACTCCTGTTAACTGAACCCTCAAAAGATGCCTCTCTATTTGAAGCTGCCAGGCTGATTACATGTGTCTACACTTAGAGGGGGAGGAAAGCAGGTTACCTACTTCATGGCAATTACTACTCTATAAACATAATTCACTTGAAATTTCAGTTGGACAACTAGTTTTTGGTCTGAGCACCATGACAACACTGTAAACCATTGCAGAGAAGAGTCAGAGCAGGATTAGATAGAAACATACAGGAGTAAAATTTATTCAGAGTTTTCTGCTTTTAAAAGAGAAAATCAGAATATTCTCAGTGCTTCAGAAAAAAGTCTTTTGAGGTTCAGGTCCCTCCTCATTATTATTAACTCCATGTACATCTAGGTACTGCACTGTGAAGACTCTCCATTCAACAGCTTTAATTCCAGGACATTCCACTCTCCTCCAGCAACCACCCTGCAAACATTTTGAGTATGTTGACAGGAGAGGAACAAGGCTTTGACTTTGACAAACTTCTACAATAGAGTATGGATTAATTTCAGGCCTTGGGATCTTATCAAACATATAAACCAAATCTGTCAAAGCATTAATTTTTTTCCTTTTTGAAAGTCTATAAGATGAGCTCGATGGAAGCACTTACCTAGAAATCTTTCATCTTAGCTTCTATTACCAGAATCTATTTGACACCATTTCTGTTACAGATTAGGATGTCAACGCAGAGAGCAATTAAGTGCTATTCTGGTCCTAGATGCTGAAGTGCCCAAAGGCCACTCCAATTCTTTCTCATCTAGGAATGTCCAAGAGGCAATTAGATGTCAGCTCAGCTCCCCAGAGGTGTTAGGACAAGTGGGAAACCTCATTCCAACTGCTAATTTCTCCAACTGACAGAGATTATTATTCCATTACCAAAAGACCTTCAAAAATTGTTAACATATTCTCTTAAAAAAGAAGAAAACTACACATGCTCCAGTCTTACCTGATGCAATCACCGTGCTGGCCCAGAGGGTGTTTTCTATGCTTAAACTTTCATTCACTGGAGGGTCACTGTCCTCCTACCATAGAACAGAACAAACCTGTGAGTGGTGTAGAAGGCCAGTGGGTGAAAGAGTTACAGAGAAGTGTTTTGGAGAGGGACACTGGAAGTGTTGGTAGAGGGCTTCTTCATTTTCATAAACCCAGGTAAGCTCTGGCTGGGTTCAGAACAGGAGCGCTTTGTTTCAGCGGAGCACAAGTGTTCAGAGAAAAACTCTACTAAGATATTCTGTCTGCTGAAGTCCCCCCAGGAAACATAAATGAGAAAAGATTTGTCAGCAGCTCTCTAGAGACTACAGGAAAACATTTCCTTGCTTGGCTCATGTGGATTAATACAATTTCTCCTGCTACTGTAAAATCTCACTGAGAACCTTTTCTGACTGCTCAGCAATGCCTGAAAAGAAGTCTGAAATGCACGAGAAAGAGAGTAATTCTACCTCTCAGGCACCACAAGACTAATTCTACACAACTGTACCTCTGCATGAGAAGGTACATTTATGTCTGTGCAGGGTTTATGCAAGAACTGCCTCCTCAAGCCATTCAAACTCCTCTTCCACGCTGCACTATTAAGCCAGACTAAACCACGCCACACAAATATAAAAGGGCAAAGCATACAATTCTGAACTAAAAGAACAGCAGACAACTTCTAAAATGTTGTAACCACCTTCCCATTTGTTACAAAACCATTTTCCCTCTGCAAGGTCCCCCAGGGTATTAAATGAATCTCTCACAATTTTCATAATCCCACTGAGATTAAAAGAAAGACCCAACCTCTTTTGCCCCATCAGGCAATGCATCTTCCCAGCAAGTTAGAAGGTAGATATTTGTAATGGTGATGCTTCACACTGGCTCTGAGCTGCTGCCTCTGAAACAGGGACTGCATATATAAATGGAGTTTGTGCAGGCTGCGTGCAACTGAAGGCAAAAAAGCCAACTAACTGAGAATTATGACTATTGCCTGATCTAGCTAAGATCTCCTGCCTTATCACAATTAAAAGATTGTAATCCTAAAGAGTCCACGGTGGTCCAGATTTCCTTCTGAACACGCACCGTGAACACATAACTATCAGACTCGGCCTGAATGTTCCGATCTAATATCTTCAGAGTAAAATCTTTAACCCCAGCAAGCCTTGACTTTTTTTCCAAGGCAAGGCTTCAATAATTGTACTCTTGTTTCACAATTATTTCATGAAGAAAAAAGAAATAGGAAAGAGACAAGGCACAGCAAGAGAGACCACTGTTTCTTCTGAAAAACTTTGGTATTCTGGTCGCGCTCAGTGGGTCTGCACAGCAAGCAATACTAAATATATTATTTCAAGCAAGCATCAGCAAGACTCACCCTTGTGAAGGTCCCCACGAAGTTGTGTATGTCAATATTGGGTTCTTCTGCATACACATAGGATCGGATTTGCAGCAGGTCCTATAAAACAGACATGCTTTGGCAGCTGGTTAGACAAGGGCATTTTAATAACCTACAAATGTTTCTACCAAAATACTCTGAGCAGGAGTTACTTATAAAATTAATTACTAAATTGTCTTATTTACTGAGCCCAAGTGTCTAAGAGAAAATACAATTGATGTACCAACTTCACTGAAGAGCATTTCTTGAACTGATACCTGAGAGACTCCTCAGAGTTACTTAGATGACGGTGGAAATTCCAGCCTCAGGAGACCCTAAGACACTTCTTATTTCATAGCAATGAAGGTTTGAAAGAGTCTTACAAGTTAACCAAAGAACAACCTATCACTTAGTATTTAGCTCAAGATGCCAGTGCCACTAGGAACAGCTCTGTGGGGCTAAGAATACAAGCCAGCTCTGCACAGTGCTTTCACTGCTGACCCCTACGCAGGCACCAACTATTCCCCCCATGGAGAGGGTGCTGTGCCTGAAAGCCTCTCTATAAAACAAACTTCTTACACTTTTTACAGCTAGAACAGGTACTCTAATCTCCCCTTCTTTTTCTTGTTTTCTTTTAAAAAACAAAACCAAAACACCACACAAACTACTTTAGCTAGAGATTTGGGGAAACACAGGTTTGATGGAGGTTCTGAGCCTATTTCAGATTCATACGGCAAAGCTTCCACGGTGACACTCCTCCTTTCATAAAGGCAAGCAATAAAAACCTTACAGCCTCTGAAATCCTATCATGAAAATGCATGAACTGTGCCTTTGAGCACCCTGCAGTGCAAGGTGCGAAAGGAAGCATTTGAGAAGTGTCACTATCAAAGGTCCTGCAGGACTACCCTGCAGCAGGTTCCTGAAAATGTCTCTGACGAGACAACACAGAACTGGAGCTCCTGCTGCAAGGACAGAGCTGTGCCTATGTGCACAACTTGGATGGGACAGCCATGCAGCACAGGGACACCTGCCTCCACCTTAGCTCAAACCCAGTCTGGAGCTCAGAAAAAGCCAGTTAACCCTTACATGTGTTGTAGCCAAAGCTAACCTGCAGCATGTGCTAGCTCCATCCACAACAACGCCACACTAACTCGTTTCTCAAGCCAGCCCACTCACTGAAGCACCTGAACACTTTTCAGGTACCACAGATACCCTGTTTACAGAGTACAATATTTAGTACAAAGGCAGCTTACAGAAGCGGTTGGCAGCCTCTGAGTGCAGGTCACGGGCAGCCGCAATTTCCAGTCTGTCTCCCCATCCAGCTGGTCAGTGCGAAGGAAGCAAGACCCTGTGGATTTTCAACACCAGTCAGTGCATTTCCAGATCAGTTGGGCACATCTACAGTCATAAAATGTCTCCTCTCTAGGACTCCCTTCTTTAGCAAGAGTAACTGATTTCAAGTAATATCTGTTAACAGCTTCAGAATTATATTCTTGCATCACACATCCATGTCCTTCCAATCATCCAGAACAGTATGAGATGCTGCACCGTATCTTTAAGACATTTGAAATGTTCTCATTAGTCTTTATGTTTTCTAATCCTTCTGATCAAACATTTCCTTATACCACATTTAATAAAACAAACCTGAATGGCAGGTAAAATGATTTACATCTAAAATGCAAACAGTTACACAACGAGAATAATTTATCCTGAATTCAACCACCCACGTTCTTCGATTAGCAAATGAAAACAGAGTGGAACATCCCCAGAAGTGGCAGTCCATAAAAGCATCTGAATGCTCTCTCTAAAATTTTACTATTATCTATTTCTTGCACATTTCCAAAAGATAATTTTCTCTAAACAACCAGTGAAAGGCTAATGGCTATTTTGACAATTGGTTCCAGATGTTTACCATTCTTCTCTGATGTCCTCAGGAAGATCATGTCAGCAGGGACCCGCTGGTTCTGTTAGGAGAAGAAAGGCCATTATTGTGCATACAGCTCTGCACGCGCGTGCAGCCGCCTTCCACAGCCCCACTGTGACAAGCAAAGGGGATATGGAGGAGAAAGAGGATTTCTTTGTCGAAGTGAAGCCTGGTATTCACTTTGCTTTGAATCCTAAACTCACTTCCCTGCAGAATTCCAAGTGCAGAATAATAACTGGTGCCAGCTCCCACTGACCAGACCCACCAAAGGCTAGGTTTACATAAGGGCTAGTGAGTAATTCTAGAACTATGAAGAAATGTTAAACTAATGGTTTCCTTTCAAGAAATCATGTGCTAGAAGAAAGCAAATATCTGGAATTTACAGCTACCATTTTTCTCTTTCTTTGTACCATTGTCAAACAAATAGTTTTAGAGGTCATAGCTGCTTGCACATAGTGTAGGAAGAAAAAAGAAATCAGTGGATAAAAACCCCCCACGTAATTTGTATAAAGGGGGAAGTACACCTGTACGTACTATTGCCTACAAATGGATCACTGTGCCTCCCCATACTCATGGCATTACATCCAAAGCAACACCCAGATGCTGCATTTGCATCAGGTATTTTAACCTGTGTCCAACAGTCAGAGGTAGGACCAGGGATGATTTTTATCCTGCTACAGCATAAATGAAAAAAATCAGGTTATAGGTGCATCTCTCTTTCATAAAGGCGATGATGCTGTTTTGAGGTGGGGACCCTGAAAAGGGATTAAATACTGAAACTGGTGTTCAACATTTGACATTCTAAGCCTAATGTAAAACAAACAGGACTTAAAAATATCTCATTTTCTATGGTTTTCAAAAAGAGAACTTCACACAGAAAAGCTACATGTGAGGGCTAACCTTTTCAACAATGATGAGGTCGCCTACTTGTATATTAGAACTTTTCACCTTCACAGTCCCTGCAAAAGAAAAATATCAGTTTATTAGAGCAGCAGCAGGACTTAGCTCACCCCTCCTTCCACTTCACTATTCTGGAAAAAATGGGCAACATTGCTATCATGAGAACTAGTCAACGGTGTTCTGTAAAGACTCCCACTGGGTACAGCAGTGACTTTCATCTAGCAGCAACAGACCCCAGCCCTGGATGCAGAACCTCTCCATCACTCTCTAGTGACAACTCTGAAACAAGCCCTTAAACTTTTATTTTGAACTTGCTTAACCCAGAAACTCAAAAATAGTTTCAGTGTCAGACAGACAACAGAGCAAGAATAGGGAAATTACAGTAGGGAACCATCAACTCCTTTTCCTTAGATAGCTTAAAATTTAAAGCTCAACCCTCAAGTCAAGAACTGGAAACTCCAAGTACAATGGGCCCATCTCCAAACTCATTTCCATCAGTGACACAGCTCTCCTATCTGGCTCAGCTCTACCACCTCTCCTTCACCTCTGAATGGACATGGCCTGAACAAGCCCTGCAGAGCCTACAGAAACATGTGTTTATTTCTTTGCAGCTGTCAAACATTTCCCAGCTGCTTTCAAAGAGGGAATTAATTTAACAATTGGCTAGTAATTTCAAATCATTAGCCAAGCTCTAGATTTTGCTTCTCAGGCTAACCTAGTGATTTATAATCAGTTAATTTGAACCCCGCCTCTATGTGTCTGTCTGTTATATTTCAACAAGAGCCTCTTTAATCTGCTGTGATGTGAGTGGAAGTTGGGGAGGCACGTGGAGCTCGCCCCAGCACGGATAACACTTCTACTGTACCTCGAAACTCACGGGCTGCCCAGAAAGCAGCTCAGGGGGAAAGCAGAAGGGGGAAGGGAGGGGGAATAGAAATTAGCACAAAGCACAAAGGTCACTAGGATTTTACTACTGGCAGTCCCTTCATTAGCATCCTTCTCAGGATATGCTTCAGTGTTTCTGCTCCAAATTAACAATGAAAGCCATTCTGGGCTCCCGGCAGCCTGCTGCTTTGGTGACACACTGTGTGCTTAACAACATGCTTCATCACTGCTGCTAATAAATGCAGACTTCCTTACATGCTGTAATTATTCCTACAAATTATAAGCAGTCATGGCCCATTTCACAAATATCTCACAGGTCCTTTGCTGATTCCGGGTTTTGCCTTGCGAAATTCTGAGGTTTTAAGAAACAAATAAATAAATAAATAAGGGTAAACAAAATGAATCGGGCAGGAAGCATACCGGGGATTAAGAGTCCATTACGCTGAGGCTTGAAAAGAAAAGCCGCACTCCAAGAGGATCCAAAAAAGCATCGCTGGCAGCCCTCTGTATGGGCTATACAAAGTTAGGTACTATGACACTAAAAGGGTCTGACAGATAACATCTCTTCCTCCCCTTTTAATACGGTTATTCACAAAACAACAAAAAGTGCTTTTGAATATTCTCCTGAGCAATGCAGGGGGGGAAGCCCTGTGCACTCCCTAGCAGGCACTGCAATTCCTGAAAGCCCGTGCAAAAGTGCTCTGGGAAGGAGAGGTGGCTTTGACTAACCACTCTTTATGTACTTAGATGACAAGGATTTATTTGGTGACTCGGTGTAGGAAGCACTATCTGCCGGGTTCAGGAATGGAAACTTATTTGTGCAGCGCTTTCCTTGATGATGTGAATTCATCCTGGAAAAGAAAAATTAGCGCTGGACAAAGCTACCATGTGATGAATTCCAATCATTATGCACATAAAAGGCTTTTTGGTGGGTCATTATTCTGAAAGGAGCATCATCTGCTTTCTAATATGAGAAAGACAAAAGCAGCTGGACTAGATTTGCCTTGTTCAATAACCCTCCCAACCTCAGATGTTTTAGAGTAAAAGAGAGGACCTTTCTAATCAACACACGTTTTTATAACTGCTGTATAAATAAGATTCCTTTTTTAGGTAGCAAAGCTAATTCTGCTTTTCCAGCCATACTCCTGGCCTCCCATGGATGACATCTCTGCAGTATGTACCACATGTCCTGCTAAGAAGGCGCAGGACCAGATGTTTCCTTTGACTCAGGACTCCCATAAAGCAACTTACTTGAATTAGTTTTATTTTGATCTTGGGAATTCCGTAATTTCTTTTGCTTTCTGTGAGGAAACTACCTCCTAAGTTTAAGAAAGTAGCTAGTAAAACAACTGCTTCATTTCCCACTATCGCTCTGCTATTCCTTATTTCTCATAATAATAAATTAGTGCTTTTATAAATACATCTAGAAGCACTTCTTCTAAATACATCTACTTAGCATTTACAATGCTTCCAGCTTCTACTTTCTAAAGTTAATCAAGACACAAGTCAGTGATTAATTTTAAAAGCAACATTGGTTTTGATCTTATTTTAAAAAAACCCAGTTTTTAAAATTTGACAACAAATACAATAAAATGCTAACAGTTTATTCCAACTTAAGCTAAACTATCACCAAATCTGCAGCGTGATGGCAACACCATAAAGCAGACTATTTAAATTATTAAATAGAGTCTTTTTTCTACCATGTGAGAGCACTTAAGCCAAGATTACACAATAGATCTGCAGAGCTTCACTACGGTACAGATCAAAACACTTAATTTGGAGCTAAAGATGAAGCCAGAGCTTTACTAATACAAGTTAAATGCATCTGGAGGGGAAAAAAGGGTGGTTTGGATGTGCTGCACCAAACTTTGGCTTCGGCAGCCTTATGCTGTATAAACTGCGGAGCCGGACTCAGAGGGTTTGGGAAAATATTGTTTTTATATGGCTGGTAAATGCCAATGATCTGTATCTTAAGTAGCACCCCTCAGTAGGAGGTCTTTTCCCATTTCTTTCTGTGGAGTTACTTTCTATTATGCAGTGTTACCCCGGGTTGGGGGGGTGGGTGTGAGAGAAGAAAAACAAACCAAGAATTTGCCCGCACAGTTCTAGCATTTCTGTCAAGCAGAAAGTCAGTGCTCAGACTTGTGAATACAAAGAGGCTTGTAGGTTTATGAATAGAGGATTGAAATTTGATTATTTTTGATTACAATCCAAACAACTGTCTTTTAAATGGAGAGCTTGCCATTAAAAAAAATGCTTTCCAGAAGTCTGCTTGTTTCATCCTTTTGAGCGTGAGTCACACTGGTAGAAAGAGAAGAGAGGTTCAGGGTGGAGTGTTTTGATGTTAAGTAAAATAAAAGAACACCAAAACTACACTAATGTCTGCTCTGCCTCACGCTGCTTCCAGATTAGTCCCTGGAATTCAGCAACTATACTGAAAATAAAGTGGGATCCAAAGAGGATTCTTCCTCTTTCTCTACAAAGCAAGCAGCTTAGCAAATCCTAAACAGCTTAACAAGAAGAGTGCATCAAAAAAGTTTCACGTACAGGAGCAAAGCTGCAAATCCAAAATAACCCCCCCCAGGAGTGGGGGACTGGGCTAGTGGGTGTCCAGGGCTCCCAGCTGGTAGCAGGAGTCATGCCCACAGCTGTGGCTCCACACAGGACATGAGGAGCCATGCATACAGAGGACAAGAGGACCCTGATTTGGAAAGGGCTTAGATCTGTGCCTACTTCTGTGCCTATTCAAATCTGCATACAAGCATGCACTTAAGTCGCCCCTACTTCATTCAGACCTAAGTATGTATTTACAGCCGTGGGGTGGCACTGGGAGGCCAAGGCTGGAGAGCCATCTTAACAGCAGCTTAGCACAAATGCCCAGGAGAAATAAAAACAGCTTGGAGAAAGCTACAGTGCTCCATTAGTTCCATTATAGCCAATCTTCAAGGCAACAGTGCTCAGTGTCGAACTTCACCTAATTCCACTTCCACAAAAACACTGGAAAGGAGAAATTATTGTGAGTTCTTCAAAAAAATCATACAGCAACATTTCAGAGGGCTTTTGTGCATCAGGACCCTCCTGCTCTTCTCAGTACAGGGCTGTGCCAACATCCTGATGCATGAACTGTATTATTCAACAAACAAAAAACCCCCAAACCTAAAAAAGAAACAGCCTGTAAACAGTCCAAGACTCACCTGGAGTTTTGTCAGCTACATTGAAAATTAACAGTTAAGACCAGCTGTTCTCAGCTTATTTTGATATTTGCTGCTTCTCCGTTTGATCTGATGAAGGGATTCCCTGGAAAGCCTGACTACTTTTTCCTATCTGTTCTAATAGATAAACTAAACCAATCCCAACACTCCTTCACCCCCAGCTATGGCAGCCTCACAAGGTATCTCCCTGCTGCCAGATGACTCTCAGAGGCTGTACCAGCCAAAAAATAGATGTGCAGGTCTCATCAAAAGCTTGAGTACTAAGACTCTGTGAGAGACACACAATTACTTTTCTCCCCAAACCAAGACAATCAAAAATTATTTTCCTGTGCTTTCCCTACTTTTAACTCTACTGCCAGAGAGTATCATACCCCTTTCTGGATCAAATCCGTGTTAAAGTGGCTAAAGATACTTGGACAGTGCCCAGCTGCCAATCCTCCTTGGTTTCTTTCACAAAATTAGAAAAGTTAAAGGACTGGGGGGAGGGAAATCACTCATGGGAAACGTAATAGCAATATGAAAAGAACTAAAGGAGAGGTCAGGCCCCTTACAGATCATTGAATAGAATCCAGAAGGCAACTCTTTTATATCTTTAAATAGATGTAGTACACCCCTCTTGGATGAGGCTTTTGTTGGTTGCCAAGCATTTTAAGTGTTGTAGTAAGAACACGTTATTAAAAGGGGATTTAATATTCAGAAACTCCAGCTCCCTAGTTTGGAGCTGCCTCATAATTCCCCGCATATGACCTCAAGCAATTACATTGAAGATCCAGCCTTATTCTTAAAGGTGCAAGCACTGAAGCGGCGTATTTTTTTGCTACACCTAGTTCACCGAATCTTAATTCAAGAGTACCAACTTTTAGAACAAAGAAACCAGAAATGAAAAGAAATTGCCTAAAATGAGTTCATTCCCTTTTTAAAAACAAACCCCTGGCCTCCCCATCATTGTCATGGTATTAGGAGTAACTCCACAGTGCAGCAGCATTCAATATTTCAAATGAGAATGTAAATGTCTTTGTTAGGCACAGCACAGCTGTAAACAAAGGCCAGAGCCAGGGAGCCCACACAGCTGAGCTGCAGCCTGGGTTCACTTACAAATGAGGTCTCCAAACTCCCCACGCTTGGAGGAAGGGGCAAAGATGATGCTAACAGAAACACGGGAAAGATGTGATAGCGTATCACAGTCTGTTTTAGCAAAGACCTTGCCAGATGTAAATTCCTTGTCCAGTACAATCAAGAGAAAAAATGATGAAACTCAAATGGTAGTGGATGTTCCATAAGGGATGGGATGTATCTACACGCCAAGAAGCCACTTTAAATTTAAAACATGTCCTCACAAAGACCCTTCAGTACAGAGTATTTCTACTTTACTCTGACTTCTGTACCTCTGCTGACAGGGTCTCCAGTCCTAGAAACCAGGGCACAGCCAACCTTCACCCTCAGAAGTTGAGCCTACACCTGCATAACCACCTTCCAACAATTAATTCTTCTAGTAAAGTGCTTTCACATATTTTCCAGTTATGGATCTTCCTCCCTTTTTAAAACACACATTTGTTGTTTCAGTTAAAGAATGTTTTGGCAGCTTATTTCTTATCTGTCTCTCTTATCAACAGGGTGAACAAGCGAAAAACCATTAACAGGAGGAAGACAGATGCACTGTTACTGAAACTGGAAGAAAAGCAAACACAAATTCCAAACAGATCACACTTTAACTACAGCTCCACTCTCGTTTTCTTCCTGCTATGCTGTTTGCTGTATTTGCCTCTCCCTTCATCCATGCAAAATTACGCAACACACCTCTCGCATCACAGCTTTGCAGGAAGGAAAACACATTTCCCTTCTGGAAACATCCACACCCAGAGCAATCCAGTTTCATTTTCTCTGGTGACTTCAATCCACCAGGAAGGGACAATTGGGAAAGAAGTTTTGGCCTCCACTCGAGTCAGGAGCAAGCAAGGTTTAAAAATATCACATCAGCTGCCTGGAAGTTCAGCCCTGCCTGGTTCTGGCTGCAGTGAACTCCCAGCCCAGCAGGCAGACTCCAGTGTCCACAAACACACTGGCTGCCCACTCTCCATGCCTCCAGTCACCAAGATGACACTCTGAAATGATCTGAAGGCATTAACGCGCACCCCCTCCATATAGCTGTGTATCTCCCTGGGAAATTGCCAGCAAAGCCTGGCATCCACCACTGCCGGGCAAGGAGCCATCCAGGAGACAGCAACAGAACGCCCAAGGCGTCCCCAGAGGCACGAGCAGTGGCATGGCCGCAAAGCCACGTGCCTGTGAGGCTGTAACCCCCTCCCCACCCCTTGAACTCTGCTCCCCCGATTGTCAGCAGCGTTTGATTGAGTTGCAACCCCCGGTGCTGCTGCAGCCATGCCGGGATGCAGCGGGCACGCTGGAGCCACCGAGCCGACCTCTCACTGTGAGCTTGCTGTAGATCTGCGAGTTCACTTCCTTGTCGCGCATGTAACATCTGATCTCCTCCGTGGCCTCTCGGATGATGGTAACAGCGAGCACAAATCCCTAAAAGGACCATGGAGGGGGGGAAAAACAGAATGGATGAAAAGGTCAGGAAAAATCACATCTGCCTCTAATAAGCGCAGTATTTATCAGTACCAGTGCCAACAATCTGCATTTCCTTACTCCATCTTCTCTCACTAAATCATTATAATGATAGGCACCGCTGTGCGGAACTCCCTGTGCCACACGGACAACAGCCTTGCTGCTTAAAAAAAACAACAGTTGTTTCTCAGTTTTACTGTGGTGCCTTGCCAGTACCTCCCCAAGCAAATCTTTCTGAAATCACTCCAAAGAGTGAAAATACTGTACTTCATCTCACTCCACAGGTGAGGAACCAAGACTAAGGAGAGCTACACAGAAGTCCAACCTAAAGCAAGGATCCCTCAAACCTCTGCACTCCTTCCACTACAGAGCTAATCATCCTCATCTAAGAGGGTTTTTTATATATAAATCTAAACAGAGATTTATATAACTCCCTTATATATAAATGCACACAGATATACAGAGGTGCTTATATAATGCATGTGTATTTACGTGTATGTGACTCAGGTAGAGTAGGGTGATGTCAGAAACTGTGGGTTACATGAAAAACACATTAAAATGTCTCTAAATACCCACCTACCCAAACAGGAGATCTTCCCAGTGGGTTGCAACTTCATTTTTAGAAAGAAGGGCTGTGCATACACCCCCAAACACTACGGGTACAAGCTGGTAAGCTGGGCACTAAGAACTCCTGAACCCACACTCTACAGCCACTGCAGGAAACTCCTGCTGTGAACCACTGCTAATACCACCCAACACAACTATTCAAATTCTCATTTTTTTTAATTAAAGAGAAACTATGACAATGACCTAAGAGTGACTAAGGCTGAAGGACAGCAGTTTCTTTATTAATTAAAATCCTGAGGTACCCTTCATGTGTCAGCTCTCACAATCCCGTAATAAAACTGAATAGTCCTTAATTCTAGTACACGTGTATGAGTCTAAATGCATGATGTAGCTTAATTAATATCAGTCTTGAAAAGCAATGTTGTGTGTTTGTCTAGAGTATCTAAAATGCAGACACATGAAGAGATGCAAGGATGGACAATTACTTTTTAATGCCTCTATTCAACCCTGTATTTAAAAACATTGAAAGTCAGAAGTCATTAGTACAGTATTTTCAGATAATCATTTCACTACCCAGTATTCAGGACCATGACTGCTTGTTTTGCTCAACTGTAGATCTCTTTCCCATAACCAACAAATCAAGAAAAGAATAAATACATTTCTTTTATTTCCATTTGTATGCTTACCTAGAAATTCCTATCTGCTTTTCAAAATGAAATAACATCAATCATTTTCAACTCAGGTTTCATCTGTTTGAAGAGTCTTCAAATAATTGACCCAAAATATTCCCACATGTGCCGACTCACTGTGTCATCTCATATGTCATTCCATCCCCAACACTTGTATTAGCTGCCAGTAATGAACAAAGACCTTTCTTATTCTGCTTTCTGGCAGCTCATTGCCAAATTCTAATTGCTTACCTGGCACAGACAAGTCACAAAACCCAAAAAGAGAGATCCATGTATTTATAGGACAGGATCTTAGGAAACTACTGCTAGATTCACACAGCAAATACGACACAGAACACACTTGAGTGAGAATTCAGTGACATGCAGGCATTAATATAAATAGAATTTTAGCAGCAGTGTTCCAAAGCTACCTCCCTTCCCTTCTCTTTGGCTTTTATTAGGAAAAGTCTAAAAGACAGGAAAAACTTCCTTTGCCCCTCTTCAGCAACCTGAATAGAGCCACAAATTTTTATCACCACCATTTCTCAGATCAGTGCAGAAGTACTGTCTTGGAAAGAGCCTCCTGCCTTTTCAATCAGTTATCAGTTGGGTTTGTGCAGTTTCTTTCAAGTGAAAAAGATCTCTATCCTCAGGGATGTTCAAAACTCAGGTAGATGAGTTAAACCAACCTAAGTTTAAAGACAGCTCTACCTTGAGCAGTTGGACCACGTGTCCCTCTGAACCAAAATTACTCTATAGTACCACAAGCTGAAGTGCAACAGAAAAGATATTCACATCAAAGGAAAACTAATAGTTTTGAAGCACTTACCAGTTGTAACTACCTCATGCAGTGCATTACAGAGATTTAAGAAGCCTGTTCTATGCAACTATCATCTCTCTGTCCTCTGACAGCGCTGGAGTTTCTGCTTCAAAACTGGTTATTATTGATTTCCTTTGATCACAGGTGAGACATGTGGCTTTCAAAAGAAAAGGGCAAGTAATTTACAGGAAGGAAAGACTATCTGCATCTTGAGCAAGGGTATGTCTCTCCATATTAATTTTTACATGTGGGAGGTTTGTGGAAGGGTGTTTCTCAGTTTTGCAATTTATTTTTTACAATGTGGTTAAACTGTGAAGCAGCCTCTTGACCTATCCCAAGGCCACAGGTCAAGCTGTTTGGCAGGGGAGCGTAATTTGCCATCATTGCACATATGGACAATCGTTAAGGTCACTTGTGAAAGGTTCCCTTCAGCCTTTTACTGCAGTTGCCAGGCTGGCCTGGACTCCCACAGGCGCTGGCTGTTGTGTGATCACCCCATGCAGATTCTCCATGAGGACACCCTACATTCTGCTGTGAACAACACACACATTGCTTCAGTCTCCTTTCATTTTCTCATGGTATTTACAAAGCCCTGCTGCCCTTGCACTCCCTGCAGCCAACAGTGACAGCTCTGTGCCTCTTAACAGCCCACAAGTCAGCAGCTGACTCCTCTCACATCCCTGTCACACCTCTACACAATAAAACTTCAGGCCGGAACAGGCATCTAGACTATGACACGTACAGAGCTAGCCTGAAGAAGTAAGCTAACAAAATTATCTAAAAGGTGTAAACTTACACTCTAGAGTAAAAGGCAGCAAAAGAAATGCCATCAAGTCTAAACTTCATTGAATAAACAAATCTTCAGTTACCTACCAGGGGAACCCAGTACGTGTAAAGTGCACCAAGCCTCATTTCCACAACAAACTGAGAGCAGGCCAAAAGCAAGAAGTAAAGGTTGAAGAAGTATTTGAACTGGTTAAATAACACCTGAAAAAAAAGAATGAGGAAAGGGGAAATTAAAGGAGTGACAAATGTTTTCGCATGCTCCTCTAGTGTCCAAACGCAAACTCCGCGCAGTCTTAAAGCAACCCCAGATGCTCAGGACAGATCCAGACCTGGTTTGCTGCTGCTCTGGGACAGCTTTTGCAGGAGGCCCCACCAAACACAACTTGAGCTTTAATTACTTCCTCCAGCTCCAGGTCTGCACCTGTTCACTGTAAACTCACTGAAACTGGGGAAAGCATTGGTGTGGGATGATGAAAACCAACACTTTTCACACTCACCCCTGGGAGAAATGTAAAAAAGTTGTACTTCTGATTGTTGATCACATTCCGAGGGTATCTCTGGTCTCTCTTCTCCGGATGGCCAAGCCAAACGGTTCGAGGCCTTGGGTCTCTCCTGCCACAGCATCTTAAGCACTCACAACACCTATGGGAAGGAACATTTCTTCTTAAATTAATGAGTTTCTCCCATTTCCATGCCCATACTTCAGACCCTCTCAACCAGCCTGGTGGAACAGCTGAGCATCACTTGTTGATTTCTCACTCCCCACCTCTCATCTCTGAATTATCCACTGTATTACAAGCACCTTAAAACCCTGATCTTGACTTTGTACCAAATACAGATGCTCTGCCTGCTGCAGACACTGCAGACCTGCCTCACAGTCCACCAAGCTATGAGGAAACCTCTTGTAAGGTGTTGGAGCCGTTAGTAAACCATCACACAGCCAGCTGCCAGAAGCCGGGCAGGCTCAAGGCAGTGCTAGAAACCTGCCTGCAGCAGCAAGAGCTGGGGAGGCTCCTCCCTTTCTTTTCCAGAAACTGATGCATGGAGAAGCATGGACCAAGCTCATCATACAGTGAACCAATGCAGCCAGCTGGGAGAGCTTCCACCTCCTGTGAGTGAAAGGGCTTCAGGAAGCAAGGAGGTGTGGGGTAGACATGGAAAGGTCCCTTTCCACTGATCCTGGACTGCAAGTTTTATGCCCAAAAGCTCCCATTAAAAAACCCAAGCAAACAACAACAAACCAGCAAGAGGTGCTTTCTATTAATTCTTGTTTGCTTGTTGGTTTATGGAAGTTCCCTCAAAAACAGGGGGTTTCCTGTTCACAATCTGAACTTAAGCAGGAAGGCTTTTATGTCAAGTGATCTCATACATCCTGAAGTAGTGGTGGAGACAGAGATTCTCCTGCTCCCGTGCAACCTTTACTTCATAGAAATGAGAACCTATTTAGAAGGGTTTAATATTTGCATAATTGCATTTTTACACTTGAAAACAGTCTTGTCAAGGAATAATAAACTATATCTTCTATAGCTAAAACTTCAAGAAAAATCTGGACATCCATACTAAATGATTCCTGGTTTTACATTTACGCAGTACGAAGTCATAGCACTGTTTATGCTAATGGAGAATTCTATGCTTAGTAATGAATGATACACACTGAGAGCACATCTGTAGATCCAGCTACACAGTCCATTTGTTTCTTTAACTGTAATTATTTGCATTTTCAGCTCTTCAGGTGGCCATCCGGCTGCCACACTGCTGTGGAGAGGCGGCGAGTTTGGGCAGCTCACGACCAACACCTTAAACCAGCTCCACAAACCTCAACTGCCAGACAACGGGCTGCAGTGATTTAAGTTCATTCTATTTCCAATCACACTAGTGAAATAAAACCTCTGATCTACATTTTTTTTCCTGTATTTTTGTCTACATTGTCAACAGTATCTGCTCTTGTTCCATTAAATACAGTCATGTTTCAATCACTCAGCACAAGACTCACTTTTTATGTCTTATAATACCAGTTTTCCAAAAATTATTCAGAATTAATAAAATATGAACATGCTGGCATGCTGATTTTTTATTTTTTCAATCCAGATGTCTATTGAAGGTGGTCATGAGTTAAGCTGGATGGCTGAGTGGGATACATAGGAGCCACTAGTACACAGCACTTCACCACAGGTCCCCACACCAGCCCCACCTTGAGAGGTACCCTGACCTCTCCTCACTGCTGTTGGAGAGCTCTAGACTCACCAGAGGATTAGCATGCTATTTGTTAAGCAATGATAACACCAGAGAATTGTGATTTTTCCTTCCACAAGTTGCCCCAGCACACCCACCATCAACTCAAGACACCTCACGAGGCTTTCGAGCTGGCTGCTGTGGCCAGTGAAAACCCAGCTCTTGGATGCATTGGAGTGAACAAAGCCGTGCACTGCTCAACGTAATGAATCCTTACTTGAGGCAAAGAATGAGAGCATTGGCTACTTTGTGAGAGATGCAAGGACTTATCAGTGATCCCTCTTGCACTTTGAAAAAGCCTCTCTGTTCGAAATTGCAGCATTGTACCCTCCCAAAGCCCAAAGGGTCGTTTTTCTGTTGACACTGCTTCTTACTGAAAGACAATCTCTTCCCAATCCCCTTGTTCCTCTAAAAACAGGCTTATTGAGTTTCACCGATATTTGGGAAAGCCAGTATCAGCCAAATTGATAACCAAAAGCTTCAAAGCTCTTACAAACAGGCTTCCAGAAGCCACTTCTGAGGTCTGCTCCTGAATCACGGCACTCTGCTGGAGAAGTTCAGCTAAAACCACACCTAGCTGAAATGTATAAATGACCATCTCAGGACACCCACAGAGCTCTTGGCTGTTGAAGTCAGTGTCCTTCCAGAAAAAAATAACACAGCACAGAGCAGGTCTCTTTGCACACATGACAACAGGAAACAGCCTCAAGTTGTGCTGTGAGAAGTTTAGTTTAGACTAGGCTAAACTCCCCTCAGTTAGGTTGCCCAGGGAGAGAGATGAATCACCATCCCTGGACGTGTTTAAAAGTTGTATAGAACTGGAGCTTAAGGATACGGTTTAGCAGTGGGCCTGATACAGTTGGGTTAATGGTTGGACTGATGATCTTAAAAGATCTTTTCCAACCTAAATCATTCTACAAACAGTGTTTATAACTCACCACACAGAAGGTGGTTTTCCAGACAGATACCATGTCTTACGGTTCATGCCCTGCTGGACACATATCAACAGAAAGAAGCGTTATCAGTTAAGCCAGTTCCTTCAGCATGTAAGTGGAATAAAAATGAACTTTGCTTCCAGAAGTAGAGAAGGAGTGTCACCATGTGATTCAGTGCTCCATCACAGGGCACAGGCAACCGCGCAGTATCATTTCTCACAAGCATTTAAAACAAGACAAAAGGATTTCTGCATAATCAAATCACTTTGCCATCATTCTATATCACAAGGAGCGGAGATGAGCCCTGAAAAGGAAGGTTTTATCTAGTCTGTACTCAAGAGCATCCTAAGCAGTAAGTGCACAGGCGCCACCCAAACACAGGAAAGGTTTTCTGACTCAAAGCAGCTTTCAGACCAAAATGCTGACAAGATAGCAGAGCACTACAGAGCACCACACAGCACCCACACAGCAGTACTGGAGGAACGTGAAATGGCAAGGTTTAGATGGTGCCAAACGTCTCTTACCAGCTCCATGAAAGTCAAACCCACCATTCCAAAATGGGAATAATTGTCCTCCAAATCCCCCAGTTTCAGTAACAATCCCATTGCTTTCACCTACACACTGGCCACACAGGGGTCAGCTTTATTGAAGCCTCTGCAGCTGTCAGGTCTGACTTGCAAACTGCTTACTTACTGAAGAGAAAATCAGAAGGCAGAATAATCACAGATTCATAGAATCATTAGGGATTGGAATAATATGTCAGAAATAAACATAGTTAATGCACAGGTTATGCCCACAGTTCAAAACTCCGATAGCAATGAACACCTTGATCAAATTAGTGGAATAAAATAACTGGAGGTGCTTTCCCATTCAAGCACCTACAAAAGGCATCAAACTTCCTACAGACTAGCAGCACCCCTGCTGCCATCTCTGCTTACTTTAGATAAGGTTACAGATACCTGTTATTCTGCATTTGTAACAGAAAGACAATAGACTTGCATATTTGACTATTCCCTGTGCAGCACCATAAAGGCATCATTTTCAATGTGACACTTTCCCCTAAAAATATTCATTTTCATAAAATTTCAAAGCTTTATTTCTCAAGAATAACTACATCTTTATTCCTGACATGGTCATGTCTAATACTTGCATCTGAAGGGCAGCTTCCCACAGGAGACAAAGAGTAAAGTTGGTGTTACACACTCAAATTCATAAATTCTACTTCACAAGTCTATCTTACGAGGTTGATATCTTTTAATTACAGCTTTCTTTTATGCTTGCGGATGAATAACCAGAACTAGTAGTCACTTGTATCCTAAACACATTCTAAATGGTGGTATAGAGATGCTTGTGGGGGCAGGAGGGAGGAAGTATCCATTCTTTCTCCATCATTCTTTCCTGATGAAGAAAACCACACAAGATTAGCCCTGATTTCATGTTTTAATGACTGTGAATTCAGAGTGACCTCTGATAACAGTTCAAATGAGAGGCCTTGCCCAAGGGAGCAAAGCTGGTGTCCACACACCCTGTTTCATCACAATGTGCTTCCCACTCACAGAGAGAGTCAGTCAGTCCTTGTAATCCGACATCTGAAACCAGTTACCTTTGTTTATTTTTTAGGTTGGGCCTCTTCCAGGGATTGTCCTCAGCACCATTAGGCACCTATATCATAATATTTACAACAGGATGAGGCTCGAAGAGGGTACTACTATATTGTAATACATTTTTTTACTTGTGCTGCTCTTCTTTTATTTTTACAAAGTGTAACTCACCTAAGTGCTCCAATGAACTTCCCAAATAGCTGGGCAGATCTTCACACCAAAACCAAAATTTCCAAATCAGCCTTCCAAGACATTTTAGTAAATTCAACGACTTCTGAGCATTTTTCACGCATAAGAAAATGTTAAATGAAGCCCTCAAACGTCATCAGAACCTGAAGAGCATGCTCTACCCAGTTGTTTACATACAGATAGATCTATTTTAGCCCTTTACAAATCACTACAAGTTCAGTACTCTGAATGCTAACACCTTGTACTGCAGAACAGCTTATGCCCGTGCTTTTCTAAATGAGACAGCAGCCCACTACCTACACTGCTCCTACACCAAGGCAGAGGAGAAGGCAATTAATTGCAAAAGTGAAATTACCCCAAGTTTAGCACACATCCTGCAAAGCCACAATCTCTAGTAACATTCCCACCAACAAGTATCTTACTTGTTGCTTTAAGAATTTTGATTTACAAATGCTGTGTCAAATCTCAAAGATTTGACAAATCAACCTAAAATTAACACAGTTTCAACTACAAGCCAGACAGCGGATGGGAGAATCTGCTGTGTAAAAATAAGTTTAGTGAAATTCCTGCCTGGCTGGAGTCATAGTTTTCACAACCCCCTGAACTGCAGGGAAAGCAAACTGAGAACCTAATCACACAAACAAAAGAAAAACTACCTGCCTAGCAAGATTTTGAAGGCAATGATCAGTAGTATCAATGCGTAAGGAAAGAACATCCCGCATTTCTCCTAAGAAGTCTCCTACACAGCCTTTTAGCACCAGGATTCTATGGAACAGACAAGAATTCGGTTAAAACAAAAAAAAGAAAGACCAGCCAGGGAACACAACACTACAACCAGCAATCACCGTGTGGCACATTGCGACACTTCCACTGGGGAGGTTTATCAGCGCTCAGGAATCCCATTACATCACTGTCCTGTAGCCTCGTCCAGAGCTGCAGTGCTGAGCAAGGACCTCGTAGAAGCCTTGCTGAAAAAACTCAAAAATCAGCAACTGCTGATCTTTATCCCATCCTCATTCAAAGACGTTTTGTTACAAAGGCATCTCATCAACCCCAGTGCTGGCATTTAACTCCTACCTATTTATTTCTGTGACTTGTATTCTCCTCATTCCACAAATCACCCAGCACACTGCCTGTGCTTTGCTGGGCAGGCAGAGCAGAAACCCACAACCCAAACCCTGGGCTAGCAGGGAACATGAAACAGCGACAGTTATCTCTGCACTGCGCAACTGCCAGCCCATGGCTCGTATAAGTAAGTTAGAAAAGAAGATTTTTGCAAGCACACAGACATTTCTCAAGCACAGAACCACATGTTCATCCTTCTAGGCAGATGTTTATCACCTCCCACAAAGATATCTCATTGCCAGAAGATATTTTTTTTAAAAAAACTTTTCAACGATGTCTTAAACTTCATTAAGGAGGAATACCTTACTAAGCTCATTAGTTCTGCTTTCAAATCCCCAACATGACATCTGTGATCCTTACAAAGTGCTTTACACACACAGGAGTGGCTGCAATGGCAGACTGTGTTTTAACAGGCTAATGGCAGGTTTCATTAACCTACCCAGCAGCACGTGCAGACAGGAGTTTCACTACTCGAATCCTTTCTGTCTTACACGTACTGATGATGTTGCAATGCAAGTGAACATCAGTCTCCAGAGCTGCACCAGGGTGTGTTGGCACCACACCATCGTTCCATACTGGGGAAAGCCCAGCACTCACCAGCACTGCACAGTTGTTGCACAGACACAGGAGCCAAAGCAAAGGGCCCCAAAGCTTCGAAGGACTTGTAGTGCCACGAGAGATGGCCACTCTTAAAGTTCGAAGTCTTGGACTGTGCTGCTAAGCATCCAGCTTCACAGAATCATTCAGGTTGGAATCATCGAGTCCAACCATCAACCCCACTCTACAAGTTCACCCCTAAACCAGATCCCCCAACACTATGTCACAGAATCATAGAATTATCATGGGTGGAAAGGACCTTCAGGGTCATCGAGTCCAACCTTTTCTCCTAGTGTCTAACCGCTAGACCATATCCCTAAGCGCCACATCCACTCGTTCCTTAAACATCTCCAGGGATGGTGACATCTAAGCGACTCTTGCAACATCCATGTGCTGAGATGACAAACCGCAACTCATACTCAGAGCAAATGGTAAAGAAGACACAAAGATGGGTAGCGAACCTCACAAGGGACACTGCAGTCAGTCTCCTTTTCCCTTTCTCCTCTGGAAAGTTAATAATCTTAACCCTAAAATACATTCTGACAAATCCCTTCAGTTGGGTACCAGCAACAAAGTACCCTGAGCATGTACAAGTGCAGAAGTGTGCTTTCAGATTATCCTAGTGCTCATTACATAAATGACCTTTTGAGAGGGTCTGTCAGCTTTTCCCAGTTAACTTATCCTCCCTGAAAGAATTTTACAGGCATTGCATAGCTCTGTGATCTCCTGTTTCTCCAGATACCACCATCCCTGTTTTTGGGTATCAAGCTTAAAAACCTGGATGATGAGAAAAGGAGTTGCTCATGCTATCCCGTTACACCAGTTTTCTGCTCAGCACAAGGTTGGTGTCGCTGGAGGAGGTTGGATGTTTTCAGCAGGAGAGAACTATTTGCATTATTAGGAATAATACTTTCCATCAGTAAATCAATCAGAAGACTATGTGCTTGAAAGGGGAAGACAGATTGTCTAGAAAACAGCTGAGAGTTTACACTGCTGATATAATTAGCACGCACTTTCCAGGAATGGAAAGCACAAAGTTACAGAAATGTGAGCAGATTTCTATAAATATTTACGAATACATATTCCTAAACATTTCTCTTTCTTCATTTTGCAAATCAAGACTAGGACTGCAATAGTCCCTGAAGTATTGCAATATCCTCCGTACGCCACAAATCCCTTAACATTATCACATAGAAAGAACATTAAAAATATATGAAGGCAGCTGGTATGGGTAAACTTACACAGCACTCTGTTATTCACATTTAAAATCACAAATTGGCAAAAACAATAACAAAACTCAAACTCACAAATTCCCAAGTATAATCGCCACCACCCAAAAGCATCTCTTTCAACAGGAAACACATCTGAAACTTTGAGTCCTCCAAGAGATGTGGCCCTTAGCCTACAAAGTCTAAACAAAGGTGTTGAGGAACAGGTTCTTCACCTGGATTGTATTTTGTTTTTAACAAAAATGACATAAATACAAGAAGGAACTTCTTCACAGTGAGGGTGATAGAGCACTGTCACAGGCTGCTCAGGGCGGTTGTGGAGTCTCCTTCTCTGGAGAGATTTAAAACCCACCTGGATATGTTCTTGTGCGACTTGGTCTAAGCGATCCTGCTCTGGCAGAGGGATTGGACTAGATGATCTTTCAATGTCCCTTCCAATCCCTAATGTTCTGTGATTCTATGACAATGTAAGCAGCAGTAATCTGATAGTCTGACTGTCAGATGGCATACTAACAGCATATAGAAGCAGGTGTTATTTATAAATGCAGTGTATTTATAAACATAACCTGACTGATGGAGAAGTATTCGCGAGAACAAATTAAATTGCTTTCATAAGCATCTGTAAAACAAACCTAATGGGGAAACAGTGTCACAGTTGTCTAACAGGGGCTAGTATTTGTCGGATTAGTGCTAAAGTTCATCAGCACATTCAATCACTTCTAGGACAAGCACATTTCTCAGATGATGCTTCTACATTTCTCACATGCTGTGCCTTTAAGACTTGGCACCTTAAACATGTAAACCAGCCTTTCACATTCCATTATTTCAAAAGCATATGAAGAATTTTTCATTGATAAAATAAAATCTAAAACAAACAAAAGCCAAAAGCAACACACAACCACCGAACCTTTTTATGCACCTCTACACAATTCAAATATTCCCATTTCAGACTGTGCGACACTGCAGCTGAGGAGGAGAGGGGAGGCACAAGAAGAGGCCGTCACTGTTCCTGTAGCCCACCCCTGCCCATCCACCAAGTGCCGTGGTACAAAACAGCTCAGCTGGGAAACCAGCCCAGCTCCACACGCACTGAGGCACACCCACACAGAGGCAGACGGAGAGCAGGAGCTCCCATCTCTCTCTGTTGACTTAGAAATGGAATTTGCCATTTTAAATAGAGCCAGAGTACACAGGCACGCACAATGGAATGGCCTCGTGAAATGTTACTGTAGAGCTCTCCCTTGCCTGCCTCATTCCCCAGTCGTCTCCCACATTTCTG
Source organism: Rhinopomastus cyanomelas (assembly GCA_013400115.1). Taxonomy (NCBI): domain Eukaryota; kingdom Metazoa; phylum Chordata; class Aves; order Bucerotiformes; family Rhinopomastidae; genus Rhinopomastus; species Rhinopomastus cyanomelas. The sequence continues at coordinate 594,251 of VXBP01008606.1, forward strand.
GATCAAGGCTTTTATACACTGCAGAGGCAGCAGTTTGCTGTTTTTCACAAAAAGATTTGCAGGATGGTGGACTGAGACCATAAGCTATTTAGGGAAAAACTTGTGTCATTCACTGAATGGAGCATCTGGAGTGCTTCAGAAACTCATAGCTCCCTTCCTGGCAGAGCTCAGCCCCTGGGAAGTTCAGACTTGCCATCCCAGCAAAGGTCCTGCTGCAGTTAATGCTGTCCTCTGGACATATCTCAGTGCTTTTCAGAAGGGTGCAAAGCATTTGGAAGAATATGGATGAATTCAAGGCACACAGACACAGAATTTAGAGCTTAGCCTTTGATTGCAACAAGGAACATCCACATTAAAGCTATGCTCAGGAACAGATAATCACATCTCCCACTGGTTTATTCAGCACATTCTCTTCAACATAGATCGCAGCTGTTTGTGCTATAGTTTATCTCTGCAAGGCTACTGTATGAGTTCCTCCCTGGCTTCCCTTCAAAGCACACTGGAGGCTTAGGCTGTAATGAAAGTCTTGCATGGACAGCACCTGCCCTACATGAGAACTAGCCATTTCTTCCTCTTTTTGTTCATGTGCATGAAAATTTTTGAAAATTCATTCAGTACATTAACAGAAATCCATTCCCTGCTCCAGAAGACCAGTCGCACAAAATTTCTGAGAGCTTACCCCCACTGGTGGGGGAAACCCCACAGCAGAAATTGCAGTCAGGGTTCCACTAAGGTGAAGCCTTTCAATACTTTATGTCTGAAGTTTCAAATGTATCAGGAAATATAATGTGGAAGGATTTTGGTTGGGGCTTTCTCAGAAGGGACTGAAGAAAGAAGGTCCTGATTACAGCTTAGGATTCCCAGGACTCTGTTCTGGATGTGATACTGGGGACTCATCCCAAGTTGCTCACCAATTTATTCATTTGTTTATAATACTGGTTTGGATTTGCTCAATTTTGATGCTTTGCTATCCACACTATTATGTGATCAAATTACTAACATATCACAGGCTATCAGTAAAAGAAGAGCTCCTAGTTAAAGTCTTATCCCCAGTGCTACCACTCCAAACAAACTCCAAATCCAAGTTATTCAGGCTGCTATTGAGAAAAATCCTAAACAATTTTCCTTCACTATTCATGCTGCCAGAATTTCTTGCTAACACTGAAAACATATATGTGACTGCTAATCAGGAAGAATGCACAACCAACAAACTATAGCCTAGATCAGAAGAGGATCACTTCTATTAGACACTACTAACTACACTGTAATAACCAGGAGGTTCTTAGTGGAGATCAGAGAACTTCAGGATAAGAAATCACTTGAGAAGCTCTGTGAAACTTGTCAGGCCTCCACCTCTACCCGATTCCTTTGAATCACGTCACCTAATTTAATGTCATGGTGGCAGCATCTTGTGGAACTTGCCTAGTGATGCCTGTGACACAGGCACTGGAGAATTACTTGCTGCATCACACATGCCTCCCAGCTCAGCCTCAGCTGTTGTGGATACTGCTACACCCAGTATTGGAAGCAACGTTGACGATAAAGAGTAATTCTAATAATGAATGAACTGTGTTGATCGATTTCAGTTAGAAGAATCCGAATCAAAACTATCAACCAAAAACAAACAATGGGAAAAGTATTAATTTCTTCCTGTTCTAAAAATCAGGATTTCCCTTGATAATTTGGTTTGTTTTGCTAATACTACTGACCCATTTTTAAAAACAAATTACCCGGGGACAAACGAAGCTCTGCAATAACTGACAGCCAAGGCAACTTGGACACCCTGCTGTGCACACACCAACCTGTCTGGACAGCGTTGCCATTTCCTACTGCAGCAGTATTAGAGGATTATTTTTCTTATTTAACTTAAACTGTGACTACCAACACAGACACATGCATCTCCTAGGGGAACACATCCCACGCTGCGGGTATTGTATTGCGTTAACTGACACGGTTAACCAGGCAAAGCCTCTGCACTTAAGAGACCTTTGCGACAGACCCACAAACACCGCCGATCCCGGCCCAACTGTTCATAGTGAAAGGTCGAGCGCCCGCCCCACCCCGAGCCCGCGATGCCCCTGCCTCGGGCCGCAGCTGGGTGACACCAGGTCTGGCCGCGGGGACACGGCGCGTCCGGCCGGGTTCAGCCTCGGCTGCTCCTGCCCGGCTTGCCCGCGCCAGGCTCTGCTGCGGGGACCATCCCGGGCACCGCTTTGTCTGGGGGACTCTCACGGAGAAGACGGCGCGGATAAGGGCCGCCGGGAGGGTTTTTCCCCGCAAAAGGAGCTGCCAGCCAGGGGCTGATGGCCGATGGCCGCCAGCTCCGCTCCACCGGCCGCGCCGCAGCGCAACAGAGCCCGCAGGATCCCGCACCCGGGCGTGCCACGGCAATGGCGTCAGGAGCAACCTGTCAGCGCCTGCCTCCATCCCTCCCTCCTCTTCCTCCTCCTCCTCCCACAGGCTCAGACCCCCGCCGCGCCGGCCGATGCAGCTTTTACCCGCGCCCAGCCCGCCCCGGGCTTCTCGCAGAAGCCCCGCACGGGCCCCGCCGCAGCCCAAAGCGAGGGACTGGGGATGGCGGCAGCCGCCCCACACAGCGGAGGAGAAGCGGGGCCCCGGGGAGCGGCTCACCCGCCGCGGTGTTTGCTGTCCATCCGCTTCTTCTGCCGGACCGGCTGCAGTGGGATGTTGTCGGTCATGGCCGCGGCGGCGGGGCGGGGCGGGGCGGGATGCTCTTCCCGTCAGCGCCTCGGCCCGGCTCCACCGAGGGGCCAGATCCGGCGACGGCTCCCAGCACGCAGGTGCCGCGCCCGCCCCGCCTGCTCCGCCCCGCCTCCCGGACCAGCCCGGCCCGATCCTGCTCCCCTCGTCGCAACCCTGCGCTGCCAACCTTGTCCCGCAGAGCCCAGAGGTGACTGACCCCGTAGGCTNTGGTTTCGTGCCCCACCAGGGTCACCCTCTGGGGCTCAGCGCTGCCATATGGCACCACTGGCCTTTTACAGCTGCGGCCCCTGCACCGTGACCTCTAGTCTTTCAAGCCACATCCCGGGTGTCCTCAGCACAGAAGAGCAAGTTGTATCTCTCCTTCTTTCTCCTGTCCTACCATCATGTTACAGGGTTGTCCTTTATGATGCTGCTGCTCACACCCTTCTTGTTTAGTGACCTTCACCCTCTCCTGTCAGTGCTCACTTCTGGTTCCTAATTCAGATTTTCTCTGCAAATTTAGGCACAAATTGCTCCAGCATTTATGTTCTGTTTATGGCTCTGAGCTTTTCTTTCCTGTGACAATGATAAAATGTTCAGTAAAACTAAGTATGCAAATCAGATTATAAAAAAGCACTGGCTACAGAAGCTGCAGTACGTGCTTGGCCTGAAAAACTTCGTGTTCTATCAGACAGGGTTTTTGGATGCATCCGTAGTGTTTCCCACCAGCTGCTTCATACTCCTTTCCCAGGTAAATGCTGTCTGATGTCTGTGACACCTTTTCAGTCTTCTTCATCCAGTCATCTTGCTTCACTCCAGCTCTTCTACTTCCACTGTGTGTTCCTTCTAACATCTCCAAATCCTCATGTTCTTTGACGTAAACAATAAAGCAAATTAATCCTTAAAGAGCCACACACCCTGCTCACCTCCAGCTTTTTCAGGCTGTTGACTTTATTCTTCATCTAAACATGAAAGATAAAACTCCCAGTGTCAAAGATGCATTTCATAAGGAGCATTAGAACCTGGTACTGCAATGGTCCTATTCAAACAGATCATTTTCTAGAAATTACCACTTTTCTATTGATACTATCATGGCAGAAAATGGTCAGGACAAACATTCATGTAACACTTCCTTCTGAAAACATGGAGTATTAAATTATATCTAGAAAACCACAGATAGGGAAGTCTAACAGGGTTAATGGTATCTGGTCGGCCACCAGAAACTGTGCTGATAGCCTGGTGGCAGCTTGGTTAAAGGCAGTGGAGAAAACCACCAAATGACTGAAAAATGTCAGCAGAAACAAAGAAAAGATTGCTTCAGGTTCGTAACCAGCTGGGCCATGGCCCTGCACCACAGTGTCACAGCTGCTCCACGGCGGTCCAGTCCCCACCTGCTTTCAAATCACTTCCTCCTGCTTCACCATTCCCATCTCACACTTTGCCGTCTCTGTGTTCTGGCCCAGCTCTGCAAAATACCTGTCTGTGGAGTTTGTTTATTTATTTCAATCAAACCCCAGTAGGAGCTGGATGCTGACTGCAGCCTATGAACAACTGAGCAGCACCAGTGCTAGTGCCACCACCTTGGGACAGCATAGGCTTGGACTAAGGGCTTCTTCAGCTGGATTTGCCTCAAGAGGAATCCTACCACGGGTGTCAGAGATTTTCTGTAACCAAAGCCCTGCCTACATTGAGTGCTAGCTGTGCCCCGTGGCTGAGGCCGACAGGTGCCCATGGGTGCTGCCAAGGTTCTGGTTTGGAAACACAGCTCCAGCTGCCATGAGCATGTCCTGTCTGCTCCCACCACCTGTACAGCCACACCAGTGAGGGCAGCAAACCTGCTACAGGCTGCCATTCATGCCCACATAACTTCTTCCTGTTTGAAACCACCAAGATTTGCACCAGAGTACCTGTACAAGTGGAGGAATTGCCATTGCAGGTAAAGACCACATGAAATAGTCGGGTCTACACATCCATCTCAGCACTTTGCACGGCAGTCTCAGTCAGCACAAAATCTGTACATCTTCCTAGCCAGTTTAGTTCCCATCCCAATTAGTTGTTGTAACTACACCCTACAGCTGCCTGCAGTCCCTGTCAGATCTTGTCTGCCTGCACAGTCAATCTGAACTGCTCATGGTTCTGCAGAACAAAAGTACCACAACCCCAATGAGCAGAGAACGAGCGGGTAAGCCCGAGCACAACATCTTCACTTGCATTAACATGGAGTTTTTTTAGGATGAGGATTGTTTGTGTATATCTTAAAATGAGCTCAAGGTGATCTTAAATAATCATTTGTACTTTATCAGTGAAAAATGAAGACTGTTTTAAAAAAAGAAAAACAATGTATGTAATAGAAGAAGAGCAAAGAACAGTAAGTCCAATCATTCTGTGGGTAGCTCTCTTTCCTTTCCTGCCCTTGTTCTAGCTCAGGTTACACTATGGGCTACATCAGCACAAACACAGCAATTGTCATTTAGGGGTTTTTTTTTCCTTACAGTTGAAGCAGAGTCATCCTGACATTTTGTAATGAGGACGTTTCAGCAACATAATTAATAGTTACACCAGTTTCAGGCACCAGCACTGAGAACGTTTAGGCAGGTATGTTCAGTGCCATTCTTACTAGCGCAGTCTTCTTATAAAACCTGTGTGTAGAACTGATTTTCAGACTGTCTTTCCATTTAGTAATTTTAATTTCTTACTTATCCATCTACTGTTCTTATCTACTTAGAGGGGAAATTGAAGCAGAACTAGAAATTCCCCCTTCAGCTTGTCAAAGATATTTGTTCAATTTTTTCTCATACTCAACTGTAGGAATAATTTTTAATGAGACAAAAGATATTAGAATAGAACTCACTTCAAATGATATTTTAACAAAAGGAGTAACTGAAGAAGTTAAGCAGGATGTTGTACTTGACCAAAACTGTCACAAGTGCTAACGCCATTGCCACAAAACCACTGTGCTGGTGCTGCAACTGGCTGAAATTGCAGTCCCAGCCTCTAGCCTTGAGGCTCAATCTGTAATTAAAATAAAACTTATAAAATGTCAGCATTATTTGCTTTGAGGCCGAAGGTTGTTAAAACACTTTACTTTCTTTTAAGCATGATATTTTGGCCCTTGATATCTTCGTGTTTCAGACAGAAATGTCATTCCTCCTTTTTATGGGGCAGCTAAACTTCCTTCACATCACATCTGTACATTGTCCAACTCTGCCACCCCAGAACATGGGAGGAGAAACAACTGACCGTTCTATGGTGACTCAGTTCCGGTCACCTTGAAGGAGCAGCATAGGGATGCAGAGCTGGGCTCACATGCACCTACATAATCAGGGATAATGAATTTAGGAAACGCTGACATAAATAAAGTGACAGTGATACTACAGCCTGCAGACGTACTCCTGCAGCGTCTGAGAATCCAAACTTCTAAAGCCTCCCTTATTGCACACTAATCTTCTGCCTAGTCTTGTAAGGGGTTTGATTTTTTGGTTAGAAAATCACTTAAAGATCTCGACTAGGTGCAGTCCAATGGCCTAAACCCTTTAGTTGGCTGATTTCTTGCATTAGAGACTTGGTCTCAGGTTTTCCATGTGATCTCACCATTCTTAGCAGATCTGTGCTCTCCTGATTTCCAAACCTTTGATTTCTTTTGCATGTTGAGAAGGAATGCCCAAAGGGAAGACCTGCAGCCTCAGACTGAGAAGTTAGATTTGTTAAATAAAGTGAAATAAAATCTATTTTGTTTTTTCTGATGCCACTGTGTTGTTCTTCTGATGCTCAAATTTTGTTAGCACCGAACTTGAGGCTCAGAAAGGAGCCCTTCCAGCAGCATAACTCATACAGCACAACTGCTAATTAAAAGCAGCTGATTTATTCTCTGTGATTTTAATAATTCTCTATGGCTTATCCTCCTAGACCTTCTTTTCTTTTGCTCAGATGACAAATGAATACCACAGCAAGCAGAATTTTATTCCCTCCTCGCTCCCCCCATACACTGCACAAATGATTTGTCATAGAACCATTCCAGAGCACGTGTCCTCCAAGCCTGTCCTGCAGGGAGACTTTATCAGATGCTGTTGGTGTTTTCCTCACTGCATGCTATAGATCCATTTCAAAACCAGAAATTTTTGTTGGCACGTTTGAACCCCCATTTTTAATGCAAAGGACTGTGTAAAACCAGGCTGCTGATTGGAAATGTTTAATATCTTTCCCCAGAGCAGGCAGCACAAACGCGCTTGTTTTACAAGTGGGATGATGTTTTGTGCAATGGGTACTCACAAGTCTCTTGCAGTCTGCCATTGGAGACCACGAGACAAGTAAAGTTCCATCTGGCAAAGCACTGCCTGAGGACACAGCCAGCTGCCCAGGTGGGCAGCAGTCAAACCACACAGCTTTATGTCCACACGTAGAGGTTCCCAGTGAGTTGCAGGCAAGCTTTCCTGCCTTCCTCAGGCACTTCTCTGCTGCACCTCTGTGTCACAACCTTGCCTCAGTGGCTTTTTGCCTTCTCCTCTCCTCTGTGTCACCAGCTTGTCATCCACAAGTGATGCCTTCAAAAGTGCTTCACCGGTCCTTGAATGCATCCAGGTCTGTAAGCTCCACTGATTAGAGAACACATAAATCAGCTATTTTGTGGGTGTGCCTACATTCCTCCAAGGAGCAAGTGCTAGTGCCAGTTTCCCACTCAAACAATGGGTGGTGGTTTTGACAATGCACTTGCAAATTGTGCTCATTACCTCTGTAGTACAATATGCTATAAATTTTCTTCCATTTGAATTGTGCTACAAAATACATGTAATTTTTTTAGGGATAGAACTCCAGTGTTTTTGCCTGACAAACACTGCAGAAGGTCAGAATAGCAATACTCTTTGGCTTTTTATGCTGAAAGATTAATTCCATTTTGGAACTACATTTGGTTTTGCTTAGTTTATTTTTCTCCTAAACATGAGGATCAAATAGTAGATGATTCCAAGATGGCTCAGACTGTAGGTGTGTAACTGCTTGCACAAAATACTTATGCTTCCACAGGCAACTTGATTTATACCTGTTATTAACCAATTTCAACAGCGCAGGGTGCACCTTCTTTATAGCCCAATGCACTGGGTGTTTTGCAGCCTTGTTTGCAGCTGCACCATTTGAAAGGGAGACAGCGGGCAGGAGTAGAGATTTGGTTGCTAAGGGCTTGAAAACTTGCAGCCACGCAGTAGCAGTGCAGTGGGCAGCCTTGTACGCCGCATTATTTCCTACACTACTGACTCACTCCCACAAATAACAAGGAAAGAGGCGAGCTGGTGCAGTGAAACATCCCCCTTTCTCAAGACAGCATTCTAACAGGCTCTGTCTGTGATGCTCAGTCCTTCAGAACAAGAGCAAAACACACAAGCTACCCATTCCCAGGGCTCAGCAGCAGAGTCCTCGCTAGGAAGGAGCATTTTAAATCAGAAATGCAAATACAAACTGGGATGCTGAAGCGAGAATCATTAGCAGCATGACACCACAGTACACGCGCCCTAAGCCTACACAAGATGCATTCATCTTTTAAATTTATCTTCTACATGTTTGAACTCAGACAAGGCTACTGCAATTAACTGGCGAGTTAAACACTAGCAGATCATAATGCACTGTTAACACCTGCGCCTCTGATCTGCATGGATGGCTTTGATATTATTTTCTCTTTTGACAAGTGGGCGATAGCGGATATCCTTTAAGCCTATATTTAATGAAGCCTTCCATAAATCCATCAACACTTGCTAAGGGAAACTACAATAAAGCTCATACTGCCATAGGCTCTGTTATCAAGAGAACATTTGGCATTCTCATAATGAAGTTTCAGAGCCGACACATCGCACGCTGATCTGAGGAAGCCCAGCACTTGTACAGGAACCTTTTCTTCCTCTCGCAATGGCACGTTGCGGATCAAGAAGAAAAAGACCCTTCAGTACCTAATTTTCAAAACAATTATAGTCAAACTGTCATTCATCTAGGAGTGCTGTCTAATGTAACAGAATAAGAAAGAGAAGGGTGCAGCTTTCGAGGCAAACTTGCATTTTAGTTTTGTTTCCCCTTGAAATTGTTTGGCCAGCAGCTGTAGGCTGCTTTGTGCATTCTCACTGTCATGGTTTCTGTTACGCGTCCTGTGGGTCTGATCAACAGTGCAAAGCTATAAACTGAGAATAAATTGCTATTTGTTACACGTTTTGTATTTGTAAATTTTATCTCACCACAGCCCCCCACCTCTCCATAACGTGGTTACTTTGTCAGTTAAGACTGAAAGAGCTGATGGGGGAACAGAAGCATGAAGAAGAAATTTTCCTTTTTCCAAATCTGGACATTGTGAGTTGAGAGGGGTGAAGTACTTTTAATATGTGCAGAGATTTAGGTGCCCCAAAGCAGCAAATCACATGAACATCTGCTGAACTTTAAGACTAAATAAAAAAACTAAATAAACTGGTTTCATGGAAACAACCAGTCTGTCAAATAACTTAGAAAAAGTCTGGGTTCTGTGCATCTAGATCAGAGATTTTCCTAAAGCAAACTCCACAAAGTAGATCTACAGGACTGCAAAGGGTTGTTAAGCCAGCTGAGTTAATTTGATTAAAAAGCATCCTCTATCATCACGTAAACAGGATCAAGAAGCCACTGAGTAAGATGATACACTAAAAAGGTTTCAGAATATACAGGTTATTTATCAAGTAGTTATTTACTATCTGTATTCCTCCAGTGCACCCTTTCTGTTCACAACACACTGCTTTGTGGGTCCAGCACACACACTCTCATGTTTTAAGAAACCAGGTACTGTGACTTTTGGTCAGCTCACGGTTTATTTTGCTTTTCGTGTGGGTGTTAATGGATTTTTTCAAATATTAATTATTCAATGAGCTGACTGAATTACAGACAAGATCATTATAATAAAAATCATATATTTTTAATACTTTGAATTATATTTGTCCCTATGTAAGCAGAAGCATAGGAACATATCTCTACAGAATAGTTTTTCAAAAGGCTTTGTTTGTGCTGTTCAATGTGTTCTGCTTAACCAGACTGAGAAGGAATACAGTGGCATTCTGACCTACTGCAAGTGCTCAAGTGCACAGTCCGCCCACCAAAGCCAGCCTCTGGCATCCCAGAGGAGCCAGGGGACACCTCCTCACACGGACAGGCTTCAGCTACTTCAGCCTGTGCTCCTGCTCAGCAGTCCCTCAGCAACTGCTAGTTTGACAGCATATTTTCAGCAGAGATGGCTTTCATGCCACCAAGCTTACAGCAGCTGTGACTGCATTCAGTTCTCAAAATGACTCAAACACTGCAAGAATGGATTTATAGTCCTGACCCTGCACTGACTCCCACTGCTGCTCAAGGCTGTGGTCTTTGTCATTCACCCTGTTCTTCCTTTGTGCTTTTTGTAGGTCTCTGTATGGTGCTGACATTATGGACAGTACCTTTGCTTTTCCCCCACATATTTAGATTTTGTTTGACTTAAAATAAATGTGTGTCTGTATGCAAAACAGTGCTGCTGTGAACTTTGCTTGGTTTGGTTGGGGTTTAAAACTGTTCTTTTGAGAGGCACTTTTACACCAGCCTTCAGTAATGCTTGCATTTTGCCTGAATGTTGGAAAATGAGGCACAGGATGAGATCCACCTGTTCTTATTCCAAATGGAGGTATTTTTTGCATGGAGTAATAGAATCACAGAAGTTACTCTTTGGACTGCACAATGTGACCCTCAGAAAGGGTAATAAACTAGTTGGAAAGGAGAGGGATGGTGCTTTAAATGGACTGGGATGCCCAGCACAAATCAGTTACAAGAGGCAGTAAAAAGCATGCCTTCCAATAAATCAGACAGCATCAGGTATCAGCAGTATAACAGCAATCAAAACCTTGTAAAAAGCACTGCCTTCTATAAGCAATTAACTCCAAGTGCAGAAAATAGATAAGATGATAATGAAATAGGTAATATGCTGATAGGAGCACGTAATTGCTGGTTTTCTCTGCTCCCGAGTTATGTTTCCTGTCCTGTGGTGGTTGTGCAGTGACAGATTCTTTTCTAGGTCAGTGATGAAAGAGAGCTGAAGTCAAATATTCGTGAGCCCAGTGCTAACCCACACAACACTCACTGGTGAGCACGAGCCAAGAGGCTATGGGACACGCACCCAGAGCAGAGCCCTGTCATCTGAGGAGACAACACAAAGAGAGACTGAGAAAGCCTCAGCACGGTAGAGGTAAGCTCATAGGATCACACAGGGGCTGAGAATGTTTCTGCTTGAGCTGTTATTTTGCAAACAGAATCCCTCATCTTTGCCAACCCCAAACGCACTGCAAACCCTGCTGTTAAGCACAAGGGCTTTCAACAGGAAAAATAGAACAGATAATGCAATACTCATCCATTTTCCTTTGTTCAAGCTTCTCTCTGCCATCCCATCAGCTGCAGTGCCTCAGCTGGATCTTTTCCCCTCCATGGATCCAAGCTCAATAATCATTTACACTCTGCTCCATGTTGTATTTATCAGCAGCCCCAGGAAAGCTCCCACCTCCTCGCTGCTAGCTGCTGGAAAGGCAATCAGCCTCCTTGAGCTCAGCCCAGACAGCTCATTAGCTGCATGATTTTCAGACAAACTTACTCCTCAAAGTTCTCATCTACTTTTCTGGAAACTTTTGAACACAAAGGATATATCAAGAGACATTTCTTTAGAGGAACGGAGCTAATACACTAAGGTAAAACTTATGCACTGCGACTTGCAAGTTCAAATTTCACATTTTAAGAAAACCAGGCTGTACCTCAGCTCGTGGGAGTAAATTTGCTACTTACACAAAAGAAGCAGCCTGGGCAAATCCTCTATGGGATGAGCAAAGTAAGCAACAACAAGGAGAGTCCTTTAGGCAAGAAGAGAGGCTAATGAGCAGCGACAGCACACATTCCGTGCTCACTTCTGCTCTCACACCAGTGGAGCTACATTAGTTTCAGTAAACTTGTTCCTAATTTACATCTACATAAGGAAGAGATCAGCTGTCTCTTTTAATTGTTGAGATGCAGTGTTACTGTTAATCATACACACTTGCCAGTGCAGTGAATTCCACTACACTGAGTTTCTCAAGGTGTTGAGTCAGTTCTGGAGCACAGCTAATTCCCAGTCCTGCTTGTTTCAGAAAGAGTCTTCCTCACAGCTACCTCCAGCACCAACATCCCTATGGCCCAGTCCACTGCTGTGGGGACAGTGGTCAGAGAGGACCTGCCTGTTCAGATTTTGAGGCAAGGTCCATGACTTGCCCACAGTGGCTTAGCAGGGGATCCTGCTACACTCCAGCCTGGAGCTGCCTTGTCACTGAGCTGTGATCCATCTTTGGGGCACGGTGAGAGCTTGATACTGTGACCTGAAAAAGTCTTGCAGCCACCCTGTGCTGATTCACATGGTTTCATTTCACGGAGCCAGATCAGAGCTGCAGCCACTCTGCTCCCGAGGACCTGTCTGTTGCAGGATGTTGTACAACTATTTGATGACACCTCTTGTTGTCCCAGTATCCCAGCAGTTTCTTGACTGTTTTTTTAAGACTTACAGTCCTTCCTCCCTTCTGCTTAATTTCCAAATAGTTAACCAATAGACTTAAAGAAGGCAGAGGTCTCAATACAGAATGATATTCTTACAGATGGGCATGAAAAGGCAGCCACAGGTATCTTGGCACCTTTTGAGATAAAGCAGTACTGTTACCATCAGGACAGGCTCAAAGCCTACATTTAAGAAGGAAACTTAAGATGGATAAGACATCAACAGACACCACCAAGACACAAAGGCCCAGGACAGCAGATTTGGTTGATTTTCTGATGCCTTTTTTCATGGCATCACAGGAACACTTGATATCAGGCTATCAGTGGAGAACAGGCTTGTTGTCACACATTGTTTTGAAGCCAGACCATGCTGGACAGCAGGTGTCCCAGGTAGGGCAAGTTGATTCCCCTCTCCTGGAAATTCAACTTCCTCTTCCATACCTTGATGCTCCTAGTGCTGCCTCAGTCTTGCACAGGCAGCACCAGTACAGGAACGACCAGAAATGCAGCCCTGATAGCAAGCCCATCCAGGCACCGACACCAACACTGCTCTCAAAGCAGGGTGTAGCTTCTGTGGCTGAGAACAGTAAACCACACTACCCTGTGTTTAATTTTGATTTTCACTGATCATCCCAAAACATCTTCCTCTTAGTCCTAGTCTGTTCAAATAATCCGTTGGTTTCCCTGAGCAGAGATCAGTCTGATCTTTTTACCTCCTCTAACTACAGGGTTGGGCTTTTCAACAGCTCCATTCTCTGTGCAGACCAGTTCAGTGCTTTGTGCTTTCCACCTTCCTGCACACCCACCATGATGTGTTGTTACCCTTCCTTCCGCTCCCATTTACCTCGCCCACCTCCTGCCCTCCTCACCCCTTATTAAAGTCTTCCAGAGTTACGGTAGAGCGCACAGAGCCAGCATTTCCTTCCTGCCATTTCCCCCTCCTGTGTGCAAGCCCTGAGCAAGGAGCACCCTGATGCTGAAGGGTGCACCTTAGGCATACACTTGTTCTGCAATGTTTTCCTCCACTGTTACCTCCTCCAACGGCAAAATGTTTGTACAAACATTTTCCTTTGGTCTTTAGGGCAAGTCATTAATCATTTTCCAATGCAGCCAGCATCTTCAGACACTGCAAGTTTGATTACTTCATTCCACACTATCATTGTTTTTGTGTAAGAACCAACATCCCCAGTAAGTACCAATCCCTACATCAAAGCCCAACTGCTCCCAAGGGATGGATATTAACCCTATTCCCCTGCTACCTAGTTTCCACTGTTTTAAGTAATGAACTAAAGCACAACCCTAGATCATGGATTTAGTGACACTGCAGTGAGACCGCATGCTGCCCAATGAATTTCTTCAGGAGACAAAATACTTTCCCAGAAAAAAAAAAAAGTAACATAAGCACTAAAGGGTGAAAAAGCCATCCCAAAATTTATTCTCAAAAATGTCAACAGAAACGCAGCAGTAGATACTCAAAACTACAGAGTCCTTAAAAGTCATACATTCACAATGCAGAAACTTGACAATTGGGATGCCTTTTGCATGGTCTATGTAACGATATCCATTTTACAGTGTAAACAGGTACTGGTATGTTCTTACTTACAAGTCCAGCAGGAAAGGCACAACTCGGCATACAGAGATCATAAGCAAGAATCAGGTGCAACAACATTACACAAACTTTTGGTAATCTGCATTTTTGGGGCCTTCCACAACAGAGACTGGACTTGAAAGACTTCCAGCAGTCAACTAGACTTCTTCCCATCGTTCAGTCCTCCCATACCAAATGCTCACTTTCCAGTCTGGTTCAGATCCCATTACACACAGTTCCAGCAGACATTAAGAGGAATAGTGAAAGGTCAGTCCGGTAAGTCTTCAGGTGCTTCCACTAATACATCAGGTTTTGGTTTCACATAGTGCATGGAAGCATCTGCTTGAATCTCAGTTCATTACAGTGGTCATTAATAGAAAAATAGACACTACAACTACAAAAGGAAAAATGAGGTAGATAACTTAGAATCCAGATGACTATCCCAGCAACCTTCATACAACACATGGATCATTAATTACCAGTTTGGCAGAATGCACCTTCACAGACCACCAAGAAACTTAATGACCAGAGTAGGAATGCCATCCAAAAAAACCCACAAAACATTTAACCTAAGCATGAATACTTCATATTTAAATACAGGTTTACACCGACTGATCTCCTAACTTACCCAAATAAAAAAAAAATAAAAACAAAAAAAGTCTCTTGCTAAGGAAACCAGTCCCATGCCAAATTGCAAGAGTCACCTGAGATTCCTTGCAGAGCTTTTAGACCTGACTTCCCAAGGCAAGTCTTCCCTTTCAAGAGAGGAATTTTAAAAAAAAAAAGTATATACATACCCCCTCCCTGCCCCCCATGCTTGTTTGGGGCTCTTGGTATTGAAATAAAACATTTCAGAAAAACTGCACATCTTTGGAAGTAGGAGTTTTGGCACTACACTTGAAGGACTGTCCTAATAGTAATATTAAATAAGCAGCTGTCAACAATACAGAGAATTAATTCCTTAGGAGCAGTGATTAAAGAAAAACAGCAACTTTCTTCTCATAGAACTTTTGAGGCAAAAAAAAAATAATTAAAAACACAAACTGTAGTTTTTTTCACCATTATAGTAAAAAGTACATTCAGAAACCACACAGAGCCAAAATCCAAACAGAAAACCTATTTCTAAGAGGGTGGCAGCCATTCTAGGATATTTACCCGCATTAATAGTTTTAATTTCTCACCAGTAAATAGAAGCATTTCCGTCAACAGTAGGTTCTTTCCACTCTATTCAAAACCTCCCAAGTATTTCACCCTAAACAAAGAGGTAAATTTTCTAACCTTTGGAATATCAACTTGTAGAAACTTCGGTAAGGCTGTACACATTAAAGTCACACGTAAGAACTACTTTGCAAGACCCGCATCTTTCCAAATAGAAGGAAATCCTATTCTTTATTATTTACTATTTGCAAAGCATTATGATGATTGTACTCTGGGCAACTCTTACAAAGACAACCATAAAATCATTTGCACGTCAATAGGAAAATAGGAGGCTGAAGTGGAATCTCTTAAAAATATATGTTTGTGTATATATATATTTGTTCTTTCTGTACGTCAACTTCACTAGAGTTTTTAACTAACAGCAATTTTGTTCTCCTCCATGAAGTGAGGGAATTGGTGTTTTGGCACATTGTCTGCAGCAGCACCACTGGCCTTCTCCGTATCAGAGCCAGTCCCAGACTGGGTTGCATCTATTTTGGAGACCGTTGCAGTATTTATTGCCGAACTACCTCCAATGGTGACTGGAAGGGTAGGTAAGCCACCGCTCTGGATGACAGAGATCTCGTTAGTCTTCATTGCTATGCCGTTGCTGAGTACCGCTGCGTACTGATTCCATACTGTGGGGTCAATGCTCACCGAAGGAGGCATTATATCCTTTGGAAACATTTCAGACACTTTCTTGGGGTCATTCCCCAGCAGAGCCATGGGGTTATCAATTGAGAGCCTTCTTCCCCGCCTGGCAGAGTTATTCCACATGTGAGTTCCTACATGGACCTTCCAGAGAGGAAAAAAAATTAAGAGAACCATTAATACTGCAGTTCTTTTATGGTAAACCCAAGTTCTGCTTTGCCCACAGCCAAGCTGCTCAGAAGTCAGGCATGCTCCATCTGCATTCAAATAAGAAGTAGCTAGCTTAAATACTCGTCATTCTCTTCTGGCATGTGTAGGACACAGCCATCATTCTACTGTCTGACATCACTATGGCTCTCTAGAGTTTACTGATTAAGTGCATAGTAATTAATGGAAAAAACTAGTTAAGACATCTGAAAGAGAGGTTACACCAAAGCTAAAGCATTCCACACTGCAAACCAGTGCTTCCAGCAAAAGAGTGTTGTTCACAAACTAGGTATTTTCCCTCTCCACCAGAATTTATGCAAGAGAACTGAAGAGCTTAAAGAGGTTCTTATGAGAAGTGAGAAGCCTTTGTGTGAGCAAGGAAGCTTGGTTCCTTAATAGACTCTTAGCACTTCTTCAGCAAATGTTCAGACACACCATCCCCAAGTACTTTGTGCTATGTCAGTATTGTCCTCTTGGTTTTATCCCTCCTCATCCTACGTGGTATTTGAAGCACTGCAATGTAGTTCATGCATTCTGTAGGCATCATTTTTCAGCAGCCTACGCAAATTTAAGTCTTGTAGCATCCAAATCCAAATGAATACAAAGCAATATGCTTACCAAGGGCTAAGCCTTCCCTCCCATCCAAAAAGAATGTCAAGGACAGCAGCAAGGATCACTTCTGAGAGTGACCTCAGTACACTGTTTAGCAAGTTGCATGAATAAACAAACACAGGAAGGAGAGACTATGCAGTCAAGAGTTGAGGAATGAGAAGAAAATCAAAAGTTGTCCACAAAGGCAGAACTAATATCAGAAGTAGACTTTCCCTCTCTGGTATGACTTCCTCCAGCAAAGGAGATCACAATATAAGAGACAACTCACCTTCAGGTTTCCTTTTGTTGTAAAAGCTCTCCCACAGATGGTGCAGGCAAATGGCTTTTCACCAGTATGGGTCCGTTCATGAATTTGAAGGGCGCTGGCAGACGAGAAGTTCTTCCCACATGTAGTGCAGATGTGCTGTTTGGCAGGACGGCAGAATTTTGGCCGTGGCACAAGGAGAGGGGCAACACCAGGGGAGAGAGCTGGTGGGCCAATGAAATGGCTAGTGCTAATGGGACGCTCACCGGGCATCTCCATTTTTATGAGGGCTGGTGGGGCTCTAACAAAAGCAGCTGGAATACCACTTCGACCTGAAAAGCAAGCACAGGTGATGTTCATCCTAACCTCTTCCTATTTTCAAGCTTAAGTCCACCCACAATCCCAGAGGACTACTGGGAAGCCAGTCTTGCAAAGCCCTCTGAAGACATGTGGTCTTGCTAAGCCTTGCTAGGATGCTACAAAAGCAATCAATTCATCCCTACTTTTCTCTGTGACCTTGGGGGTTAGAGAGTCTCGCTTTCAGGTCAAATTTTAGATCAACATTAGCCTCAATCTAAAAAGCTCTAAAACCCCATAAAAGATTCCAGAGTTTTTATGTTACATCCTCAGGTTAAGTAGTTCTGCACAGAACGCACATCTTTAAAGAGCTACAGGAACGTACTATCCTTCCTGGGCTCAGCTGGTAAGTGCACAGTCCCTATTTATTCTAAGAGCCTCTGTGCTTCCCCTTGCAGGAGATGAAAGCACATACATCTTAAGAGTTTTGTTTGAGTCTGACTGAGACAGGAAAACTCTACAGGGTTTAATAAAGCCCCTACTGTAACAGGAGGTTTCACTCCTTTTTATCCTCCAGTCCTGTTACCCCACCACAAGATACCACCAGCACTTCACAATACTCACCATATTCTCCATTTGCAAAGTGTAACCCAGGCTCTTCTTTAATGATTTTTCGACCAATGTTGCCGTAAGTTAGATCCAAAGCACCAATGACCCCTTCCATTTCAGCAGAAGTACTCTCAGGACCCTCCGATTTATTTCCCATGCCTGAATCTTCCTGACTGTTGAAACTGGGCGACTTGGACCTTACACTCTCAGTTTGGCTGTTGGCTGGGGACAGAGCCTGGATTGACGCAGACTCGGAGGCAGCTGGACTCCTCCCGTTCTGATAATCTGGGTCTCCTGCCACAGAAGATGAATCGTTTGTCATGACATCGCTTTCTGCTGAGCCATTGTCACTGGATTTCAAGCTGCTTTGCCGCTGCAAGTTCAAAGCGGAGTTGACAATCTTCATTTGGTTCTCCAGTGCTGTAATACCAGAGAAGGTGGCTGACATGGCTGGCGATTCTGATTGTGCACTGTACGGAGTGGGTGGTTTTGAAGAGCTCCTAGGGCCATCCTGAGAGTTCAGGTCCTCTTCCATTTCTATGCTCTCCACAGTATCGTCTGGGCGACTGGTGTCCCCATTCTTCTCAGCCACAGCAGGATCCACATCAGCACTGTCGCAGGTGTTTTCCGGCATCGGAGTATTGGGGATCTGTCCCCCCATGTGCATGCGGATATGCTGCTGCAGCACAACTGCATTTGTAAACTTCTTCTGGCAAATAGGACATGAATGTTGCATCTTCAAAGGAGTATTGGCCCGGTGGACACCATAATGAGTTTTAAGGTTCCCTTTAGTGGAGAAGGCACGGCCGCAGATTTTACACTTGAAAGGCCTCTCTCCAGTGTGAGTGCGATAATGCATTTTGAGCGAGCTCTGGCAGCTCAGCACTCTGTGACAGATCAGGCACTCGTTGGGGTCAGCAGTGGATTTGTCAATATTTTCAACCAATTGCTGAAGCTTTGATGTTTCTGAGCCTTGCTCGTTTGACCCACTTACATGGAAGATGCTCACGCTGCAGGTAGCCTGTGGCGAACTCAAGCTCTGCTCTGTTCCTGATTCGTGACTGACCGCTCCTGATGAGGAAGAGCCACCCTCACTTTCTGGAGAAGGCCTTGACTGCAGGTCACTTGAGAAGGTACTAGGCAGAGACTCCTTAATGCCTGCTAGGTTGGAGATGGTCTGAGGTGCATTGGTGGCCACAGAGGTAGGCAGAGTTGTTAGGAGAGGTTTGCTGTCCACAATTAGGTTTGACTCATCCAGTGGCACAGACATCCCATATGGGATTCCAGTGCTAGTGGGAACATTGTCCAGGTGCTCAGGAACCGGGTAAGGATTCATCTTTATGTGTGGGTATTTGTCTTTGTGACGCTGAAAATGCACTTTAAGGTTTCCTTTGGTTGTAAAGCGGTTACCACAAATGTTACACTTGTAGGGTCTCTCACCGGTGTGGGACCGGAGGTGGATCTGCAGGGCACTGTCATTGCCAAAGACCTTGCCACAGAATTTACACTTGTGTTTGAAGAACGGCTCTTCTGCATTCGGTTTGCTTTCAGACACGCTAATGTTGGGAGGTTTTCCCTTCCCCTTCTTTGAGGGATCTATTACTGAAGAGACAGCTGAAAGCGGATTTTGGAAGATGACGGAATTAGAGGACTGAGGTAGCAAAGGATTCGGGAACCGAGACACAGAGCCGGCAAGGCTTCTGCTTGCCTCTGGCTTCAAGGGGAAGGAGGAGGAAAGCCCAGCAGCCAGCGAACTGGCAGCTGCAATGCCAGTGTTAGAATGAGGTAGTTTTCCTTGCTTCAAGGATTCCAGTGATAGGCTCTGGCTTCCAGCTTTTTGTCCGATTAAAGCAACAGCAGCCGACAGCTGCTGAGACATGTGAGCACCCAGAGCTTTGAGTGGGTCAGTAGCAGCTGCTATAGAAGGATGCAGGGCATGGGGAGCCATCATGGCAATCTGAATGCGAATTTGCTCTGTCAACTGGATTTGCTGGAGTTGCTGCTGCTGCAAACACACGAGCTGCTCCAGGATCATGGGGATAGCATTAAAACCAGCTGCTGAAGAAGAGATGGCATCAGAGGTCCGCTGGTTCACAGCCACTTTAGTGCCACGTATTGTCTGCAAAGTCACGTTAGTGTTTGGTACTTTGGATTTTGGTAGATAGCTTAGCCCAGGAGCTGCAGGTGTGACAGGGGGTTCTATTTTCAGGTACATTCCTCCTACTGACTCGGCATCCATTTTTCCTTCTCTCTTTTCCATAGAAACAGCGCAGCCCTTTGCCTGAATGTCCTTGCGTGTTCTGCTATCCATTCGATCACTTGGAAAGCTCCCTAGAGAGGCTTCAGAGAAGCTTTCAGGGGGGACTGCTCCCTCACTGTCATTCATGATTAGAACAGGTGGATTTTTAGTGCAATTTTTCTTATGCTCAAGGAATTCGGAGAGATCAAAGAATTCTGCACAGCATTTCTCACAGATTTTAGTTTCCTCCGTGCGGCACCTTTTGGAACTCATTTCACCATCTCCGTCACCTGGGACGCCTTGTGGACTCCCTTAAAGTAAAAGAAAGTCACATTATTAATAGGTAGATTTAGCCTATTTCACAGTACCACAGCACAGCAGGGGTTGGAAGGGACCTCTGGAGATCATCTAGTCAAGCGTCACTGTTAGAGCACCTTCTCCTAGAGCAGTATTTCCTGTTCTTACAACCCCTGACTTCACCTGACTGCAGGTTAAAGACACAAGACACTGAAATGAAGTCTGCAGATTGACCTGAACTCCTGCTCTTTGTTTTGCTGCAAATTCATTTGCAGCCCCAAAGACATCTTCATCTTAGCTGTGTTCTCAATAGAAGAATGGTATCAAATCAAATCTCACAGGCTTGGTGGAAACGGGTTTATGGCAAATGCCTTTACACAAGTAAGGGAACACTAAGGCAGACAGAACCTTCAGAACTGAAAAGGAACACCACTCCAGACACAGCAAGTGTCATTACATTGAGCAAAACATCACCAACTTATTTTCTGTTAGAACTTTAGCTTAGAATCCTTAGCCAACCATCTCGCATAGAAGGTTGTGAAAGCAAGAACTTAAGAGCAGTTCTTAATTGCACTATTAGGTGACACTTGCTCCGCTATCACAGAATTACTACTGAAGAGGGCTGACAAAAGCAAAAGTAAGTCCAACATTACTTTCAAAAATTTCAAAAGCACGCCCACATAAAATAGAATTTCCAAAAGCCTCAGTAGTAAAAGTATTAGCAGCTTCCAGAACTCCCCCCAGGTAGAAGGGTACACTGACACTGATAAGTATTAGAGAGTAAAGCAGTACATCCTGCTTGCAAAACAGTTGTTTCAGATCCACTCAGGACACCCTGTTTAGCTGCATCCACAACCCACCCACTTTTTTTGGGGGGAAGAGAGGGAAAGCAAAGCTGGCCCTCAGGTTTGCTCTTGCCTCTCCTCACCAATGCCCCACTGATTAGACTGAGCACATGGACAGAAAAAAATGTGTAATTCAGGGAAATATCACAGCTAGACGAGAGGTTAAGAAAAGTTCTACACCAAAACAGGATGTTTTTGCTCACTCTACTGCTCCTTCAAACAACAAACTCACCCCCAGCTCAAGGTGGGGCACAGGAGTCTTCAGGGACAACTCGAGGCTCACACAGCATGGGGAGCGGGAAGGGGCCCCCTGTATCACAGCCCCCATCAGGTGAAACATCCTGCAACTCGCATTGATTGGCCTAATTTTGACGGGTGCCAAGGCTGCAGTCAATAACCAGGTACTTAGCCCCACAAACAACCCACAGGGCACTGCAGACCTCAACTGCAACTATGTGCTTCTCGTAAGAGATTTCTTCTGTTCAGGTGAATCTCCAGTAATCGATGCCAGGGCTTGGCTCTGGCTCCACATTACCAACCCAATGCCTTACAAGGGGAACAGAAGGCTCTGCAAGCACAGGAGCTATTTGTGGCTTTCATGTTAAAGGTGCAACTGAACCACACATCTGATACACATGTATATCCTGTATGCAGAGGGGTGCAGGGGAGGCATGTCCAAGCAACAGTGCAGTGACTTGAGGGTAACGTAAAAGCTCTGTGAGGGAGGATACTGCAACACTTGACATCTGCTGGGTTCACACATATTATAGCTATATTCCACAAATTAAACTTCCAACTGTTTTAACACCAGGTGATGTGAAACGCTTGTGCAAACTCTTTCTTAAAAGCAAACTACTTGAGCAACCAACAAACGCCAAGTACCAGAGAGGCCTGCTATGCTGGAGCATGCAAAGCAGTAAGTTGTGATCTCTAAGTATGCAGTTCTGTTAACCACTCCAGAATTACAAGTCCTTGAACTGAGAGGAAAGGTGTTCACAGCTCAGCTACGACCACAAGGGTTTGGAGCCCCTGTATCTAAATGGGGAATTCAACATTTTTTCACTTCCCTCCTTCAGCCCAAACACTGAACAAGAATAAAAGCAGTTTTAGCATACATTTCTCACCCCAAATACCACTGAATTGATGCTTCTAGAGTTGATT
Source organism: Rhinopomastus cyanomelas (assembly GCA_013400115.1). Classification (NCBI taxonomy): domain Eukaryota; kingdom Metazoa; phylum Chordata; class Aves; order Bucerotiformes; family Rhinopomastidae; genus Rhinopomastus; species Rhinopomastus cyanomelas. The sequence continues at coordinate 616,432 of VXBP01008606.1, forward strand.
TAACTCTGCAGAAATATATGCAGAGAAATCTAGTCTGCAGACAAATACAAGGACAACATGATTCAGAACCTGGTTAATAAATACGGTCAACAGTGGGAGTTTTTAAACTCCTCTTTGGGAAGTCTGATCAGATACAACAGGAAAGACGCTCGTGAAAAGGACAAGCAGCTTCCATTAACTACTCTGTAGATTAACTCGAGAGGTCTTAACTTGACTAATTTCCCAACTATTTCCATCCATCTGACAGGTGGATTTAAAAAAAAAAGGCTAAACCTTCAAAACTTCCTTTCCAAATCATGTAGCCAGCCCCCCAGGTTTGACTCAAGAGTTTCCCCTGTTGCAAAATAACTGTAGGTTTTACTTCAGAAAGCACAAAGCTCTTCCTCCCAGTCTCTCCTCAATGAGCACATGCATTTCACGCTGCAGTTTGTACCCCTGCAGCAGCCACACAAAATGTTTCCAGTAGCAGAAACGTCAGCGTGAACAACCATTGTCCACCCCCAAGGAGGTATTCCAGGATAACTACATCTTTACAAGACCTCAAATAGCTTCAAATCATCTAATAATTTATGCCCCCCCCCCTTGGCAGTGCCTTACTTATTGTTCCACTGCTAATATGGCACTGAAAGCCCCTTTCCCAATCAGCAGTGCAGCCCATGCTCCTCATTTTCGTAAGTGTGAGGAAATCTAGGTGCAAACCCTCTGGCCCTAAGCATCAGGTTCTTAAGAAGCCCCAAGCAACCTGAAGGCACCTATGTTGCGTAGCAGCAGCCCACTCTTGCTGCCACTGTCACACACTTTAGTTTCCAGTTGGCCAGCCTGATGGGAAGGCACTGGATTAAATTCCCAGTTTGTAGCTACTTGCTGCATGCCAGGTAGGGAAGACTTCTACTATTGAAAAGTGAGTATGACAGCTTCCCCTACATATAACAAAAAAGCAGTTTTATTTTATTTTACAAAAGTCAGTAGAAGCAGGACTCTTGTTACTGTTTAGTGGCTGGAATAAAGAAGCCATTTACTGTTTCTTTAAAAACCCAGATAGCCTCTATGAAACTCTTCATCTTGATTTCCAGCAACATCCTCTCCCTAGCCTTGAAGGAACACCAAGCTTGCATCTGCCATCTGAGCACCTTATTTGCCCCAGCCCCTGCCCTCGGCGCAGGTTACCACTGACATGAACGTCAATGTCTGAAATGAAATGGTGGTGTTTCTCTACAAGAAACCTCCCTGGGCAGCCAGCTCAGTCCATGTACAGTAGGGCCCTGCCAGAACAATTGCTTGTGCACTTCACTTAACCCCCTCCAAAGGCTTCCCAGGGATAGGACTTCTACTGTGGTCGTGGTGGCTTTTTTATCTCCCCACCCCCGAATTTCAGGAATGTTATCTCTCAGCATCTAGTTATCCAATAAGTTAGAAGAATGCAGTAAACCCAGCAGGGGGGTTAGATTGAATCACTGGCAAATGGATGGAAAAAATCCACTATTGTGTAGGACAAGGCGGTCATCGACGAGGAAGGCCGATAAAATCCACACAGCTCAAATTAATTACTTGTTTAAAGAGAGACAGTAAAACAAGGAGCGAACTATGTCTTGTCTGGTTGGTGCCATTTCAACAAGGTGCCGCTGGTCTATCACTCCTCTGAGCAATCAGCGATTCCCCCCCACCTCCAACTTGTGATAAAATTTATACTTCACTTGAACTGGGAGGAAATGGTCAGAGCTCAAGCTCTTATGCTTTCCCCACACACTCTCCCTCTCGCCCCTGAAGACTTTGATACTTTGGTGATCTTACTTTTTCCAGACTACACTTGATCATCTATTTATACTTGACTTGCACAGGTTATTCACATAACCGTGCATTTCCCCTGTCAAAATTAACTCATGAAGGATCAGTAAGTTCTAGTACCAGACATGAAAACCACTGCCATCAGCTAGCTCCCTGTTGCTCTCAGGCATCCTGCTTACTTCCTCCCCCCCCCCCGGTCCCAGCTGACAATTTGGTATTTCCAAAAACTTCAACCTGTCCAAAACCTTCCAACCTTCTCTCGCAATAAATCACCATCCAGAACGTTCTTTCAGCGCAGCCACGACAAAAATCCCTCACTCGAGCAACCAAACTGCACAGCTGATAACTTAAGAGAAACACTCCAAAGGCCTCAATGTTTTCTACACTGACTGTATAAGCAGCACTTTCCTAACCCAAAAATGAGCCAGAAACGTGAAACATCCTGCAATTAGGATTTCACGTGCTTTTGGGTTCTCTCTCAAAACGCTAATCTTTAAAAATTATCTACCTACCGATTCATCCTTTTCGTTACCCACCTACTGAAGATAAATAGTTGGGACGAGGATGGAATAAGCTATTGAATAAACTCTCTTATGAAACGTGAAAGTGTTAGGCAGGAAAAGTTAAGAGCGGAGGCATCAGTGGGTAAACACGCAAGCTGCAGCTTTGAGCCCGCACCCCCTTGCCCGTACTATCCATCCGCAGAGCCGCCCAGGGCTGCCGCCGCTCCGCTCCAAGCTGTCCGCCTCGGGGTCCGGTCTGGCTGTCGGTGGAGGGCACTCACGGCCCGCGCTGCTGCCCCGGCCCCGCCGCTCCGCCCCGGCAAGCACGGCCGGCCTGGCCCCGCTCCCCAGCGCCCCCCCCAATTCCCGCATCCACCTGAGCCGCACGGCAACGCCTGCACTGCCTAGGATTTTTTAAGAGGAAATAAAACAGTATCGGCAACGAAAAAGCGGTTTTTCCCTCCCAAGTAGCAGCCGCGGGGTTCCCCCGCCCTACCCTACCTGCTCGGCGGCAGCCGGTGCTCCCGCAGCTGGACCGGCGGCCCCGCACCGCACTTAACGCCCGCACAGCGTTTAAGAGCGGCTAAACGGCCCGAGCCCCGCTGCCAAGGTCAATTGCATGAGAGTCCTAATTGTGAGCTGACATCAACTTACCACCCACGGCAAGCGGGAGGAGGCAAAGGTTAGAGCAGCAGCTCTGTCAAAACGTCACATGCCGCCGAGCGCAGCAAAAGCGCTCCATCACTACAACCAATACAACGTTTCACTTACGTAAAAGGAAAAACAAGCCGGGCATCGCCTCCACCCACCCTCTCCGGGCACCCACCCCTCGTCACCCTGCTGCAACAAACACCCCAAAGCCAGGCCCGGGGGGATGCTCCCAGTCCGCCTCGTCGTTGCTGGGCTTCCCCACCTACAGCACCTTGGGGCAACCCAAAATAAACATAAGGAAAAACTACCACAACACTTTGCTGCCTTCGTGAAACACATCACACACACGACCCCGCTTCCACTTCTACAAAGCCCAACGCACGAACCGGGGGCTTTAAATAGAGGAAAACTCCAGTTTTACACCCTGAGGAAAACGTTGGCAGTTGGACATCGTATTTTTAAGAAGGAATCGAGATTTTTACTGGCAGCGATCCGGGCACAATGGGCATTTCCAAGCCCTTTGTGGAAATGCTAATTTCTAGTATGTACCATTATTCTCCAGTGACCACCTGCTGATTTTTTGACCTGTTAATTGATCCCCAGGTTGGCAGAACCGCTTCTTAACGCGCCGCATTGTTCACAGAGGTGGGTCCCAAATCGCTTTTTGCAAAAAAAGAGAAAAAAACCCCACCCACCGAAAGCCCTACCTAACTTGCAAAAGAGGAGATAAGGGGCTGGATTTTATGATTGCGATTATGTCTATGGTCGATAATGTCCCAGACAGCTCCCTGCGGTATCCTGACTTTGTTATGCAGCTTCATCACTTGTTAGTTATGGGCACACCTGGAGCGGGGGGTATCGAGGCTATCTGGGCGATCAGCGAGCGATAAGAGCCCGCTGGAGCAGCGGCTTTTGCGTCGCGAAGCTGAAAGCGAGCTCAGGCCGCTGGCGGTTTGCGTGCTCGGACCCGCATCCGAAGAGCCCCGCGGAGCGGCCGCAGGGCGGCGCGCGCCAGCACCAGGGTCTGTCCGCACCCCGGCGCCTCCCGACCCCCAAGAGATCGACCCCGTGGAGGAGATAGGAGAGGGGCGAGAACCTCGCCACGTTTCCACCGGCCTGTGCGCTCCCTGCGCCGGCTCCCGGCGGGATTTTCATGCAGCGTTTTTTTAAAGAGAGGGTAGAAAGAAAAAGGGTAAGAAAAAAAAAAAGCCCCAATAACAACAACAAAAAAGCAGCTGGCCATTGCCCCGCAGAGCTCGGTGTGTGCGATCCTCCCCGCCCCGAGCGGGCCGCATCAGGAGTTATTAACCCTTTTGTTTCAGGGTAGCCCCGGAGGTGGCTTTCCAGCAGTGGGCAGAGATTTACATGTGGAAACATCACCTCCATCCCCCAACCTAACCATATGCACAAAGGAAAACAGTCATGCATTAAACATGGGATTTATTGCCTTCTGGCCAGCTCGCTGTTTCTTAAGTCACCATTAACCGGACCCAACAATTGCACATTTCGACTCAAAGAGAGGGGGGAGGAGGGGGGGAAAAAAAAAAAATCAGGAGCCCGAACCTCCTGCGGGCTGGGAAAAAGCAGCTCCTGTAACGTGTACTGGTATCGATCACTTCTACGGGTAGAAAAAGCCCACACAAAACCAATACCTTAGGAAAGCAGAGAACCCATAGAAAGTTCTTGGGGACACGCAGAAGTGTTTGGGCACGACAATTTCAGCTCTGCTTCAGCCTCCCCTTCCACCCCCCCGGGCCGTACCCTCCTCAGCTTCGCCCTTGATTTGGGGCAGGACCCTCCCCAGCTTCGCCCTCGATATGGGGCAGGACCCTCTCCAGCTCCGCGAGCGTTAATCGCAGGAGATCCCGCACCGGAGCCCCGAAAGCCGCAGCCCCGCACAAGCCAGCTGTTGAAAGGTGCTGCTACGTGGAAGAAAGTCGGGCACGCTCCGGCAGCCCTGACCCTGCCCCGCTCCCAGGGCGGGGGACAGCAGCCAGCGAGTGCCCCTCCACCCCTTCCCCTGTACGCCCACCCACACCGGGAGCTTTGGGCTCTGTTGAGCGAAGACTTAGACCCTTGCCTTAGCGAGGCAGAGGGCTGCGAGCTCCCCGAAAAGGAGCAACAGCGATGTGCGGCACCGAAATCCCCCCCCTCCCGCCGCCCAGATACAAAGCGCTCCCGCACACCCCACATTAGCTCACCGGAGTTATTTTAGGAAGTCGGAAATCAAAGATGGCTGGAGGTCAAGCTACAAAAGGTCCAGGGCGATTGTGATCTCCAACAAAAATAGTCCGGGCGAGTGGCTTTTTGGGGTTTTTTTTTTTTTAAGCCTTACAAAAATCCTCAAATAACGACCCATAAAGTGAAGGAACCAAACTCGAGCCATTTCCCACCCTTGCGAAGGTTGTTCGCAATCTCTTCTCTCCCTTCCCCTCCCTCTCTGCCTCCGTTTGCCCTCCTCCCCAAGTCCGCCCGTCTTGGGGAGGCTTTGGGGTTCACCACCCATGAGGCTGCACCCCATGCGCAGCGGCAGCGGGGCTGCGCACCCCACGCTGGGACCGGCACGGACTCCGCGGGGCCAGGGAGTGGGTGGGGGGTGCGGGGCATTGCAAGGGACCATCAGCCGCACAAGGACGAGGGGCTCCCCAGGAAAGCTGCGCCCCGCAACGGCTTAAAGCCGAGTAACCCCTCAGCCCCCCCAAAAATACCGTGGCCGCTGCGCCTCGGAACTCCGCGCTGGGGCTCCGCAAGGAGCGAGTGCCCCCAAAAGCTGGCTGAGAGCTAGAGTTTGGGGAGAGAGGTGGAGGGAAGTGAAAAAGCCCGAAAGGGCTCTGAAGAGGCTGAAGCACGAGGGTGAAAACGCCCCCGGAGCAGAGCGCCCCGGGGAAGAGCCCCGCACCGCCCCGGCCGCGCATCAGGAAAGTTGGGACCCGCGGCGGCTCCGCGCCCTCCCCCGCGCCTCTCACCACTTGCAGCATCTGGGGGCTGCTCCTCGGAGTTGATGTGCTGGGGCTTCGCCTGCTTCCGTCGCGACATGGTGCACCAGCATCGGGAGCAAAATAGTAGCAATTATTTTCCTCTTCACAACAAATTCCTAGAGTTGGGAAATTACCCCCATTGGGCGGAATGCGCATGTCAGAGTAATTATGATTATCAATAATGCATTGCGATTTATCATGGGTCCCTGACAGCTGATTGGCCTGAGTCCAAGGGCTCACAGATTATTCAAATAAGGTCCATTGATCAGGGCGCAGCGGGGCACGATGGGCGATGTAGTCCTGGCCCGGCCCGGCCAGCCTGCCCGCCCGCCCGCCCAGGCGACAAAGGCGGTCGCCCTGCCGGGACCGGGTCGCCCCCGCGCACCCCCTCGGGCAGAGAGTGGAGCTGGATCCCGCCTTGAGAGTAAACAAACAAGTCGTCAGTGCGGCGAGGGACAATACTTTTGTTATCTCACCTGCGCTTTTTATTTTGTGCTTTAAAGACTTTTTTTTTAAAAAAAACCCCACCAACAACTTCTTCCCCACCCCCCGCCCGATAGCAAGCAGGAGCCCAGGACGCTAATTCTTCCCTTTGTCCTTAGATAAGGTGGAAAAGGAAAGAGCACTGATTGTCCGAATGGACTAGCTCGGGCTCTCCTGCTGTGGTGGGCAAGTAAAGGGGCTTTAAAAGCAGATCCAGACGGCCCGTAATTATGCTTTGGCGTGGGTTCATTTGTTTAAAGGCTTCTTTTACGTCTCACTTTCTGGGAAGCCGATAAAATTGAGCTACTAGTATTTTTAACAGCAAATAAAAACTTAAGATATGTGAAACGGTCATGTAAGAAACTTGGAGCAAGTGAAGAAACACTTCCCTGGACTAAGTTGACCGTATAAATACGTAGTGGACGCATTTTCAGCTTCTACCCCTTTCCTGTGCTGCTGAGTTCCATGTGAACAGGCATCACATTTAAATCCTCCTCCTCAGCTGGGTGGCCCCTGGCATTTGATGGCACACTGGAGGTAGAGTCCATGCGGCTGGATGTGATTGTTGAGACCCAACTCAGCTAAGGCTTGGATTTGCTTTGCTGTGAAGCTCCCGAGTGTTACAAAGCAGAGTCACTTCTACCCCCCGATCCCTACTGAAACAGCTGGACCTTACGTAATCCTTGAATATATGCAGATGTGGATTGCAAAAGCTTTGTGGGGGTCACATCTTGTTTTCACACAACACCTCCCTCCCGGTTCTATCTCTGAAAACTGAAATGGCATGCTAAAAGACACTGGACACAACTTGATTTGGTGAAGAGATGATATTGTTGAGTTTTGGGAGTAAGGAACTGGGTAAAGGTTCCGAATGTCCAGGTTCTGCTGAAGACAGTGCAACACACACCTCCCACTGCATTTATTAGCAAATAATTTACCAGGGTGTATGCCTCAGTTTACCTGAGGATGTCATCCCCCTAGTTGGAGAGCTGCTGTGAACGTAAACCCCTATTCGGGACTGGGGGCCGTCAGAAGGGTGACGTAGAGTGGACACACTAACTCTTTCCAAGCAGCAGGAAGATGGAGGCCGGAAGGTGCCTCATAAGGCCAGACAATTGCTGCAGAGCATTGCACAACACCACAGTCTCATTGTGCCTGTAACTTTACTGTCAGTTTTACCTTGCAGAACTCCCGGGGTTTGTACCAAGGATGTTCTATTCTGAACTTTGTGCCTGTGCACGCAGTCTTGCCAAGACGTAGTCACGCCAAGTGTCCATGGCATCGGTCAGGATCTATCATATTTTTTGGTGATGCTTGGAGAGGGTGGAACTGCATCGGTCAGGCATGAAAATATCTTCACATTATAGTGCAAGATAAACAGTGCATCATGATCTAATTAGTTGTATATATCCCCTTGGGGTTTGATTTTGTTTTTATAGTGTCTCATAAAGGGTTTTATTTAGCTGAAGATAACTGCAAACTTTGGGAAAAAATCTTGCAGAGCAGAAGATACCACCCTCCTCCTTGGACAATGAGTCCAATTTTGCTTTTCAGGCCACTTTCCTTGCCCTTTCCTCTGCAAACAAGTAATGGCTTTGCAAACCCCTACACTTGGGGTACTTTAATGGCCATAACATCAAGAGAAACTATTGACTAATAAAATATAGGACATCAACAGGTATTTAAAATCACTGACCGTTTCTATCTGGTGATTACTCCACCCCTGCTGCCCAAACAGCTTCTATACATTTGTTTGTTTAACCAGCAGTTTGAAATGCTCTTTGTTTCCAAAGTGTGTCCTGGGGAAATAGACTGTTAAACAAGATTGATACCAATTGATCCACAGATAGATATTTACATTGATTAATTTTCTCCTTTTACACTTGATATGCTCAGTATAGCCATCAGACTTTCATTTATTACACATAATGCTACCAACCCACACCGGCAAATTTATTAAACACACTGTTTTACATATCAAGCTGAGAGATAGACAGCCCTGTACAGTATATCTATATTTAAAATAGACAACTCACGGTGAGCATTTGTATTGAATTTAAAAGAATATATTATATGAAATCAATGGAAGTTTTGGTATTGATTTTAGAGGCCTGGGATTTCACTCAGTGTGGCTCTAACGCTCTGAAAGAATAGAAGATGTGGAAAGCATCAGTTTAAAATGAAACATAAATTCTAACAAAGGGATGTTGCTGTGTTTGAGTCTGGTAAGACAGTAGTAGGAGAAAGAGCAAAACTGACTGAAGAATACTGGGGGGAGGAGGAGGAACATGACCAAGAAAAAGCACTCCTGATTATGGTTTTTTATGGGAAGGTGTTTCCAGCCAATGATGCCTATAAATAGGCTATGCTGGGTGATTACATCATACGCAGAAGACATGTTGCTGGGCTTTAGCACGATCATATGGATTAGCATGGTTGCAGCTTCTGGATTTGAAACATAGCAGGCTTTCATTTCTGGCCTGGCATTTAGTTATTTTTTTTAGGAAAGTCCTGAGGAACCATCGTCTACCCCCAACAGAGCAGAGGCATCGTTCTTGACAGGCGTCCTTCCAGCACAGCCCAGTCCCATCCTCAGAGCCGATAACAGGAAGCTTTTTTAATGCTGCACATTATGAGCACGTGGAACTCATTGCCACAAGAAGCTGCTGCCCAGCCCGGGAAGTTCCTGTGTTTAGGAATGTCACGGCAAAATTATCATGACTGTGGAAACTCTTACCTTTGTGGTGAGATATGTGTATGTCTATACCCGCAGATGCACACTAATTAGCTCCCACCAAGGTAAAGAACAGTACCTTAAACCCTGTGTTGTCCTGCCCTGATCAGCTCAGTTTATTGCTGGGAAGAACACGCAAAGTTAAAACTTCATTGGGTTTTTTTAGGATTCAGAACCTAAATCTAAATAAAGATGTCTTTTCCTCAGTTGCATTATGCATTACATCCATCTGTTTACCATGGATGGGGAAAATCTCAGCAGGCTTTGAAGTGCACACACTGTCCTATATTCTTCCCCCTGTTCCTTGCTTCAGCTTATTGCAAAATACAAACACCACCCCCTCCCCAGTGTAGGCTCTCAGGGCTTATCTCTACTGCATGGAAGATGACTTGAATGTTACCCTGTTAGAACATGTTTAGAAAGCCTCAAGTTTGCTGATATGAAGTTGACCATAGCTCTGTAGGCAATGTAAATCAGGGTATTTTACATTAATTGTTGGGCCAGTTAATCAAGATTGAATGCAGAGAGCCAGACATTCAAATCCAGAACTGATTAATAAGTATGTGAAAGTGCACATTGGTAAGTACATGTGACTCCTTCAGACTAGACTAACTGAATCTAAAATCTGGAGACACTCTTTAAACAGTTTTTATATCATTATGAACATGGTAGTTAGGGGATTTGGGTTTTTTTTTCCTACTTTATAAGAAAATAAAGCTTATGTTTTCTTTTGGTCCATTCATCTTCCTCTTTTGAACTTGTCAACAACTTGAGCCAAATCTGATAATAGGGGAGCAGTTTCCCAAGACATGAGGTCTTGCAAATTGTGTGATGATCAACTTCTCGCTGGGGAAGAAATATCCAAATGAATGTTCTAACTGAGAGAAAGAATTACTGTTCAAGCCTTACCCACACATCAGCCAGCGAGCCAGATGGCACGTACCATTGCTCCAGAGGTACACATACTGCTGGCACCAGCCACCCAAACAGGTCACAGGTGTTGGACCAGGGCAGGAAACACACCAAAAAGTGGGAGAACAGTGGAGCGCAAACCTTTCCAAACAGGCTTCCTCAACTTACTCCCGAGGGAACAACTTGCTTCTTCTTCTCAGCTATGATTTCCGTATGGCTGCAGTTAATGTAGCCACCTTGGTCCTACTTTAGAAATATTTACAGGTCAGTATAATTACGGGGTACTGACTTACCTAAAATCTTTGGTGCCAGTTCTTCCAAACATCCTAAAGGAACCCAAGCACTGAAATCCCTTGGATACTGAGTCCTACAGATTTAAGAGATATAATATTAAGCAAAATAGTAATAGAGAGCTGCAACAAAGGTATTGACACAGCTACATGTTTTCCTCCCATAACTAAACAATGTCCATGCAACAGCATCACTGAACAGCAAAGTTAATGAATAGGTTAAGTGTGAGCAGCAGCCGTTTGTATTGTTTTGAAACCTTCTGATAGCAGCAGCCCTCTTGCTTTTACCATTGTGGCTGCAGAGTCATCTGCTTGCCCCACACCACCTGTCCACTCCAGCACCTTTAGCTGGTGAGTTACTGTGAAGAGTTTTATATTGTTCTGTTTTAGGAGTCGTGTTTAGACACTGATGATGAGATTGAAGTGGATGGGGGAGAAATTCATACCTCCATTACACTATGGAAAGGTGAAGGAGGAAGAGACAACCTGGCGCTGTAAGAAGTACAAAAATCGTAGTTACCCTCCCTGAAAACCCCATCTCTTGTACTCAGGCTGCCACTTTTAAGATTTTTATAAACATTATAGAAATGCAACTTTCATGACATTGCTCCTAATGCAACTCCTGCACTGCTGATTCCCACGGGTTCTGGGCTGCCGCAGCTCCAGCCGAGCGTTTTACCAAAGATGCATCTGACTGAATATGCAGGAAGCAACTTGATATCAAACCTTAGCTCTCCCCAGCAAGGAAAGGGATAGCATAGGAATCGTAACTTTTTGAAAGAGCCACCAACTGGCTCCCCAGGCAGGAGGAATGAGAGGCATGTGGGCTCCGCAGGTAAACAAACAAATCTCTGGATGTTTGTTAAAATGCCCGAGCAGAGTGTTTCATCTGTGCAAGAGTAAACATTATCAGCTCCATTTCTCACAGCATGAAAAGCATCCTTCAGTAATATCATGTATTGGATGGCAGATGCAATCTGGAGAATGAAAGATCCAGCTTTGCCCAAGAACACAACCCAACTATTTTAAGGACTGGGTTAACTGTGTTTGAAGTAAGTGGCATTTCCCCCACTCTACAATATTTGTTCATTTTCAAGCAAGTACTTGCTTGTGAATAAATATATGACCAGGGTTAAGTGTAACTTGTCTTTGTGGTGTTGTCTACCCTGAATTTCATGACCCAATGATACACCACCTATAGTAACAGGAATCCTGTGAGATCCTTCCCTTCCAGACAAGGTACACAAACCTTGTTTTTAGCAGTAAGCTGTAATGGAGCCTTGGAGATGTCTAGTTATTTCTCCTTTTCCGGAGAGGGGAGTGTAGGGCCAGCAGTGGTGTGAGGGTCTCTGAATACCCACTGGGAGCTGGCAGCTCCTGCCTCCAGTATAGCAGGGCTGCTGCTTGCCTCTGGTAAATCCCCTTCGTAACTAGGAACTAGGCTAATGGACTTTGAGTCTGAGGTATATTTTTTTCATTCAATATCAAACCATGCCTGAATGTGATGGTGAAACAGTAAATCATAGGGCAATGCTAAAGAGAACTTAGTAGGTAACAAATGAAGACAAACTCTTCCCGTGTCCTTGTCATGTTGGATAGCCAGGATTGAATCTCATACAAACTGCCTCAGTTTGTACATACATTGTGCCATTGTATCACCCTAGAAAGCATCTCATGCAAAGCACATGGAACACACTACCTGTCCTGGCAAAGGACTGAGCTTGGTCCCATAAGGTTTCTTTCTAGATCTTGGTTCTTGATGGTTGCAAAGAAAATCTGTTGGCTGGGCTTGCACAGTCTGCAGTCATCTGTGCAGCGATGGCTTGAAACTGCAGCTTGAGGAAAGAATTATGGATTTCCTTGTCCAGTGAAAGCACTAGGATCAAAATTGAATTATTTTCAGATGTCAAAATACCACTTAGTAGGGGTCTTCTACTTAGTAAAATTGGCTCTCATTTTCTGCTTTCACAACTATGATTAATAACAATCTGTAATGTATTTTTTCACACTGTAGACCCAATTACATTTCTATTGCTACAGCAGTTCCCCAATTACTTTTATTGGTTATCCTAAATGTGGCTAGTTTCCTTGTGGGTGGATTTGGTTCATGCCGCACCTAATGAAGGACTGACAACCGGTTGTTAGTGGAAATTCAGAGCATTAGCAGTTTTTTCGAGGTGCCATCTGGTCTTTGACAGCTCAGATTTTCATTTAAAAAATACCCAAAATTAACAACAACTGGAAAATCCCCAACCCCACTGCCATGGAAGGCAAGAGGAAAAAACAAACCGCAACACTGACACTTAAAACCATTAATAAAATAAAGTCAATATAAAATTATCCAAAAGATAGTCTGAAAGAAAAAGGAACAGGAATGTATAAATTACACTTTTGGTGTTAGCTGAGTTGCAGAATGATGACTTAAACATCTAAAATGATCAAGCTTGGCACTCTACTCTTCATGCCAGGAGCGAGTTGGGAAATTGAGGGAATGTATGATCGCTCCTGAACGGCTGCACCACTTAGCGTGAGCGCTCTCCTATTTTCAGAATTTATAGATTTTGTACTGAGAATTTTGGAACAGTCACCCCTTCCTTCTCCTCATTTCACCTTTCCTACAGATCAGCTCCTGACCAAGACTCCAAGACAGCCGTGTGTTCTGTCTGCCGTTGACTCAAGAACTTTGATGTGAATGCATTTATCCAGTTTTGCTGCTATTTCAAATACAGTTAATTTAAATAAATGATTAGAGGGATTTTTGTCTGGCTTTTGATGGAGGTGCTGCAGTGCCACAACAGAATGAGCCTAATCAAGCTAAGACCATACTTTTGATATTATTCATCTCTCTACTTAGATTTGGGACTAAAAAACCTAATTTGTAAGAAAATTCATCACCAAATGCTCTAACTCAAGGTGTAACATTATAAATCTCAGAGTGGTGATTCAGCCTCGATGCCTTAGAGCTGTGAAGCTGTACTACTTGTACCTTTCTGAACAAGACTTAAGATTATAGAGTTCAGCCAAACTAGGGTAAATAGACATTTTCTACAAGGTGTTCCTGCTGTCAGACACAACTTTCAGCAAGAGACAGTATCATCCCTTCAAACAAAGGAAACCATCGTTGAATATTAGTTTGTACATTGTCTCCCAAAATGGTTGAAACAGACTTTAGTCTTTCTTCATGAAGGAGGCTAAAGCACAGCCATTAAAACTGAAAGGGGTACTCTGGAATTGGTGGGAAAATACATCAAAACGGAGCAATTTGGACAGGACTAATTAAATTGAATAGCTGCCCCCAAGTGTGATTAAACACATGAGAACATCTTTGCTCTTTTGTTGCCCTGGAGAACTTCAGACAGCCAGTTTTGGAATAAATTTTAAAAACCCAACCCAAACAACCCAATCAACATCCCACAACCCTGAAATGCTCCTGCCTATGAAGCTCAGTTGTTTCATTATAGCCCCATCCAACCTGGTTGGCCAAACTGTTTTAGGACCTGCTAGAGCACGATGTTTTCTAAAGTCACATCAATGCAGCACAACTGATTAGCAGAGCTGTTGCCTTCTGTAGAGTTCTCCTGACAGTGCCCTTACAGCCTGTTGGATTTACACCTATCAGGCTCTCGCTGCTGCTGTCTGATCGTACCCTGTAGCAGCACAGAAGTGTAACACTGATGTGTGTCAGGTCATCTACCTGCTGTCCCTCAGCCCGCACTGCATGGAAGCTCTTTGGACAAGGCTTTTTTTTGTAGGGGTGTGCAGGTGAGGATGGATTTTCTCAGGACCCGGGTATCTGCCTGGTTGCTGCAGATGCCCTGTGGCCACATGGTGGGTGAGCAGGTAAGATACAAGCAGCTGCTCAGCAATTTGCTCCAAGAAGTTTGGAGATGATGCTGTTGGGCAAGTGACATTGCATTAGTGCTCCTGAGCTGCTACTAGGGAAGCTGGGAGGAAGCACCTGAGAGGGGGAAAAAAAGAACCCCACCTAGATACTAGATAAAGCTAAAATATTTGTATCTGACTAGGCCCAAAAGTACCTGTTTTTTTACTGGCCCTTCATAATTAGAAGCTTGTCAGAGTTAGCTGCAAGGAGACCTGACACAGGGTTGGGGCATTACATGAAGATCATCCCATTTCCCTTGTAAACCTCCCACTTTTCAGCTAGTTCTGGCTGTAACTTGGTTATCCCTGATTACAAGTGTTCAACAGCTTGAACTTTAATTTAGTTATGTAGCTAAGGTGCAGTCTACTCTACAGACTTTAACTGGATTAAGAGACAAATCAACCATAATTGGACTCCTTGATTGAATTAGATTGGGATTACAAATATAATTGGATACTACCCTATTTGAGACACTTCAAAGGAAATATATCTTGGGAGCATGAAAGCTGAAAAATCAACAGACCTTTGGAAATCCTCGATCATGTTTCCTGTGTGGACACAGCTAGTGCTGTGTTGCTCCAGTGCCTTCTGCAGAAAGGTATTTTTAAAAATTCAATTGCACTGGTGGAAACTGTAAACCAGACTCTGACGTACACTTGCAAGTCAAAGGCAGCATAACCTTGCAGCTTCGTAATCTTGCCCGTGCCCTGATAGAGCCAGATTAGGCTAAAACTATGACTGAAAAGAGCTTTAAGACTTAGTCCTAAGTGTGGACTGCTGGTATGGTGTCAGATTTTATTGTAGGATATAAGCTAGGAGCCACAGTTTAAGCAAAGAATCCCTTTTGCTGACATGGCTTTTGCAGACATTTCCATTTGAAAAGAGCAGTTGGTTGAACAATGGTCTCAGCCTTGGTTCAGTGCTTGACACCTTGCAGCATGTAAAGGACAAAAGCCTGAAAACTTTTTTTTCTTATGATATCTCTTCCTGTTCGTGGCCTTTAGTCTTTGCACTGGGGTGAGCCTCCAGCCACTAGAGCTCTGGTTAAGTAGGTCACACCATAAAGAGGCTTATCAGAACAACGGTGGGTTGGTAACTCAAGTAGGAAAAACCTAGAGAGCACATTTTGTGGAATAGAAACAAAAATCTAGAAGCCTCTTAACTGACCAACCATGTGACAAAATGAATTTAAATACAGTCCTCAAAATATCTAGTCCTGTATCAATAAAAAGCCTCCATAAAGGTATTATTGAGAGGGTTCTCCATTCTGGTCCAGGCATGAAAAGACTTCAGATCTTTTTAGCCTTCTATATCTCAGTCTCATTCCATCTTATCCAGGCTCCTCAAAACCCCCAAAATTTGAAGCTGGCATGGAAATAAATTTATATATGGGAAGCATTCTTGGAGGAAACACCCATCTTAGGTAGCTTTTTGCTCTCAATTTAGGTGTTCCTTTTGTTTTTTCACCCTCTCCTTTGGGCTTGCTGCTTACGTGGAAAATGCTGGTCCAGTTGTGCACTACTCACCCCTGGAGTCTCTAAGCGTCTTCCACACATGAAATGCTATTCAGATAATAACAATGGCCCCAGCAAATCTATAATCCCTTAGGACACTTAATCCTGGCTCCCTCCAGAAAACCTCAAGAACAGCAGCAAAGCACCTTTGCAGGACACTCAAAGCTGGAATTACAGTTAATAAATTGTGACCCCAACGCTTGTGTTTCTTCACACGCATTTTGCTGACGGTTAACAGCATCTCTATTTAAATGTACTCCAGGGCAAATTGGATCCCGATTTATTTTGTTGACATCCCACAGTTGGGTATTTTCAGAAGAAGACTAATGCATTGAACTATTTCCACGTCTCAAAGACTTTGGCTCTCAAAAGGAAAAAGAGAGATATAGGACTCTTAGCTCCTTTGTGGAACAGATCGCGGGTATCTATGAGAGGTTTTATTTATATGTCATTTGTATACACAAGATTTATGCTTTCAATTAAGTCTCTGTGTAAATTAGCCTAGCCTGTAGGTCTGTTTAATTGCAGGTGCAAATCAAGTTGGTAAAACACCTCTTTCCCCACCCCCTTGGATTTGTAATCAGCTCACATCAGAGCCTCACAACTCCTTGTGTATATTTTGCAGATGACAGTCGTGCTTGCAAAAAGCAGCACAGATCCTATCGCTTTGAAAGCTTCAGCCAGTAAATGGTCTCTTATACATTTTAATTAAAGCAGATGCTCAACAACAAACCCTTCTTGTTAGGTTTAGGTGCATAAATTCACTCGATTTTGCACATCAAGAGAGTAAATCATATCCAAATATTGATATCTGTTGCAGCAGCCCAACAGGCATCTTTCTTTTATTCGAGATTTTCCAATTTCTAAGGCCAGTGTTATGCGGCCACTTCAGCCAAGCAATCTTTATCTCTGAGCTTGTTAATTGAGAGGGGTCAGATTACTTCCAGGAGCCAATCACTTCGGGGTGGGGGTTGCTGTAATTTAGGACATCAGGAATTTTGACTCCAAGAACAATGGTTTTCAAACTTCTCTTTTCATCTCCGAGATTAACTTTTACATTTTTGGGGAGGAGGAAAGAGTTGACGGGGTGGGGGAAAGCAAGCGAGAGGCACAGGACAGATTGGCAGTCACCTTGCAAGAACTAAAGAGTGACCAAAGAGGGGAAAGGATTGTAATTTCCTTTATTTACTGAGCTTGTGCATGGCTTGGCAACAATATATTGATTCTCCAGGAGTTTCTTTTTACAACTACAAAAGAAAACGAAATTACTGATTGGGAAGGAAACCTTCTTTGTTCTGTTTTGTAAAAGAAACAGGTTTCTGTGTGTGTTTGGAAGAAATAGAAATGCATTAAAAGAAAGAGAAGAGAAGGAAGGAGATAGCGCCACAGAAATCAATACAGAGAATTAGGTGAAATAGAACATCCTGTATGTTTTTTAGAAAATCATTTTTCATACACTAAATACATTTGCAGACTTGTGTCTTATGAGCCTTTTTCAAGGTGCATTTTGAGTCTGAAGCTGTAGAGGCTTCCTGAATAGTTTTGAAGACAGCTGAGAAATCTTTAATGTTAGTGCAGAAGAAGCAAAAGACTGGGAAGAACTCTGGGCCTTTGGAGACCACCTGAAGGGATCTTCAGAAATGCAAATTTATCATCCCTACAGTCACGTCAAAGAAGGTATAAAGTTCTTGCCTGAGGGCTGGAAGTCTGGATTATGCACCATCGAGGTGAGGGTGTTGCCTCTGTAGGACACCAGCAAAGATCTCAGCTGTGGGGTGGCACATCCTCACCCACCACACACAAGCTGCTGAACGCTGCTTCTCTCCAACACATCCCTGAGTAAGTGGGGGTGGTTGTCTGAACTCATTGTGAGTAACAGTGACATCGAGACTGAGTGTCTTGAAATGTGAATGCTAAGGCCAATCTCAGGAATGGCATCACCACCTACAATCATCAGACAACAGCCACAGACCACTTGGTGCTCAGGGCTGTTACAACACAAAGATGACAAAGGCCCAGTGACTTACAGTCAGGAGACCTGCTTTTTTTCCTTCAGGTCTTTATGGTTTTCCTGCTCACAGGGGCAAAGCCTCCCAAGTTCAGTTTGATTACGTTGGAGTATCAGCACTAAACAGCATCATGGCTAAACCAGCCTGCGCTCAGCACTCTGTTTTCTGCTTTCCATGCTGCACTAGCTGAAAAATAACCAGGTAAAAACCAAGTTGCTAGCTCAGCTGAATCATTTCCTCAGACCACAGACAGAAAAATGCGTGTGGGTCCATCCTGCAAGGAGAGGAGGTGTGGGGCTGGACCACGCCAGCCCCAGGCTGCAGCGTCCTGCCATCCACCACATCCACACAAACCAGGTCTCTCCCTTTCTATTACATTCTCACTAATCTGGGCAGGGCAGGAGCATTTCTCATGTGCTCAGGACCAATTTCTACTTCTGAGAAGACTGTGCAGGGGTTTTTTGTTGCCACCAGTCTACGTTCACCTCTAGGAAAGAGGAAATTAGTCTGCAATTATGTAATTATCAGCTACCCTGAAACCCAATTAATGCATTCTGTAACTCTTCCAGAAAAGGGGGAGGTCTGGTGGACGCACAGTGCAAATATAAACAATGAGACTTTCTCCCTCCAGCTTCATTTCTCTCTATTTTTAATCACATTACTAGGGTCGTGTGTGAAGAGAACCCAATTCAGCTCGGTTAGGGTTTGCATTTGCAGCTCGTGGCTAACACTGCTGAGCTGCTGTTGCCTCCCTGTGCATGATGTCAGGCCCTGCTTGTATGAATGGAGCTGCTTCAGCACAAGGCATTTTGCTGCTGTAGCCTGGGGCAGCCATATGCAAACAAACAGCCTCTCGGAAGAAATACTCTGAATGAGTAACCCAGGATACAGTTTCCTGGGCTAGGCTGGATTTACCACAGATCCTGGAGTTGTATAGTACAGGCACAACTTTTTTCTTTCAAAATTACCCTGCTATCCACCTTTGCAGCAAACCACAGGGATTTCCCCCAAGCTTAAGGAACTTTTCAAATACTTGGGTATGTAAAGACGGTTAATCAGGAGCTGTGACTCCAAAATAAGGCTTCATGTAGATAAAGACTTACAAAGGACCTAAAGAATCATGACACAAGGAAAGGCTCGGTCATTTCACATCATAAATCCCAAATTTGTTTGTCCCACGGGTTGCTGTAGCCCCCAATTTCTGCCATGGCCCTGCAATGAATTCACACCCTAAATATGCTGATTTATGAGCTCAGTAGCACCCAGCCTAGCCAAGAGATGCTACTGTAATGCAAGAGAGAAAGGACAAAGTAATCCATGAAGTAATCCACCAAGCCTTCATAAAGCCCAAGGAGTCTTCACTTGTGGCATTGTTACAGAGTCAGAGAAATCACCTTCTCCTACATACCTCCCTTTTCCCCGCACACCTCCTCCAAGCTGGTGCCTCACTCCTCAGGCTGCACCAGGAGCTCTGGTGTGTTGGGGTGGGTTAAGTGTGCTCCACAGCAGCAGTTTATTGGCAACAGCTGAGACTCTGGCCACCAGCTTCTCTTTTACATTGCCCCCTACTTTCAGCATTCATTCATGAAAAAACCTGATTTTATTTGTGTCTTACATGTAATTGTGTGTTATCTGCGGAATATGAGGGAAGATCCATCAACACATATGCAGAACAAAAGAGAAGAAAGGTTTGAACTCACTAGTGCCTGTTTGAGGAGCTATTTATGCAAACGTCCATATTGCTGAGAACCTGTGATTACATGGGCCAGCTGATGGCACTTCTGAAAATGAATGACTACTGTTCAGAGCGCTCACTGGTCATATCCTTGGTTTCAGGTTACTAACTCCCATGATATTTAATGTTTCATTTAGAACTGAAGTTACTAGAGAAACAAATGGTTGTAAGAGAAGCCTTTCTCCCTTGGATCTGTAAAGTAATCTTAAAACATGTGATAATAAAGAAAAGCCTGAAAACCTGAGGTCTCTGTGGGGTTCACCCTAAGGTCACAAACCCACGGAAAGTAAACAGAACATTTCCAGTATATATATGTGGGGTATACATGTGTATATATATCTTTCCAGCACTGATATATCCAATATTTATGTATATATCCTCTGTGTATGTGGTTGTGTATATATACATATATGCCTATATATCCATTTATCTGTTATCTCTGTGTCTATCTATTAGATATATCTGTACGTGTCTATTAGAAAATCAAATAACTTTTGGGGTAATGGAAGAGAATATCTTTTTTTGTCTGTTTTTATCTGTTTTGGTTTTTTTTCTGAACTACCTATGTGGCACAATGCTGTGTTTATCTCACTCTTAGATGTAACTTATTCGTCCAAACCCGGCTCATAGTCAGTTTTCTAGATCCTGTCAAAGATATGTGAACTGACAGAGGAAATCTGATTTCAGTCTGCTGGGAACAGAAGCTTCAGTCTCTTTCTGGTTTCAGTCTGATGGTCATAGTGGGCAAATAGACTGTGAAGATACAACTTGGGATAGGTATTAAAAATAAGGAAAAGAAATCTTGAGGGAGATAGATGGCAGGAAGTGAAGCAATGGGCAAATAAAAAGAAATACACGTTCCAAGGTTGGGGAAGGACAGGACATCACTGTGATCTATCGGCTCCAAGCGGCAGACTCTTTAGAGGCAGAAAGATGCCTCAGCAGGACTGAGTTGAACTAAGTGGGCAGATCCACATTGGGCTTCCAGCCATAAAACGGATTTGCCAAACTGCCACTGACTCACTGTATTTATGAGTTTAAAAAGCATGTAGAATATTTTCACCTTTTATTCCTTGAGGAAAGAATAAATATAAGTATTATAGAATCATTAGGGATTGGAAGGGACCTCNAGTATTGCAGGAGAAGGTTTATTTCATTGGTGAGATAGTGGCACCAACTTGAATCCTGATGGATCTGAGATTAGGGTGTGTGGAGTCAGGGCTGTGTGGAGCACGTCTGGAGACAAGTCCTATCATCCAGGGAAGAAAACTTTTATCTGAATACCTGGTTATCACTGTACTCATAGAACTCATCAGAACTCTCTTCTAGAGACAGAATCTCTCTGCAGAGCATTCACACAGAACAATTCCTCAAGTGTCTGAACACCAAACTTGATTTTAGGACAATAGGAATGACTCCCTGAGATGGAGAAAAGTGCCCACTCATTCAATAACTACTTTTGATACTGGACATCATTTGGTCATCAGGCAAGATGGTGCAGAAGACTGTGTGAGAGAATCAGCCACAGCATTAGGCCATTTCTTGGCCTGAAAATCAGAGTATAGATTAGACCCTGAGGCTCGAGGTTAAACAACCCTTGCAGAAATGCCATTAGCAGTAACGGTTAAACAAAGACAGTCCTGTCACTGTGTCTGTGCATGAAACTTTTAAAATCCTTGTCTCAGTGGCCATAAGTCCCACAGCACCATAAATCACTTTACTGAAAAGCGTTTCCTATGAATTTGCTGTCTAATATTATAAAATATCTCCTGAATGTCATGTCCCCTTTTTATGTGCCCCTCTTCAAATTTTAAATGATTTTACTTCCTGCTGGACTTGTGCAATTGTTTAATCTTTAAAAGCTTCTTGCTTGATTTTCTGAAGTGCTGAGCTTCCACAAATTGAGTCAGCAAGCTCTGTGAAGGTTCAAGATCCTTCTGAAATCAAGGCATGGTGTTGATGCGTAGCTCAATGATACCACTGATTTAAGCCCATTTCCCAATTAGCAGACAGTGGGGGCCCACACCTTGGGAATATGTGCTTCATGAAGGGATGCACTATGGCCTCTGAAGAAGCATTTTAAGAATGAAACCAAAGAATTAGTCCAAACCCCAGTTGCTGGGTCTCCTTCTGCAGCTCTAAGTAGTATTTAATCTTCTGAAGAATAATTACCGTTGGCAAACACGTTAGCAAAACCAGCCCAAGATTGGCCAAGAATCCATATGTTCCAATTACTGGGTCATGCTGTGTTCAGGTGGGTGGGCTGAAGGCTGAATTCTTAAAGAAAAGATGCACAGGGAGAGAGCACGAGTGTGGTTGGACCAGCCTGCAGTGCTGAGGCTGTTCTGTATCTGAGCTGGCTCGCTGGAACTAAAATATTTTGCTTATAAAGAATCTTCATAAACATGTCTTAGGATGTGTATTAGAGGTACATCTTAGGGTGTGCATTAGGACTAAGCTAAACAAGATGGTATAAACACAGGCACGGCTCTGTAATAGGAGAATGGATCGCTTGCTCTGCCTCTGCTTCTGCTGCAGCCCCTGCGGAGGCTGCGCAACCAGCAGAGCTACTGGCTGAGGAAGGAATCCCCCAACCAGGCATTTGGTCTTTAAATCTGGGAGATGCCTAAATATAGAAGCAGATGGATAATTCTAGAAT
This sequence comes from Rhinopomastus cyanomelas, assembly GCA_013400115.1. Lineage (NCBI taxonomy): Eukaryota > Metazoa > Chordata > Aves > Bucerotiformes > Rhinopomastidae > Rhinopomastus > Rhinopomastus cyanomelas. The sequence goes on from VXBP01008606.1 coordinate 638,568, forward strand.
CCCATTTTAAAAATATCTCTGAATTCCAACCACATCTAACTTGTCTTCAGCTGAAATTAAAAATCTACCTCAAGTGATGTCTCAGTGCCAAAAATATCTAAAGTTTCTCAGGCAGTGGAAAAATCAAAGAGAACAAGGAGATTTTATTTGGTTTACTGTTATACATTTATAAAAGTGTCCTCCCAGATTTTGAAAGGAATTTAGATGTTGACAGGCACATAAGAGGGTTTTCAAAAGAGTCCAAGCAGGTTGGGTGCCCGGTTCCCATCGAAACCCATAAATACCCCCAAATTAGTTTCCCTTTACTTTAATCATCTTGTCTCAATTCCTATTAAACCCTAACTTAGGCAAACCTCAGCTGGAAAATCAAGATGTTCAAAATCTGCTAGATGCCTAAATATATAGGCAAATGCCTAATTTAAGACTTGCACTAAATTTCTGTTTAAAACTACTACCACATCAAACAGCAATAAAAGCACAAATCCATGCTGAATAATATTAATAACAGAATTCAGATGCTTTCATCCAGATAAAGTGCAGCAATGGCATTAAAATCTGCAAGGATTTTTGGAGCCAGGGTGGACAGTGTAAGTTATAATCTGGTTTATGGTATAAAGTACTAATTACACATCCATGGCATTCATCAGGCTAAAACGTTTCCTGTGTATGGAAAAGATTCATTTAATTATGCATTTTATAGATGAAGCCATGTTTCTAATATTTTGGAGCTAACAATAACTGTAGAGGGCAACTGTAACTACATGGTGTTTTGGAACCTTAAGAGATTAGAATAAATAACAGATGGAGCAAAGTAACGTGTGAGGCCTGGGCTACAGTTTTACTAACATCACTTTTAGAAGTAGAATCCTTTACACATCAATAAAGCCCAGCAAAATGGCTGGTTCTGGAATATTGTCCAGAAAAGGACTTTTTACTAGTGAAAGTTGGAGGCATTTAAGCTACATTGATAAAAAGCAACTAGTTCTTGTACTGAGGTTCAACAGAACCGAATCAGCCTGGTTTTTGGTACTGCTGTGTTAGCAAACCTGGGAGGTTCATGTGTTTCTCAGCTGTCAGCAATATCCATTGAAAAGCTACAAAATAAATACAAATATCCACCTATTTTATATCATCTCCCTGCTTTCAGCTCTGCTCTGATATTTTGGAACAGGGCATAATCTCTGTGCCTTGGCGGTGCCTGTGGGTTGGAGTATCCTCTGCCTGTGGCTGGATCTGCTCTGTGCCCCCAAAACTGGTGCTGTGCAGAAAGGTGAACTTCAGTGAAGTTACAGCAAAGATAAAACATCACTCTTGTTCTTTCTCTGCCTCATCTTCAGATGGGAATTAATGCCATCACTTCATCACAAGCGGCTCCTGGGTGACATGTGACAAATGCATTAGAGGAGGGGCTGCGCTAACAAAACAACACAAAGTTTGCTTTCTTGACGGAGTAATTAATTTTGATGATTATTTTTTGAAACGCTGGCTCTGCTCTGTTCTCTGCCTGTGGATAGGTGTTAAATTATTCCTGTGAGAAAGGCAGCTGATGGTCACAGCAGCAGCAGCAGCAGCTGTGGAAACCATTCGAGCTCTAATAGCACTGCTACAGCATCCCCCCCCCTCGTCAGAGCCCCCTCATGTAATGAGCAGAGGCAATTTCCACATGACAGTAAACAAAGAATATCTATGTGAAGATAGCCTATGTGAAGTCACTCTTGTCCAACCTTTCTTCTTTTTTTGGCCCATTCCCCTGTTTGTTTTGTGGCCTCAGCCTGATTAAGGTCCCCTTTTTTGTGTTTCTGCTCAGTCTCGTAGGCTGCATCACTAACAACTTGGTGCTATTTAGTTTTATTTGCTCTTAAAATGAACAAGGCATTCTTAGGATGTGTTATGTGATACTACTGTTTTGTTACTTCCCCCAGATAATAAACAGTCAGGAAATTAATGATTTATAAAGGGTTAGTGTTCGTGTGACAGAAACTAGGACAAGTGGCTTGACTCAGACCCCACTTGTGCCTGTAACTCCACATATTTTAGATGATTCACCTCAGATTTGCCTTTTTTTTTTTCCAGAATCCTTCCCAATGCACTTCTTTTAACCCACATAAGTCAAATGAACCTTTAGCACTCATGTAATAGGCACTGATGAAGAAATCTAGCAGAAGTCACAGCTATATTTTCTTTGCAATGAAATACATACACAGCTGAATTATATTAGGGAGGCACAATTCTGCCTGGTAAACTCCAACCGAGCCTTGTTTATTGTACAAATAAGCTTCAGCCCTCCAGGATTTAGGAAGACAGAGTATCAGTCCCTTGCACAACGCTGCTGGGAAGCGGTTCCCATGGGGTCAGTCATCAGCTGCACGTCGCAGGCAATGACTAACCTTATCTGTGGATTCATGTTACGGCAAGTTTTGAGGCAATTGTGGTTTCCAACAATTCAGGGCTCCCTCCACGTTGCTTCTTTTGCCTACCACAGTCCTTCCCGTGCTGGGCCATCTAGTTGTGAAACCAGTCTGTCATCCAGTTCAGGGAACTGATCCAGCTTAAAAACAAAGGACAGAGAGCCAGCTTGGGATGGGAAGTGGGAAAGGTGCAAGAGGGTAAGAACTATCTAAGTCCTTTCTGTCATCAAACCCTTTCTGCCACGAAGCTGTGGTCACAGACCTTTTGAGTCGTTTCCAGTTATGTAAAGCACGGTGAGGAATACACTGCCCGGCACATAAGGCTTGACCCTTCAATAAAACTTCACCAGTTATTAACTCAGGACAGCATTTACACTAAGAAGATGAACTTCTTAATATCTGCACAGATCCTCATGTGCAATTACCTTGGGTTTGATTTAGCTCTCACTGAACTGCACAAGCTGGACCCCATTTGTAAACCCTACTTAATAGAAAGATACACAAACACCCCCTTAATAGATGAAACTGAGTAATACTAAGTCACACAATGAACAATTTCAAGACCACTGTTAAAAGTCAAGCGTTGATGGGAATGGCTGTAGGTCCAGCTGAATTCTGGAACAGCCCTGCAGACTGAGAAAAAAGCCTCCTTTTTTTTTTTTAAAGCTGTGCACCTGTACAAATGTAATTAAAAATCCAAACAGAAATGCTAGAAAACAACTCTCACGTGAACTCACCAACACTTTCCTGACACAAGTCTAATTCCTGGGCAGAGCACGTGGGATATATAACACCCTCAAACAATGGGCTTTTGTTAATGAGCTCAGGAGAGGTTCCAATATAATTTACCATACAATGGGGTAGTGTAAGGCATGTGCAAATATGCAAACACCCCCACACCACCCCCCTGCAGTGCTTTGTGGTTTTGAACCCCACGGTAAGATCACATAACCTAAATTGAATATGTAGGGACAGAATGGACCGATTGGCCACCCCCAGCTCAATTACTCACTACTCTGGGTCAATGTCTTTAAAATCCTTCCAGCATCATGGATCAGTGGCTATGGGAAAAGGAATAACATGATGGCATTACGTGTGGAGTTTTGCTCAGCGTGGCTCTAGGTGCTGTGTAGGGCCTGATATCTTCCATGGACTCTCTGAGATTTGCATATGGGCAGGAGCCTCTTGACTCTTTGCTGTTTTCTGCAGAAGACCTGCCTTGGGATGAGACACCTTACCAAACTCAGAGCGTTTTATAGCAAAGTGCATCAGCAGCTTGTGACTGGAAAGACAGAAAGGTGCTATGAAGATCGTATTTTTCTAAAAGACTAATGTCAGCTCCTCAAGAAAAGGGCATGTCTACAGGCTGCTAATTTATTACCAGTAAAGCTTGGTTTAATAAACTTGTGGTAAATATTTTTTGCTTTAGGACCCTCTAAGGCTTCAAAGGCTCCCATTTGCTTTAGGGTCCCTGGGGATGCTGGTGCCAATGAGCCATGTTTCATTAATTATGTTGCACAACTAAGCCAAATATTGCACAAATGTGTGTAGCAACACCGTGAGGAATGCAGCAAGGACTCTTCCTAACTTCACGCAGGGCACAGCCCCCAGCTGAGCGCTCTTCCGAGGGGTGGTTAGAGCCTGAAGCGCACACTTGCATCCTCTCCACACCTCAACATTTTATCTTTATTGTTTAGGCCAGCACAAAATGGCCAATAGATTTCCTTCTGGAATTCACAAACATCAGGCTGCCTTTCGCTGGTAAAGCTGGAACAGAAGGGAAAAAGCATTCTGCAGAAATATCAGAGAGCCCACCTCTGCCACTGGGTTGCGAATGATGCAAAAGAATATTGTGAGATACCAGAGGATCGTGAGGTTTGAGGTTGTGTTCCCTTAAGTCTTCTTTGCCTGGATGAGGTTAAAGATGGGACATCTTGAGCAAAGAGCCTGGAGATGAGATTGTCCTGGGTCGGATTCACAGCCAGAGTCCTTTGGTGCTGGAAAATGAAAATATCAGTGCTGCAGACAGGTGTGCTGCGGTAAAATGAAGTAACAGGGCAAAGGAGGGAACCACCAGAGATACTTCACAGCCGTTAGTACAAGGTCACTGCGGCCACGCCGAGATTACACCTTTCAGGACTGCTGGAAGAACTACAGGCAAATACAGTTTTCCCAGAGGAACACACCGAGACAGAAACCCTCCCTTTGAGTCTCACCATTTTTGCTTGCGTAACTCACCCGTACACCAGCAAAAGCCTGCGCTGTCGGGGCAGGTGAAAGCCCCTGTTAAACAGGCAGTTGATAAACTGAAAGGCTGGAGATAAACTCTTGACCAGTCCCTCTCTAAACCAACTCTTCTCACAATCCATGTTTTCCTGGAAGTTGAGAAGGAAAATTGACTAAAGCTCTGTCACTGCTGGAAGATGGGAAGATGCAGCTTGGCTGGTTGGACACGAAAGCAACTAGAAAAGCCCAGTGAGATGCGTGCAGCCGATGGAGACCTTGAGAGCCTGTGCTGACCTGTCAGGGCACATGCTGCTTTATATTACTCGGTGCAGCTTTGGGAAGGAACTGTACTTGGCTTGTATATGAATTTTAAATGAATTGTTAACACATTTTATGAATCTGGTAAAGGGGTGCTGATGTGGGAGAGTGCACATGTCTGTTCTGCAAGATGGAGTACATAAATCATGCCTTGCACAAGATAAAACTTTATTGAGTAGCAATAAATGACAGAAATACTTCTAACAGCATTTAAAGCTGTGTAAAAGAAAGCACCAAGGGCTGATTGCCCCCAAGTACATGTGCTTGTAACAGCTTGTGTTGCACCGATAGGAGAGAAAGTGCTTGGCCAAAGGAGCACAGGCTGTCACACGCTGGCTGTAGCCCTATAACTCCCTGGGTCTTTGGTCCAAAACACCTTTCAGCACCCAGATTTGTTGCTCACAGTATCTACAACATATTGCTGCTTTTCCCTGGTCATAATCCTGCTCTAGAGCTGCCTTTCCCCACCTGCCTTCTGCTTTGTTCTCATGAGGACACATCTCATCTACACTGTCCTCCTCACTGGGCTCACATCCTGAGCAGATGGGGGAAGGGGTTCTCTAGGGAAACACACTTGAGGCCATCGGGGATCAGGAAGCCAAGTTGAGACTGAAACATGGGCAAAGCAAATTCCCATAATTTTATCTTCAAGTTCTTTGTGAGACTCTTGTCAGCACATTTTGGCCTTTTGCAGTGAGCCAAGGGCTGCCTCTGCAGTAGAGCATCTTGGGCAACACTCGCAGGAATTTGCTGAATGTGCTGGTGGCTGACACCTTGTATGTGATGCACTGGAGATCCAGTGGTGAAGACTTCCAGAACTGACATCAAAAACCTCTGGAGCTTAAGTGATGTGGACCAGTGTCCTATTGCACAAAACCAAGGTACCCTTCTCAAAAGTATTTACTCAGCCTTGTAAAAAAACCCACATAGAAACTGAATGCTGATAAGAGCTTTTGCTGCCATTTCCATCAGCTAATTTAGTGCCAGGCAGCACTCTCAGGCAGAAACAGGTTCTCTCTTCTGTTAGAAAATAATCAAATTATCTGGACTTTCCAAACTGCTAAACTATAGTTCTGTATTACAGACTTATTTTGTTTCCTGAATTTTTATTGTAGGTTTGGTGAGGGATTGAACTAGATGATCTTTCAAGGTCCTTTCCAATGCCTAATGTTCTGTGATTTGCTTAATTCACTAAAATCTCTAGGTCTACATCATCAGTTCCCGGACTGCTGAAAGACTGCTGAATTCTGCTTACAACCCAGGTTTTCTTTTCAGCATATTGAATCATTTGGCGTTGATTTATGCTGCTAGGAGCCCATCTGCCTGCCTTGCCCTGCCCTATCTCATTGGCTTTTAGTATTTCCTTTTGTCTAAGACTATCACCAATGTGGTTTTGTTTTTTTTTCCTAAAACAAGCCATCTATTTTAAAAGGTGCTTCACCTTGCTTGTATCTGCCACTTACAGGAGAAAGACTACATTGCCTGTCTACCGACCTCTAATGGTTTTACATTTTACAGAGCCAGGACCGGTTTTCAAGCACCGTGAAGGTGGGCAGCACCTGTACCAGTGTTTTCTGTTGTTTCTCTGGAGTGCAGTCTGTACCAGGAGATAATGAAGAGCCCACACAGCAGCTTAATTCTTGATACAGCTTCTTGATACAGACCCAGTGCTATTTTCAAAGTCGTTTTGTTTGACCATCAGGAATATCAACTTCTACTGGAGAAGTCAAGTGTGGCTATATGCAAAGGTAGCTGCACTTCAGACATATTTAACCAGTTAGGCCTGGTAGACCTGCCCTTCAAAAGAGCTTAACTTGAAATATGACTACAGTGATAATGGTCAAGTCAAGATATTACAGTGAGACAGAACAGATCTGCTTAATCAGGGGATTACTCTGCAGAAGGGCTTTTTTCCCCCCCCAAAACTGAGTTGAAGATACTCATCTACACTTACCCAAACAATCTTCAATAAATGCAAGATCACTTCAAGATCTTGCATTTATAAAGTGAGAAAAATCACCCCACTACCCCAGGACTGTCAGATTTATCAAGAAACAATTCACTGGATTTGTAGGTGCAACAGTGACCCAGGGAAGTTGTTTGGCACCAGCACTGCAAATGAAGTCTCAAGATTTAGGTTTCTTGATTGATTTTTGCTCCAGAACAACAATTTGATCTGTTAAGTCTTTGCTCTTCATGGCTGATTGGGTTGACTGCAATTTTTTAAAACTAGGAAATTATTAAAAAAAACAAATTCCTTTTATACAAAGACACAGGCAACTTCACTTCATTCTCCCAGGGAAAGCTGGCACTTTTCAGACTCAGTTTTCATGCAACTACTCTGTTAGCTCAGCTCAGCACTCAGTAAAGATGAGGAATTTGTATCATTCCAAAATTTCCCAGAAAAACTCTCCTTCAACCTCAGAGATACCCACAGCAGTGGACAGACACATTTTTCTTCTCATTTTTTTCCTCTAAGAAAAGTTTAGTAGAGTCATAAACTGGTTTTTGTAAAAGTCACTTGCCTGATTGATCCCTTTTGGCTGAACGTGAAGTGGAATGAAACCTCTTGCAATGGGAGAGCCTTACTTTCCCTCTAGTGCACTCACTGCAGCCCAATAAATCTGGTCCTCAGCGTATCCACAGTACCATCAGCTGAGCCTTGGTCAGCTGCACACCGTGTGCTCAGCAGTGCTATAGCAGAGACCCGAGATAAGTCACTTTATATATACACGACAGTAATCCCCTCTCCATTCAGACATTTTAAAACCATCTTGATATAGAATTAAAACAGAGAGATGTGAAAAGAGGTGAAATTGTTCAGGATATACAATGGAGGAATTTTATTACCAAGCTGACTGCATTATAAATCAAGTGCTCTGTAAATGCAATAAAACAATTGTTTAGTCTGCATGATTCATACCACAAACCTCAGTATTCTGTGTTTTGATCTTATTGCAGCAATAAACTGTCTAGACAGCAATTAACAAACTGTTTTTCCTTCAGATGTTTGGAGTGCCTTTGCTGCCTGATCAGCACTCAGAAATACAGGGCTTTTTCTCTATTCCTATTAATTATCAGGCTGATTGAGAAGCATGGTTAGCTCTTCTCTGGTGATTGTACAACATTTGTCTATATAGCAATTTGTGAATTGCTATAGGAAAAATACCAATAATACTGTTTTTCATTAGTACTAAGTAGCTAAAACAAAGATTTATTTTACCATGGCGCTCCAGAACGAGCATTACAGTATAATTCATACTGAGCCATGTTGTGCCATTTCAGGCTCTGGTTCAACAGACTGCTTAAGCGTGAGCCCAACTTTAAACATCCCAGGAGAATGTGGGCATTTACAGTTCGGTGCGTGACTCTGGACTTTGCTGCATCACAGCCAAACCATTGATCTCTCTGTATAGTTACCAGTTACCTTTTTACACAGTAAGTGGAGCAGAGGTATTGTGTTTTAGTTTTAAGCTTCCTGGCTTGTCAGTGGGAGCTGGGATGGAACGGGTCCTACCACCTTCCTGAGGGGAAAAAGATGCTTGAGAAAAGCCTGCAGAAAGAGCTTAAGATACTTCTTCAGATACTCGTTGCACAGAGGTGATATCATGAAGTCTTAAAAAAAAAAAGGTTTGACTACAAAGAGTTTTACAAAACCTACAGAAGTGAACCCTTCCTTTTCAGGAACAATGTGGATAGTGAGAGCCATCCCCTCTGCAGCTGGACCGAGGGAATCATGGGCTGCAGCACATTTGTTCAGCACAAACACCAGGGCTGTAACCATCGGTGCCTGCGTGTGAGTTACTGCTCATAAAGCAGCCGGAGACTCATCACCCCCCCCAGCTCCCCCTTGTGCAGCTTCTTGCTTTGGGAGGTCGATGCAGCTCTATAAAATTTGCAGATGAAAACAAGCAGCCCTCAATGTTCTCCCAGTATAAACCAGCAAAGCCTGTATTTGTTGACTTTCGGGGCATCCATCCCTGCTGGAGAAGCCGGCCGTGGGCTCAGTCCTTGCTGGACAGCTCCTGCCACGGAGCCGAGATGGGGCCGGTACCACCGCTCTCACCCAGCACCCACATCCTGAGTATGCTCTGTACATGGAGCTCAGCAACCGGTGCCAGCTGGGGCAAGTCAGCTGGGACACGCTGCCCTCTTTACCTTTGAAAAAGAATTCCACGGGACTTGGCTGTAATTCGAAGTCTGTGGCTAACTGTGGGATGCCTCAGAAGCAAAAGGAAGAAATTCCATTTGAAGCCACTTTCTAGAAGTTGTTTGAATAATAATCCTCCTTTAAAGAAAAAAAATAGATACCTTTGTCTTTTCATTCTTTTAAAGGGTTGTCTTTCTTTCTTGATTGTGGCAGTGAAAGAGGAAACAGGGAAAAAACCTGCCAAATAGTAGAGAAAAGAGAGAAAAATTCTGCAATCTGGTTTGATTATCCTCAGAAGTGGAAAAACAGTGAACTAGCTGAAATGGATCTTCTCTGCTAAATTCATAGTGTTTCATAGCTTTAATTCACAGCATTTCTAAGAGTTGTGGAGTATTGATTTGCATCTGCAAAGGTAAAATAGTTTATCTCAGCATAACAGAAAATAGTGTTGGTCTGAGCCTGATGCAGAGAATATAAACCATGGCTGCCAGCCTGGCCAGCAGGAGCCAGTGGGATTTTGAGAGTCACAGGCTGCATACAAAGATGTGAAAAATACACTGAGACTTGGGAAGTTAATTTTTTTTGAGCAGTTCACAGGAGGCACTTAATTTGTTACCGATTCCCATTCTCTACAACATCCTAAAATGGGTCACTGATAATAACAATACACCACTGAGCTAGTGGTGATGAGGTGGCCAGTTCTAGTGCACTTGCAGAGGGACTATATAAGTTTGATGTTCAGATGCTAAGGGCTCCAAAAGTCTCAGATATTCATTAATTTGTTGATGGTGACCCCAGCATTGAAAAGATTTCTTTGAGTGCCTGTATTGTGGCTCTTCTTTGCTTTCCTGAGAGTATTTCACAATGCTGAGCAGAGTCTCGTTCAAATTATGAGCAAGTTTCAGGGTTCATATTTACATAATTTGTCTCTACAACTTAAGATCATAGACAACAGAGGCTTAGATGCCCTTGAGGCACAGGTAGGTGTTCTCAATTCATTCCTGATAAAAACCTAGAAGCAAATAACCTTAAAGGTTTGCCATGTGTTTCATTGAGCAATGTCACAGTGGCAGGGGGGGAAAGGAAGATTCTGCAAATACCGTAGAAGGATATACATCTTATCAATTAATCAATCAATAACCTGTAAGTCCAGCCTGCAGTAATTACAGCAGAGAATTCTGGATGCCAGGATTTGTCAGTTATATCTGGAGGGGCTGGAGCAGATGCAAGGGGAGACTATTTAAGTGTGACCCTGGGAAGTGTGGGAACTCCCACTGTAGGAGTCAATAAGTGCCCCATAATCCACTGGCAAATACTTGCTCTGTTTATTTGGTTTTGAAATTTCAAAGAGTTTTGCTTAAGGAGTTGTAGTCCATTTTACTTTATATCCTCTTCTTGCTTCAGCTTTTTCTTTTTTTGTAAATAAACTCATTCCTTTGGAAAGCTTGAAAAGGCAGCTTGCTTTCAGTCTGCTTTGCTTTTGCTTTATTATGTATGAGCACCAGGCAGATTCAGCAGGAGTGCTCATGATGTCAGACCTCCAGCTTTGATATATTTTCCCTGGAGAACTAGCTTTGTCTTGAGGAAAAAAAAATGTAAAACTACACAGACTTTCCAAACAGTTATTTGGAAATGCACACAGCCAGTCAAATCAAATTTGAGTGTGCTAACCTTGACAGCGTCCCTTTAAATTAGCTTTGCAGCCTGGAAACACACAAACAAAATGTTTTGGGGTTAATCTGGCAAAACTGAGTTTTGCTGCATCGCTCCTCTAATGCAAGGTCTGAAAAGTGAAATTGCAGAGGACTCAGTGCATCCACTCCGTGGGAACCCATGGGTGCACCCACCCGCATCCCCTGGCTGGGGATGAAGGGGGCAGAATGGACCTAGCCCGGGTGAGAGCTGGTTTACTCTAACACATTTGCCAGCAGCAGCAGCGTGTGCGTGTGAAGCACAAACAGAAGGCTCCATACTGTACTGGCTGAGGTGGGGTCCCCTTTGCCATGCTGGCTGGACAGACTGGTAGGACTCTCCAGTTGAGCTGGACACTCACTCCCTCTCACAGCTCTAAGGCATCCAGCAGGTCAGAAAATTGATCTCGATCTGAGGGAAAGTTGTGTTCGTACGAGAAGCATGTACAGGAGGGGCCTGCACGAGGGGATTTGTTTGCAGGGAGGTGGAAAAGCCTGTGCCACCCCACAGCAAACACCAGCCTATGGCCACAAAAAAGCAGGGAAAGGCTCAGAGGTGCAACCACAGCACCACTCATCCCCCTACTTTTCAAGGGTATGATTTCACTTACGGATTTAACCCACAGCAACATGCTCCAAACCCAGAAACCACACTTTGTTCTCTGGCCATCCTCAGGATTTTAGCTCATCTAACACCCCACCTGACTGTGCACCATGGTGGCCTCTTTGCACTTTCAGACTACTTTTAAAAGGCAATTCAGTATAATAAATATACTTTTCATGATTTTATGCTGGAAAAGAGATCCCAACATACACTTTTCTGATTTGATTTCTAATTTTAATGTTGGGTATGAAAACATATTCGCCCTGCTCATTGTAGACTTTTACTTGGCTTGAAACAATCCCCATCCAAAGCAGAGGATAAAGGCTGTGCCAGTGAGTCTTAGGAAGATGGGTGTAAGACAAAAAAACCCCCAAGAGATATCTAACCTCTCTTTGTGCTGCTGCACAGGAACTGTCTGTGACATTACAGCTAGCCATGCTCATCCTACAGGCAAAGAGCAAAGGAGTGGCATTGCCACAATAGATTGCTGAATTTAATATCATTTCTATTATTATCCCTATTTTCTTTTACACAAAGGTATAGCCATGCTTCAGAGAAAGAAAGAAAACCAGCTACCTACTTTATAAGACTTTTTCCAGAAGCACAGAATGGCTTCTACAAGAGGGAAAACTGTTGTAACTGCTAAACTAGATGTTGCAAGCTTTTTTTTTTTTATGTATATTATTATTTGTTAATTAACATTGGATTTTTCAACTAACAACTCATGCTTTGCTCCCAGCACAGAAAATCAACAGAGAAAAATCTTTAGGGGAAAAAAAAATTAATACAGTTGAAACTGTTCAAAAGAGAAATGCAACATCCCACAAGACTTACCTGTTTATAGATTTGTTCCCAACTCTAAACTCAGACCCATCTCTTCAAAATGCCTTTATGCAAACCAAGCCTAAATTCACTGAAATATCTTACAGCAGTAGACCCCCTCCAGCTCACACTTTTATAGCTGAATCAAGGAAAAATAATTTCACCTGGTTTCACCTCAAAAAAACCCAAAACAAAACAAATCAGGTGATGTTCATTTATTTCAGAGACCTGTGTCTTTGAGCATTAACTTTCCTTTGAACTTTGGGGATCTAAATGGTTAAAAATCCCATATGCATCAGAACCTGGCAGAATATTCTAACAAACACCATTTAACCTCTCAACATCGAGTTTTCTATGGCTCTCAGTACAGCCTGCAGGAAAGACAAACCAAAACAAGCTTCGAATGACAATATTCCAAGCACATTTTGTGGCATTTTCTTGCAGTTAGCGCTGCCGAACAGTGAATCTAATTAACTGGACACAGGAGGGCCTTTATGAATGGAATGTAACATAACCATACAAAGTAATCTCGTTACATTGTAACAAGAGGTTAAATACCACTTCCTGCTATGTAGTAGCTGTTAAGTATAGTATTGATGAAAAATATGCTAATAACGCCTTCTGAAAAGAATGGCTTAGTTCTTGTTAGCTAATCTCCGCAAGCTGTTTGGTAAGCTGCTTTTGTGGGATGGTTCTATCACATGCACATCAAGCAAAACTATTCTGTTATGTCTATCACTCTGTTTTAAACAGAGGGGTTGGATTCTGCTTTTTTTTTTTTTCCACGGGGGAGATTTACATTTACATATCTATACATATAAATATACACGCAGACAAATAACCAGGGTATTGATGTGTTCCCCAGCCCCCTTCCAACCACCCCCACCCCCCAGCCTTTCGTCTAAAGGCTCTGGGTGTGAAAGGAGCTGCCAGTCGTGGGGTCCCTCACTGGAACAACCCAGAATGAAGATGAAGCTGCAAACAAGGGCCTGGGGTTGGAACTCAGTTTATGCCTAAACCCCCCCAAAGTTTCAAATATGGCCTTTAGTGCAGGTTTATCAGCCAGAGAAATGAGAACTGGGCTTGTTCTTTCACTTGTAAATCAAGAGGAATTGGCTCAGATATCATTACTGTTTGCATCTGGGGGATAATTGTTAGTCCAAGCTCACAGTTAAACCTGAAATTTTTAACTTAAGAATAACGTCCAGCATGGTAACTGTTTTAAATGGCAGCAGCTGGAATGGATTTTCACAGTCACTGAACTGATTTGCAGTTGTATTAGTCAATCAGCATCTCTCATTAGGTGTCTATAATGCAGGCAGGGACACCATGCTAAGCCCCTGTGTTTCCTCTGAGCATGGGCCCATCTTTATCTGGAAAGCAACGTTCTGTTTTCTTTTCTCTCTCTTCATTTCCATAAACAATATGCACAATTCTCTGAGCCATTCAGCCTGCAAATAAAGGCGGAGGGCTAAGTAAATTTGCTTCACACCAATTATTTCTGTGAGGTCACCGAGTTAAGCATTAAAGAATACTGCTGTGGATGAGCGCTGGGGAACAGTATGATTTGTCTATGAACTGGACAAAAGCACTTGGTGCGTGGCAGAGTACGACGTTTATTGGGAAGCTTTGTTCCACGAGTTAACAGACAAACAATTATTTTCTTTTAACAGCTACGAATTACTCATTTCACTGCATAGCCCAGCTGCACTCTAAGTCACTTTTGCAAGTCACAGCACAGGAAAGAAAGTGAAAGATGTGTGATTTTTGGAAGAAATAAAATACAAAGATGCGATTGCTGGGTTCAGTGTTTGCTTCTGTGCATGGCACCTGGGTGAGCAGGCATCAAATTATTGTGCTGTGTTTTTATGCAAATACAATTACAGAAGGAAAGAACAGTTTTAAATAATCAGAAGCCAAGTGAGGAGCCAAGAATCCAGCTGTTGTGGATTTGCATCCTTTATTGTCACACTTCTCAAAGCCCCCTGCACCAGCAAGAGGCTGGCCCCATATCTGACTGTTTACTATGTATGGCTGGCTTGGAGCAGTAAGTAACTGTGACAAAATGCTCTGCACATGGGTAATTGCTGATGATTGCGTTTCAGACAAAGGACCCGGGCTCGAACAAAACAGGGAGGCAATATATCCTCGATGTAAGACAAAATAATGCAGTGGTTATGTTGCTATTAATGGGAGAAGTCGGTCTTAAACGTCTGCTTGTTTCAGGACGTGAGGTCAGGATCAGAAACTGATGTTTCAGGAGATTTCAAAAGCCAAAATCAAACAGAAAAATATGATTGTGCCTGATAAAAATCAGAGCACAGGCCAGAATCTATGGAAATTTGACCTGCAAGGAAACCTTCCCAGGATCTGATACTTTATTGTGCTTCCTAGGAGACAGGGCTAACAAGCAGGACCTGCACTGGCATTTTGAGCAAGACCCAGGTTGCTTTATTTGTGGACACCGTTCTGTTTAAGGAGAACAAAAGTGACTATTGCATGTGTCAATAAAAGAAAGATGGTCAAATTACACCTTTGATTATTTAGTAAAAAACAAATGAAAAATTATGCTACATCCAAATGAAGCACAAGCTGTGCTCTTGGAAACCAGGTGAAAAGCCAAATAAAACAACAGCCTGAATTCTCACTGCCCACTGTCAGTTTTTGCTGGGCTAGTACCCAAAATCAGGGACTGCTCCCTTCAAACTCACTGGAGATATCCACCACCATCGAAGGACCAAAGGAAGAAAATGCAGGAGCCCCCCCTGTGCCAAGTCATGTTCCCATCAGGGCACTGTTCTCGCCATGTTCCTCATAAAGTTGTCCCAGTGGGTGCTGAGCCACACACCAAAATCAGGCGATGAACTACCTTCCGCTCAGGTTAGGGCACTTGCAGCTGGCTCCAAATCCTCTTCGGTAGCAGCCTTGGGTTTCTTCTGCTCTCTTTTCGACAGGCACCCAATCAGCACCTTTGGGATGACATGCAGGTACCCTGGAATGATGAACTGCAGTAGTTTCTTATCAGACACAGAAGCATTTGGAGCCATTTGCTGGTTGGGTCATGATGTTTTTGGGAGCAGTGACAATATCAAACTTGCCCTGGTGCTGTAATTAACCATCTGAATGACTTAAATATGACTGAAATATGATTCGATCCTGGTGCTGGGTGACCATCACTGTACGCTTGAGTGGACATGGCCAGGTACACCATGGAAATAACACACTGGAGAAAATGGTTTGGGTTTATTAAGAGGTAGTATCTCCTGTATAAAAGCTGACTTCTTAGAGAGTTTGTAGACTTCCACTATTTTCAGCCTTCCTTGCTTTTCTTAGTAGTAGAAGCGATTACAACTCTCCCAAAACAGGAACAATCCACCTGGTGTAAGGCCCCAGTCGGTCACCCCTTTGTTCAGACAATGAGAGTATGGCTTAATTACTGTCAGACAAACCTAGCCCTCATCCATTTACAGTATTTAAGTTAGTAAGGGCTGAAGCTGATCAATACACACCACATGGGCCAGTAGAAGATGTCATTTTGTCATGTAGGGTAAGAGACAATACAATGAATGCAATATTTGCTCTTTTCTTGAGAAGGTCTGGGTGTCAATGATAACGACCAAGGTCTTTGCCTTTGTCACAAATCTGATTGTCTCTTCAGCACTCTCAGTCACTAACAAACACCTCTGGCATTTACTGGCTGCTGCCCATTTTCAAAGCAAAAACAATGCTAAGAGCCACACATCCCTCTGCAGAAATCTGTGAAACCCTTTGTTCCATTTCTTTTCCCCACTATGCTCAATAACCCTCTTGTGTCCCATACTGTCAGGAACTTCAAGTTCTTTTACGTTTTCCAGATCTGTGTGGACCAGGCTAACATAACCAGCACTGACAAAACAACTGCCTCCAGATATCAAGCACAAGTAGTGCTTAGAAAAAACTTTCATAAGTTGATTAGTGTCTGCTTGGAATTTGGTGCTATTGATGCAGTCCTGGGAAGGAATGAATGGGGAATTTTCCTTGAGCCATCTTCCTATTCTCTAGTGCTGCAGATTGGAATAAACATGCAGCACGGGCATGACATTGCTGCTTTTAAGGGGAACACAGGGTGTAAACAGATCTGAAATGAAAATAGCAAATTCCACAGTTATGACTCTAGTAAAAGTTACTCAGGCATTTAAATAATGGGACTTCCTACTCCCCAGATATCTTCCTTTCTGAAGAATTGTCTCAGGAAGGGATAGCATCAAGGATCATAAATTGTCTTCTGGCTTTTCAACACTTTACAGGCTCCCATGCATCGCCAACAATAGGACTGGGGAATGACTCTTAACAGCTCATTAAGGCTGTTTTTGCCAAATGCAAATAATAAAAAGGCCTCTTAAAAGACTGTCTCATTTTTATTCAGAAAAGCCTACTGCAGAATATAAAAAGATGCCATAAAATGGAAATGCAATAGAAGACCCAGTGCAGTTATCTTTGGTGTCCTTTGAAAGATTTCCAGGCTAACTTCAAACTTCATGGGCATTTCTGTGCAGACTGCTGGATGATTCTGCTCTGCAAATTCCACGGTCGATTCAGAAGGGCAGTTAAAATAAAAAAGATCAGGTACAGGCACTGTGCTGGCAACACACACATTTCTGAGGAGACAGGGAGCAGAAATCCCTCGCAATGATATCTCAGTGCCCTTGCAGCACAGTTGCCACAATTTGTTAATATTAATCCCCAATTCACTTCTGCTTTGGTCTGACTGCAGGTCTGACTCTTCAGTGCTTTTGACCTTCCCACAGACAAAGAAAATAACACTTTGGCTATGCATGAAACAGTTTGGTCTCCCCAGACAGGAAACTCTCTCCCCATTTATATGCTAAGTGTTAAACTAGAATTTCCTAGATTAGTCCAAGCAATGGCAGGAACCCCACAGCTGAGCATTTGCTAGAGTTTCAGGGCTATTGCCCCTCCCTACCTCCATGTTCCCCCTTGATTCACATTGTTTGGGGATGCTCATTCCCAGGTAACTCTCCATGACCCTCAGCACCGCTGGTGCAGACCCAATCCCACCACTCATGTCTGAGTGAGGGTGCTGGTACCCACCTTGTCCGTGACACCAGCACGTGCTGAGTCCTATAATGATTTACACTGATTTTTCTTTTTCCTCACTGGGAGGATACAGAATTCTGTCTTGAGCGGCCTGTGGTGCTAGTATCTAATTTTCAGAGGCACTAAACACATCTCCCTCTATTATTAAATCCCAGCCCACATATGCACCAAAGTTGCTGGATAAAGATGGTCACTAATTTCAACTGAGCGAGACAATTATTTCAGCATGGCTTTAGAACCACCCTATGAAAACTAATAAAACAACAGTTTATATCAGCTGATGTACTAGTCCAATTGATTTACACAAATGGCCAATGTTAATGTAGTTATAAGAGATTTAGATGTACTCTTTTTGCCCTCCCAGAAATATTTTCTTAGAATATTTGCTGCAAACAAAAATATTTCCCAAAATCTGAATATTTGCTTGAATACTATTTATTTTAATACTGGTAGGCTTGCCTTATCTTTATTATAATCAGTGTTATTTATTATGTATAACAGTAGAAATCCCCCAGTGGGCCTCAAGCTGTCGGTGTGGGAAATGAATGTGTTACCAGAACTCCCCAGAAGGTCCCAGAATGTTGCTGCAGGGAGCCTGCAATCTAGAACTGGGACTTCTCTTAAATCAAGCTTGAGAGTTAACATGAAGACTGGATTTAGTAGCTTCTCTTGAGAAAGGATTGAAAAAGACTTTTTTTTTTAAAAAAAAAAAGATAAATCCAGCAGGTAAGGCTGCAGAACTTGGCCCAGACAGGATCCATCTCTGGGAATTACTCTCAGGCCAGTGCTAGCCCATGTCGACTGCTACATGACTTTCCTCAGTGCCTGCCCTTGCACAGCCCGAGCCACTAAGGTCACATCTGTAAATCAAGGTCTGATTTTCTTGAAAAAGAATGTGAAAAATATAAGAAAATCAACTACTGAAGAAACAAAAAGGAGCCAAGAAACAGAATCGTTGATTTGGGGCTTTCCTGTGATGCAAAGCTGGAGGAGGGATGTCAGGCAATGATGTCCCACACAGTTGCTGATGTTGTGCTGCTACACACAAGTTTACATTGTGACTTATGGCAGTTTTCACTACCTTGGCCTTTCAGAGTGGAAGAGATGGAGCAGACTTGACTTTTTAAAATGCAAATGAACCAGAACCTTGAGGAGCCTTGGAGTATTTTCCTAACTTCCTGAAAGCCCATAAAAGTGTGTCTCAAAGACTGTGGTATGATGGGAGACCCCCAAGACGCAGCACTATGAAAAACGTTGCTGAGTTCTTAAGTGCCAGGATCCAACCTGTCTCCACTCTCTGGACAGCCTTACCACCTGATAAGTTCACTTCTCCTGAGTCCACTCCCCGTGTTCCCTGTCCTCCCACATTTAAAGCCTACATTGATTTGGTAGTGGTTCATTGGCACTGTGCCCTCTAAGGAAAAAGACAGTAGGGTTAAATGGTGAATAGCCCTCAGTTTTGAAAAACTGCTGAGCTCCACCATATGGACTACTCTACAGCAAGGAATATGCTTTATTGGCATTGCTTGGAGGTTTACAAGCCATCTTCTTGAAGTTTTAATGGTTGCTTGGGTGATTTATCCTGTCTCGAGAGTCGGTGCTGTTAGGAGGCACCCGATTCTCGGGCTCTTGCTTTCCTTTATTATGAAAACCTTTAATCTTTCCTACGTGTACCATAAATAACCTCATTATGGCCACACAGGAAAAAATGTAACAGTTCCCATCTAAGTTTTGACTTTTTACTTAACACTTTTATGAGCTACTTTAGCTTCACAAGGGGGAGGCTTAATGTACAGCAGCAGAAATTTGGGGAACGAGTATTAAGACCAGAAAAGAAAGCATCATACACAACCTCGTGTCTTTGCAGCTGTTAAAGTCCAGATTTATTTTTCAGCCAGGTTTGCCGAGATTAAGACAGACACTCTGCACTTCCCTGACATGCTCAAGGGTATCTTGCGCTATTTCTTTCAGAGCTTTTGGTACCCCAAGATCTAGTACCTCAAGCTAGTATTTCTCCAGCTTCAATCTGTTCTGCATCAAAGGGTTTTCATGGGAAGAAAAGATTCATTTGGAGGCTGGGATGGAAAGTATTGAGTTAAACTGAAGACAAAAGTGTACAGGTTCACAGCAGGAGTAATAGTCACTTCAGTTATCACCTGCAAGTATTTAAAAACTGAAGGACATGCACAATGGTTTTGGTCGAAGAGGCCTTTAAGAACATTAATCCAACCATTAATCCAACACTGCCAGGTCACCACTAAATCATGTCCTTCAGCAAGTTGTGCTAACCCTCTCAGCTCAACTATATCACTCTTTCTGATACCACCATTTAAAGAAAAATGGGGCATAATGCCCTCACAAGGCAACAAGTGCTCCAGATCTCTATCTTTGTCCAGGTCTGTCAGCTGTAAATTTGCTGAGGCTCTTTGGCCACAGTTTTTGTACCAGTAAAATGCAGATGACAACGTTTACTCTGCTTTGTGAAGCTCTGTGAGATCTATAGAGAACAAGACTGTATTAATGGTCAGCGCTAACACTGCTGCCTTTTCTTTAGCTCCAGTGATTCTGCCTCGAGGGATTTTCTTTAACAAAACCTTGGCCCAGGCAAAAGAGCTTTTGGGACTGTGTGTAGATCACCACACCCATGGGTGGAAAACATGAGACAAATCTCAGATAAGGGGGAACAATTAGACAATCCAGAGCGATGTTTCATGCAAAAGGACATTTACATTAGCATAAAACCAGCAGAGCATACAGCTGGAGACGGAGGGATCTGTAATTGAAGCGAAGCTCTAAGCATCTCTTGAGTTAATTGCCATCTCGGAGATTGTAAAAAAAGAGAGAGAAAAAAAGGACTGGAGGGCAAATTACAACTTTGGAGTAGGGGTGGACTAAAGTTAGAAGATGCATGTGGGAGTTATGCAGGGAATTTGCAAAGGGTTGGGCAGTGTTTTATGGAACATTTGCCATTAGGTTTTAAATGTGGCCTTGGTTTTGCAAGGGGGATGGGGAGCACAGGGTCAGAAATGCCTCTCTTTTTGGATAGAGGATGTTTGAATTGAAGTTAAATAGAAGAAAATAAAATAAAATATAATAATAACAATACAAGAACATGCCCTAGCAGGAGGGTTGGACTACATGATTTCCTCAGGTCCTTTCCAACCACTAACATTCAGTGGCTCTGTGAAAACAGACAACCATTTGCTTACTGTCACAGCAATCCTTGTGCCACGTTGTGGAGACTAAAGCCAAGGCTTCATTTCCACCTATGAAATACCTTCACCTGGGAAATTTTCCTTATTGTCCAGAGCACAGACAGAAGGAGCCCAGATCTCACAGACTAGTGGCAAAAGCGACGTTCCTGTAGAACAGCAGATAATCACAACTGGCTTAATTAGCAGCCTCTCACATCTGCACTAGTGCAGAAAGGAGAGGAGGGATGGTTTATCAAGACACCCAGTCAGGTGTCCAGTTATACTACCAAACATACACTGCTGCAACTTGAAGACTATGAACCCAATTAATTTGCTTTCTATCCCTCTTTATTGTCTTTTCTTACACAGAGATGGCAGCGATGTGGAAAAAGAAACATCTTTTATTGCTAAAATAATTCCCAGTACCTAATACAGTTGAAATCTTTGGCTATTATGAGAGGGTCTAAGTGCTCCTGGAGGGTGGAATAATCACCTCTTTTTGATTCGGGATTTTAGCTGCACTTTAAAATTGCTGTCGAGAAAGTAAAGGTAACTTCCCTCTTTGTGAGGTCTGTCCCTGTAAAAGGGACATGTGAGGTTAGTGATAATCTTACTGTCCTTTCTTCTGGTTCAGTGATAGTAAAGGGACTTCCACTGATGAAACATTGCCCCTGACAGGATAGCCAGCCAGTGTGCATTTGGCAAAGCCGGGAAGAATTGGGTTTGGAAGAAGCACGAGCGTACCAGGTTACGGGAGGCAGCACACAATCCCACCCAGTGAAGTTCAGAGCAGTGGCACAAACCAAGTGTGGCTGGGATCCCTTCCTCACCTCGAGTCTGGCTGTTCTGTGTCTCCACAAGAAAGGGAGAGAGAACCAGTCCTGCAACTTGGTGCAGAAAAATGAACTTAGTTTGCACTTCGGGGGAAATAATCCCTGTTGGAGAAAATCAAATAAAATGATACAAAGGCCAGCGTCTGCATCGCAGAGGTTCATTCAGAGGGCTGCTTTCAACACGTCTCCTCATCCTGCCTCTGCGCTGCAGTGACAGGGCCGCGCTGTGTGGATGAGAGATCTAATTCTCCTGGCACATGCTGAACTCCTGACTGTAAAGGACGTACCTTGTCTGCGAGGGTTTCGTTTGCAGAGGTAATTTGATGGAATAAAGATGGATTACACAAGTGATATTTCCAGATACTACTGCTATCAACAGAATCAGTTACCAACTTGAACGAGCTGATCTGCAGACAGACCTACTACAATCTTCTCAAAATGTACTTTTCCTTGTTGAGGTGCCAGCATCAGGTCCCCCCGTGGCCCGTGGCTGAGGCCACTCAGCCTTGGAGAGCTGTTTACTTTAACTCAGCGGCGTATTCCCATAAGTCCAGGGCTATTTCCCAATTTTTGAGATGGTGTGGGGAGGGGATTGGGAGCTGATGATAACGGGATGGAGAAGATTAGGCAGCTAAGCCATCCATTTTAGTTCCAGTGATCAGATTTCACAGTCTTTATCTGAAGCACTGACTCGCTAACTTTGCAAGTGAGGGGAAGACCAGGGAGTGCGGCTACAACCAATAACTTAATGACCGTTGATCACCACCACAAAATTGCCATCTAGCCAAGGTGCCTGTGTGCTTAAGCTGCAGAGTTTGATCTTACAGAGGCTTATTTTTGTTATTTATAGAATTACTTATAGCAGAAAGCTTTGCTCTTGGTTGTGATTGCAGTCACAGTCCTCACAGTGAGAATCTCAGCAGAGATGAGGTTTCTAAAGATCAGTATCGATATCAGGGGCCAGATTCTGCTCTTATGCAAACAGAATGTTAAGGATTGAAGAGCAAATGCTGTACTGGACCATTAGGAAGAAATTCCTTATCAAGAGGAGAAAAAAAATCCCCCAACAACTCAGGAGAATTAAAAAAACCTCAGTGTTGTCCAGACATTTTACAAGGAACTGTAAATACTTAATACTGTGGGTGCCAAATGCTGTGGAAGACAATTAAATGTTATTAAGATTTTTTATGGTAAGTGGGAACTTTTTCTTACAAATAGTTTTTAACTAGCAGCTTTACTTGTTTATCCTCAAAAAGAGAAATCTTTACATGTTTTATGTAAAACTCAAAATGCAATGTTCTACATATTAACATTCTTTGAAAGCTCCCAAGAGTTTTCCAGACCTCCCATAGGTACCCTGAGGGGAAAATCAGAACCACATATGGGGAAGTGTGGGGGTGAGAAGAGAAAGAAAAGTGAATTCCACATGGATTTTAATGCATCTGATCTCAGGAGGTTTGAGAGCAACCAAACAACCCAACACAAAAATGTGCGTTTTACAAGGTGAGCACCGTATTGATTCGAGACCTTTCTATCAGAAGGAGCTCAATTAATGTGATTTCAGTTGGCTGATCACACATTCCTACCTTTCAAAACCAGAAGTGACTCTCATAGCCATGAAACACAAGGAACCGTGGGCAGCAACCCCCACCAGAACACAAGGTAATTATGGACACTGTAAACAATTGAAAAAACTTGAGGTCCCCAAAACTTCGGAGGATATTTCTGTTGCAAGGAAGACTTGAAGTCAGTTTTAAATACAGACAGTGATTTAACTGGTTTGATCTTTGTTGTTGCTTTATTCCAATGACTACATGCTCTATAAACAGAACTAGGCAAGTCAAGGTTCTTGTGAACTGCTGAAGGAATAAATGTGTCATTTACATCAACCCTGTAGGACTGACTGTACAAAGATAAAATGAAAAGATAGGGAGGAAAGAAATTACAAGCGTCTCCCACTTTGGATCAGAAACCCACATGTACAGACAATATTGCTGCTGCTGAGACTTTGAGCTCACAGGAGTAGCACTAAGGGCACTTCTCCAAGGATTTGCATGGACATTGCCATGGCTCTGCCTAGCTGAGCCACTTCCAGTGTTGCCATTGGCGTTTGTAACCTGGAAACCTCTTTTTGTTTGCACATGGAGTAATAGATGCGTGTGATCTGGAGTTCTTTTGGCTAGTTTGACACCACAAGACAAATAATGGAGCACCACAGAGCTAAGAGTCAGCTGTCACCCCCCAATGCACAGAGATACTCGGAGGGTATTGCAAAAACTTGGTGTAAAAATAGCACAGCTACAGATAAACTGTAATCAATTTCACTTATAAGTAGGAACAATCAATAACTTCTATGAATATTCAAATACATTGAAAGTTTCATTTTCAAATGGGAAGACAGCAATGAATTTCCAATATTCTGCTGTTTAAGAAACACAACAAACCAAACTCATGAGAACAGCAACCAAATTCCTGCATTATATGTCGAGGGAGCATGACAGCATGGTTTGGGCTCCAGGACTACCTCAGCATTGTAGAAAGGTGGCAGAAGGTTCCTGCCAAACAACTGCCCCCTTCTCCAGGGTCCATGATGCACATTTAGAACAAAGCTCATTCAACAAAGTTCCAGCACTGGGCCTGGACACGGGGTGACCATTAGTCTGCTACAGCTCAGGCACCTGCTCACCAAAACCTGGCTGAGACCATGTTACTCTTTCTCAAAGAGGAATTTCAAGAGCAGGAATGCTTTCTTATCAAGAGCAGCAGCTCTCAGACAGGCAGACTCATGACTGCTGGATCAGATAAAGCAGCTATGGAATTTATATGGTCCCATTACAGAGTATCTGAATATGATATGTCACAACATCACGCTGACATTGGGAAACATCTCAATCTGCGCACTTCCCTGTATAAAGGGTGAATCTGAGGCAAAGAGAGAGCACACAAGTTGCTCAAGGTTGCCCAGGATGTTTGCAGTTGAGGGGGGACCTGAACTGTCAGTGTCCTCAGCCAACACACACTCTCTGCGCAGCCCTCCCTGGCCAAATTAGTATTCGGGAGATTTTGATTAATGATGAGCTCTGGTGAGCTCTGTAAACTACATGGATGGAGACGTTCTATCTGATGGACAAACAGTTGTCAGAAGTCTTTAAGAGGCCTCCATCCTGCCACACACAGCCCTTTCATGCCCTGCACAGAACTTGTGCTGCCCAACTCCTGAGCCGTGGTGAGCAAATCATGGAAAGCAACCGAGCGGTGGATTATAAGGTCAGCTCACGTGTAATAGTAGCTAGATTATACCTTCTTGCTCAGCTGACAGTACTTGGCTGTTTCTGCTTCATACAGCTGCAAGAGAATTGCAGACTGGAGCTGCCCTGTGTCACGCTGCAAACTGTCCAGATTGTCACACTGGAGGTGCAGGACTTCGAAAGTGTGAGTAAAGACACAAGAGGCGTGTGGCGGGGTTAAGGGCAGATATGCTGCCTTAGCCTCTGCAAACCGAGCAGCCACTGACCATCCTCAGTCTAACCCCTTACCTTCTGCCTGGCTTAACTCACCCACACACTGGGCTGACTCCTACACCACTGCTCCCCAGCTGGAGGTTGAGCATTTGAATCTGACATGTAGTAAAGAGTAAATCTCTCAGGGACTGATGTAACTCACAGACACAATCCGACGTGCTGCTGATGGAGAGACAGCCTGACCTGACTGATGTCCCTTGCTTTTCCTCACAAGAATTAGGAGGTTTCCCTTTGTACATCAGCCCTACCTGCACTGCTCTCTCTATCTGTGATGTGTTGCAGACAGGTTTCTGCTAGTTCCTTTTCCAGGGTGAACCAAACACTTTCTCTTTTTGGTTATTGCATGACCACAATAACGGCCCACGTTAGGCTGACGAGCAGTTGAGCCTGAGAAGAGTGAGGAACACTTTGCATTAACCTCAGCGCTTTGTGCCCAGAGAGAGATGTTATCTGCTGCTCATTTTTGTGCAAGAGGAAGAGATAAAATAATATGACAAACATTTATTTCCATTTCTCATATTCGGATGCAGAGAGGTTGCAGAGCAGCACAGAGCACTTCCTTAAGAAGTGTCACAACAGAGATTCAATATATCACCAGCCCAATCAAAGTCCAAGGAACAGGCATGCTCAGGCTGCAAACGAACGGTGACAGAGGCTTCTAACTAACCTGAAATAATTGATATTCTAGCAAAAACATGCTGAGAAGCAGTTGTTTGTGAACACAGTAAGAAAAAAAGGGCTACTGTACAAATATACCTGCCATCTCCTAACAGTAAAACTCATAAATACAGCAGAGTGAGAACACACGTAATATCACAGTATCACAGAACATTGGGGATTGGAAGGGACCTTGAAAGATCATCTAGTCCAGTCCCCCTGCCAGAGCAGGACCATCTAGGCCAAGTCACACACGAACATATCCAGGTGGGTTTTAAACATCTCCAGAGAAGGAGACTTGGGTATATGATCACACAGACTTTTGCAAATCTTAAGATAAATGCAGACCCTACATTTATAATCTCCTGAATCAAGCTTGGAAGTGGACTGCAGCCAGCCAGGCAAACAGAGGTTTCACAGGCTTCCTTAAAGAAAAGATAGTGAATCCAAATTTGCTCTCTCTATAAATAAATAACAAAAAAAGGCTTTTAATTCATAGAATCATCAGGGACCTCGAAAGATCATCTAGTCCAATCCCCAATTCAACAGAATTGCTTCTGCCATGAAGTTGTATTCAGTGCGAGTAGGGGTACCAGTGCCCAGCAGAGCTGCTTCAGTTCAGCTAAGCAGAGTTTGTGGCTTTCAGTAAAGATTATTAAGAAACAACGAAACCAACCCCAAATCTATCTGCTGATACACAGTCCATGAACACATCTTCCATTTCCTCATGTTATCTGCACATTTTTCTACACTTCCAAGGCACTTAGCAGAAGTCCCCAGGTTACAGGTCATGTACCAAGCCCCGGGTTCACGCTCAGGCAGTTGAGTTACAAATTGGGATTCAAGTGATGCACAGCATAGAAGGAAATTGAAATAAAACGGGTTTGGGCATTGTTCTCTCAACATCACACGAGAAGATGGGCTATGCACTGCAACACCACCGATCAGCTGGATATAGCTGTGCTGACTTCAGAGCTGCAGACACACAAAGTCGCAGGGAAGCTTTGATTCTAAAGCAGTTTCCAGTCATCTGAAGCCAGTGTGGTGTTGTTGGGTTATTACCAATTCACCAAGGAGATTACTTGCATGGTTCAAACACAAAGCTGTAAACTCAAGTCCAAATGCTATAATAGACTACGTTGTCCCTTGGAGTACTGGCACTGTATTTGCTCCAGGAGCACACGGACAAAAACATGGACTCAAAATTATTGTGAAGAAACCAGGCTGGGAGGACATTTCACAGGGGTTTTTACCTGCTGACAGCAGAATTTCCTTCTCTTTCTGTAGTTCTAGGAATGTGACTATTCAACATTTCTGCAGATTATATTTATTTAAAGTGGAGAATATACTCTGTGGGCATGTGCGGGCACAGACTTAATAAAAGTTAGTTTATCATATCAGTTTATAAGTTTCAAATATCGAGATTTTGATGCCGCTTTAAATTTGAAGTTGATTTATCTTTGCAGCAACTTGTCTAACTTGACCACAATGGAGTTTTTTGGGGGGTTTTGTGTTTGGTTGGGTTTTTTTTCAGAAGGAATCAGAAACAAGAAGCTCCTTTGATTTCCTTTTTAGAAGATAAATATTATGTTTATGTGATTTACAAAACCAACCCCCACCACTTATGAATTCTCTCTTTGTTCCAGATGATTGTAACACTTCAGAATTAGGCAAACCATTTGGTGTGTGCGTGCGAGACCATAGAATGCATTTTATTACAGCTACAAAACAGATTTTCAGAAGTCGCTTAGTAACTGAGAGCAGATGAAAGGGGAACCAGCTGAGATCTGTGCAGCGCAAATTGTTTCCCCATGATTAAACTATTTCATCCTCCGGGCTAAGATCTCCCTACTCGTTTGGCAACAAGTGATAGTGTTAGTGATAAAAGTCTCTCCTGGATGACCAGGGAAGGACGATAACATTTATGATTACCTTATTTTTTTGGTTTCTGTGGTTAGCAAATACTTCTTTTACAGGGATTAAAATGATTAATAATAAACTAGAGACTCCGTGTGGCAGCATTGCCAAAGCTTGGGATGTGTTGCTGGAGTTTTGCCTTAGGAAGAATGCTGAGAGCGCTCTGCTGCTGGCACTTACAGAGCACAGCATGTGGCTGTGTTCATACTTGGCCAAATCACTCTTGCTTTAGTAATAACAGCAACTTTGTTTTGGTTTTAATTGTGACTAATTCATAGAGATTATTGCTGTCTATTACTAGTTATCATCAGCTTAAATCCACTACTTGCAGCAAAGCATGCAGCTAGTTACTAAACTTCTAAACTTCCTCTACAGAGTGAGAGAAACACGATTCATCCCCCAGGATAAATACAAATAAATACAAAGTGTTGAACAGGCAGTGTTCATTCCTTTGCTTATCTCCTGTATTTT
This sequence comes from Rhinopomastus cyanomelas, assembly GCA_013400115.1. Classification (NCBI taxonomy): domain Eukaryota; kingdom Metazoa; phylum Chordata; class Aves; order Bucerotiformes; family Rhinopomastidae; genus Rhinopomastus; species Rhinopomastus cyanomelas. The sequence continues at coordinate 666,477 of VXBP01008606.1, forward strand.
TTATTAATTTTATAGTGTGGCATGTGGAACAAAGCCTTGCAAACTTAGGGACATCATTTTGAAAAGTGAGTCCAACCCAGAGCTATGCGCCCATATTTTTATCAGGTCCGTGGGAATTCTAAGCACTCAGACTCTTTGCAAATCAACTCACGTTTTCAGGTGCTGTAAGCCTGAACTTTGACTAGTGCTGAGAAATCTACTTCGAGCTGATGTTTACAAGCATTCCTGAATACAGGCCTCATTATCAATTCAAATGCTACTTTTCAGCCATCCGAATTTACCGTTTTGGCTTCATTTGTGTGTGTGTGAAAACATCTGAAACCAGAAGTTTATCCTGGGGGATAACCCAAAAGAAAGACTTTTAAGGTACTTGAAATCAGATAACTATACATCTCAGATACATATATATAGATATAAAAGAATCACAGGAGACCGGCAGTAACAGGCAATCATTGCTAAAAGAAAGAATCTGAGCACTTGGTCTTCAAAATGCAGCGGCGCTGCCTCAGCTTAAAGACACCTCTTGTTCCAGCACCAGTAAAGGTTGTGTGGAGGCACCCGGGAAGCCGCTTCCTAGTCAGCAAGGCTGATATGCAGCCTATTCAATACCAGAACTTCTGCTGCTAAATGGTTTTCAAATACAGTTCATTTTCATGCCATGATCTTTAATGAAAAGTGCCTGCTGAGCTCAGTACAAACCATTTGGTGCCCCAGTGTCAGGGGAGGAAAAGAACAACATTCAGTAAAACTGAAGGTTTTTATTATCACATCGTAAATGAACAAATGGCATCTGTCAATACAAAGGAACTCATAGGGGGTATAGAAAGGAAGCTTAGTTATTACACTCAGGGTGTGCTGCTGAAGTGACAAACTGGAGTTTTATTAACATGCCAGTTATAGATCTCTTCCTCCCCCACCACCCCAACCCTTTTCTTCTACCTCCTTCAATTTGGTACATACCAGGACTGCTGTAAAATGAGCTTTGGTCAGACAGTGCTCAGCGCTTAATGCTGGAAGTTGCAATCATCACTACGAGTAATTAAAAGGCTGGGGGGGCCCTAGGCATTCAAAATGAAACCCTGGCCCCAAATCTGGTCCCAGCTCTGGGGAGCGTCACCATGCAGGACTGGGCAGCGAGTCTCCCGCAGCACTAATCCCATCACAGTTTTTGTATTTAGGCAATAAACATCTCTCACTGCACTGATAAATGACAAAGGTGTTTATGGGCTTCAGGAAATGCTTATGCCAAGGTATAAAGCACAGAGATGGGATTGCTCATGCTAGAGGGGAATTGCGTTTGGAGCGGAGATGCAGGGGAGAACACAAAGGGAGATAGTGGGGGCACTCGGCAGTGGCTTTTACTGGAAGGTATTAAGATGTTTTTCTCATAAAAGGGTTTGAGAAGGTGTGGCTGCAAGCTGGCAAACGGCAAGGAGGCAGTGCCTGAGGTGACCTAGCAAAGTCCCGGGGACCCCCTGCTCTCTGCCTGGCAAAGGGAAGTGAGGCTGGAAGTGTCCTCCTCTCCCCGAGCCCTGCTGGGGCGCAGAGCTCGGCTGCAGCTCACAGCAGGAGCATTTCTGTGCCGTAGAAAGGGAAAAAGCTGGTTCCTCTTTGGAAACATCATACAATTAGACCTACAGTATCATGAAAAGAGCTTAGCGGGCCCGACCTAAATCGTGTTAGCAACCATGCAAATGCCTGGCTTTGGGCAATTTTAATGGAAACAAGAAAATCACTGAATCACTTGTGCGCTTTACCAGCTTTCTCAGCTGCAAGGACCAGTTTGTACTTATGACTGGCAAGCACTAGAGCTGCATTTAGAAGGAAGCATGAAGGGAAGTGCCTTTCGGTTATGACTAGAAACACCAGTGTCAGTGAGACTTCCTTTACAAACTGCCCACAACACAAGCCCGAGCTGCCTCTCGCTGATGCACCCCACGCAAGTAGGAATTTCATTCTGTCCCCAAAAGAAATGATTCCATGCAACTAAGGCTAAGGATCAAACTGTGGGGACAGAAGCTTCACAGGATGCATAAGCAGGTCTGGATCAGTTTGCCACTCAGGCTGACCTAGTACATCAAGACTTGCTGGTGCTCAGCAATGTGGGAACGTTGGGTGGTTGTGCACAGCCTGTGCTGGTCGGTTGGATTCCCTCCCCCCAACAAAGGAACATGCCTTAACTCTACTTTCAAAGACCAGCAGGGTGGACCCCCCAAGTTTTTAGGGAACTCCACAGATCCCAAAGGGTGTGCTGTCTCCTACAGTTCCCACTGGGGATGACACACACTACCAGCCTGTGTCGTACTGCTGGCAATGAATTGCGGCCGTAAGTGTTGGAACAAACTCGTTGCAAGTGGAAATTGTGCAGACACTGGCAGTCTTCTTGGGATAACACCTACTCGTTATTTTTCACCTTCCCCTCCTGCTGCCACCATGCCCCAATATTATTAACATGTCATGAAAAGAGAAGCCTATTTCTCAGAGAGGCCATGATACTGAAAGAAAAGGTTTTGTCAAAGCGGCTTGCAGGCTGAGCTACGCTTTGCTCACCTCTCCACTGGAGATCGTACCCTCAGCTGACAGCTACGTGGGGCTCTGCTGGCTGCAGACCCTTTCCACACCTGTAGAGGATCCACACTCTCCACATGTTCAGTCCTGCTTGTCATGAAAAGAGCTATCAGAACCTTTGCACAAAAGTCATTGCATCTTTTCTCCAATCATAAAATTATAAAAACTCCTTAAACCACAATAATTTAATAATTTCCCCTTTTTGTAGGGGATGGGTTTATGTGCCCAGTTTGTCTTCCTGCAGACTCCTGCTCCCACAGGGAGCGCTTAGCTCCAGCGCCTCTGCTGCAAATCGGGGTACAGGGCTGAGAACATCTTTCAGCATTCATCTGCAGGAGTAACATCTCTCAGACCTCTCTTACCCTCCCTGAGAAGTGAGCACATACTCACATCAGTGCTTGGCTGAAACACCGGGAGCAAAGCTGCCAAGACTGAAATACCAGAGCGCTTCTTCAGCCCTCACTGAGCACGGAACAGTCGTGAGGGCTCCCCCAATATTAAAGCAGGAATCAGGCCCTAGCAGTCCTAGAAGAGTTACACTGGTTCCTAAAGAGGAAGTTATCTGTACACTGCCAGGGAGCAGTCTCAGGGGGGAATTTGCCTTCAGCACTTTTAATTCAATATTAAAATAAAATACTGATGGATGGAATGAAAATTGCCAGACGGTTTCAGCAACTCGCTTCTTTTTGGTTTTAGGTGGGAGAAGAAAGGGCTTGAGCATCTTTGGCTGATGGAGGGCTGGGGACAACTTCACTGCTTGTTTCAAATTAAGAAAAAAATAAAGTCCAAGTCATTTTACTTGGTTGTCCCCATGGCCTTTTGGGTTTGAGCCCTGTAAGAGGTTTGTTTGCCAGGGGAAATCTTATAGAAGAAGCAGCTGTTGATATTAAATAGACTGTTTGGGGAAAGCAGCTGTAAAATGAGTGATTTACATTGGAAACATGATTCTGGTCTAACCTGGGAAGAGCAGTTCATCTCTGGCATCGCTGGGCTTACACATCTGTGGACCTGTGCATGTTTCAAAGCTTCAAAGCTTTTCTGAACCAGGACCTTTAAGGTTTTCTCTTCCCCTACACAAAGGTGTCTTTTTATAACCAGCCAGTGAGCCTGAGGTGGGGATTTTACAGTGAGACAACTAAGTGGAGACAAGGTGCTTTGGCGTTCACAGAGAGAGATGAGGTCACCTCCAGACTCACCTACTCACCACTCTCCTGGGGAGTTTTCCAGCAGTGCAGCTCCTGCTGCCCCCCTGGAAAACAATGTGTTGCCAAGGAAGACCCAGTATGAGAGCCTGTCTGTGCTGCGATTAGAGGGGGTGAGCTAACACCTAACTTGGGGTTCTCTTCATGCTGGAACCCATCACCTATTGAGCTAACACCCATCCAGCCCTGCAAATGACAGAGCTGCTGAAACTTGCATAGTCGCTGCGTGTTTGTGCCCTTTCTGCAGGCACCCGAGTGCTCACGGTGCTTTGGGTCACACACTCATCGTGGGGCTGACTGGCACAGGCCTTCAATGAACCTCTCTACAAAGAATTCTTCCTCCTCTTAGGAAGAAGAATGGCCATGTTGTGCCAGCACTTGCAGCCAGGATGAAGAAGGGGAGCTATTGCAACTCACACCGAGCCTCTCAGGGGTCAGCATTAGCAGTGACTTCCATCACAGGACCTCCAAGATGAGATGCACTGAGTTGCTGCCTCACTAGTGGAAAGGGACATGTATCCACAGTCCTGGTGAGACCACATTGGGAGTATTGTGTCCAGTTCTGGGCCCCTCAGTTCAAGAAGGATGTGGAGCTGCTGGAGGGAGTCCAGCATAGAGCAACAAGGATCATGAAGCAGGTGGAGCACCTCCCTTATGTGGAAAGGCTGAGGGAGCTGTGTCTCTTTATCTTGGAAAAGAGGAGACTGAGGGGTGACCTCATTAATGTCTATAAATGATACCACCCTTCGGTGGGTGTCAGGAGGATGGAGCTGGGCTCTTCTCATTGTCACCTAGTGATAGGATGAGGGGCAATGGTTGTAAGCTGGAACAGAGGAGGTTCCATATGAATATCAGAAGGAACTTCTTCACAGTGAGGGTGATGGAGCATTGGAACAGGCTGCCCAGGGAGGTTGTGGAGTCTCCTTCACTGGAGCTGTTTAAAACCTGCCTGGATGTGTTCCTGTGTGACTTGGTCTAGGGGATCCTGCTGTGGCGGGGGGATTGGACTAGATGATCCTTTGAGGTCCCTTCCAATCCCTAGTTATTCTATGATTCTATGATTCTCACTTTCACTAGAAAGGAAGAGCTAGTCTTTTCTGTTGCAGGAGCAATGAGATTAAGTTTTCCTGCACATTATGGAGTTAGATACTTCACACTAAGATAAAGACTGAATACATTACAGTCCTATCTGCTGTCTGGAAATACAGATGTCGTTCCCTGATACCCAGCTATTTCACTAAGTGATCATGATTTCTGAGACTTCTGCCCCCCCATCAAATTCAGGTCAGACCAGGCAGCAGATTCTAGAGCTGCTCGAGAAGAAATGTCTACTGAAAGAGACAGACAGCGTGTTATCAGGCAGGTCTCTTTTTCTGCATACATCAGGACAAAAGGCTTCACGTTTATAAAGCCTTAATTTATACCCTGGGAACTGGAGACTCAGAATACTAACCCCAACTGTTCCTGTAGGTACCACAACATGATCTAAATGTTTCTTTTTCCTGGTTGTTTCGACCTTGATCCTACAGTAGTTTATGATGGCTAATGAGTTAATTATTGCGAATGAGATACCAGTCACGTAAAACTTTCCTGTTTTCTCTCTTAATGGAGATTTATACATAACCAGTCAAAGCTCCTTTTGTGGCCGATGTGCATGTGACTCAGTCACATGAGTGGTTTAAGCACAAAATTCTCCCCCCACAAATTGTCATGTACAAACAAAGGAAAAATCCATTCAGTGGAGAAGGGAGAAAAGCTTTGGCTGAGGGGTTTAGTGTTGTTTCTTTTTTTAAAAAAATTAATATTTTAATAATAAAGTAATGATTGGAATCATGTGAGGAGAGGGTTTGTTATGAAAGAAAGCCCAGGCCACAGTCATCCTTATCTAAGGACCCTAAAATAAATAGGGTGAGCTCATCCAAAGAAATTATTAACACATAAACTGAGCTGAGCACAAGCACCGTGACCCATGGTCATCTCTGGTGCCGTATAGCGACTACAAAAGGGATATAAAACCTATGGAGCTTTTTTCACCTTTAGCTCATGCAGTGGTAAATTGTCTCGTCCTGCTGATACATTGCTGTTTGTCATGAGTGATCTAGAAATGAAAGGAACAAGCACAAAACAAATCACTGAAACTTTTCACACCTCATCATCAAACCCATGTTCAGAACTGCTGCGGAGAACCCTTTTGTTGTGCTCTACCAATAAGCATGAGGGGACAATCAGCCCATATATTTTTTATTAGAGGCACTAAAACCTCTGCTTGTGCTGGATAAATCTATACTATTGATTTATGAAGTCGGTTTTGGTGTTTTTTGGGAAAAAACCAACACTGATGTATTGGTTCTAATACTTGACATCATTTCTAACAGCTTTTATCTAACAAACTTCACAAACTATTGTGAGGAAAAACTCTTGTGGAATGACTGTAATTAACCTGGTTACATGAGGAAACTCAGATCCTAGGACAACCTCTGTAAATTTTCCAGCACAGCTAACAGTGCGCTGGGAATTGGTCCTTCGCTCTGTGCATCTGGTAAATAGTTTATTTTACTCTCTATTTAACACACTTTTCTTTTGCCATCCAGTGGCAGTGCTGCTGGCTCTCTGGGACGGCACATTGTATCTGCAGCAGAATCAGATAAGCCCCAGGCTCACTTACTGCAGTCTAGGAGCCAGACTGACTGCATTTAGAATAAGAATTTCCCATAGTGTTACTATTCATATTCAGAATCAGAGAAATAAATCTGTCTAAGCTCTACAAAAGCCTGTTGGCATTGCAGTGAAGTTGGCAGTACTTGAAAGTTTCGGATCAGGGATGAGACCAGGCAGCATGTTCTTTCCGGAGTTATCAGCAGCGCTGAGGTCCAGCTGCTGGTGAAGAGAAGATGGCAGCTCAAAGCATCCTCTTGTAGCCATGGATGTGGTCACTAAAGACACACAGTGCCCTGACTGCCAAGGCCACCCCATATGGCCATTGGGAGATATCAGAGGGTCCTTTCATGTGGCTGGGACCATGCACAGCCTCCACACACTGAACGGAGCTAATCAGAAAACCTTCGCCTGTTGGTTTTGCTGACATTTTAGGCAGATTTTTCCCATATTTTTTCTGCATGGCCCCACAAGAGCTCTGCTGGCACACAGTGGCTGAACCCAGCACTATTAAATACACACCTGTGTCTATGTAACCAAGGAATATAGGCACGTGGATCTGACCTCCTGGTAGGTCCTGCACCAAGGCTGGACAGAAGCCTCTGGTGCTCGGGAGCAATGAAGCTGCTTCTACTTTGGAGGTGGGGAAACAACCTCATTTCTCACAGGTACAAGAGGAACAACTAATACTTACACTGAATTTTGAGAAGTGTGTTCTATGTAAATATCTTTTATCCTCTCTTGCCGTTTACCTCCCCTGCTTCTTCGGACATAAACCACTGCGTTCCTTTAAGATTTATGAAAGATTATTTGAGTGAGACGTGAACGTCTCAGCAAATGACTAGCTGACCTTCTACCTATGATCATGACCCTAAACCAGATGAGCCTTTAGAAGAAATATTTGGGATTCAGTTAGGAAATAGCAGTGTAATTGAAACAAACTTGCTGGAAGGATGCTGCCACAGTTAGGAAGTCTTTGTCTTTTGGAGTTAATGGTCAATATTTCCACATACAACACGCAAAGAATTTGCAGACTCTAGTAGTAATAAAAAAAGAATCAGTAATTTGTTAAAAAATAATTTAATGTCCCAATCAGCCACAAATTAAAGAGCATGAAGCATTTTGGTTTGGTTTTTGGCTTGTTTGGGGTTATTTTATTCAATTGTCTTACAGTGGGTATCTGCCCACATTTCTGAAGAGAGAACAATAGGGGTCTAAGAGTTTATCTTTTAGCCTCACAAGAGATATCCAGGCATTCAGACAGCCAGCAATGTCTGTACTGCAGACCTTCATCAATTAAAAGAGGAGGAGGTAGGAACACCAAGGACGTGAGAAAGATGTAGGAACACCAGGAACATGAGAAAGAAGTATGAACACCCAGGACATGAGAAGGATGTAGGAACACCAATGACATGAGATGCTGCCTTAAGGCTAGAAACTGTGCTTGGGGACTGTATAAATGATGTCACTTACAAATTCTCAAGAGTTTCTGAGCTGAAGGTCCCAAATATCAATGAAATTTTCTGTTGCCCAATGAACCAAAGCAGGTTTACTTTCTGCTCAGTCTTTGGTCACTCCTCTCAGTGACACTATCCATGTGGTCACAAGTTATCTGCACCACAGACCTGGGAGCCAGCTTGGTAGTGCTGTGCAGGGGTCTTTTGCTGCTGCTTATTGGGGACTACCTCTAGGGGAACAAGTTTCTCTGCTTAACAGCAGCTAAGCTATTTCTCTGCTTCTTACGTTTTAAAGAATGATGTTAACTAGGGAAAGAAAATAAACCTGGAAGAATCTCAGAGGCTGATTTCACAAAAGGATTGACTTGGGCAAGAAAATCTGAAGTGAAGAAAACTCAGTTAAAGACACAATGAGTTTACAGACTATCACTAATTAATCCAATTTACAAACTGGAATTCAGCCCAGTGCCCTGGGCACAAGGAGGAGTTTGCATCATCTAAGTTCTGAAGGAAGAAATTTTGGAAAATGCAGCAGGGCATGGTGTGCCCAGACCTCAGTGAGGCCAACACTGCTGACTCCAGGCCTTTTTCTGACTTCAGCTTTTTACATTTATTCTCTAAACGCCTCACTTCTGACTCCCCTTCAATGTTCTTGCCTAAAACAGGCTAGCTTTAAAATCCCAGGCTTGCTCTCTTCCTGCATGTTTTAAACTAGGGGGGAAAAATAAACCCCAAGCCAATAATTTATCACAAACAGCAATAAGATGCAGTTATAGTGCAAGGTCTAGTTAGACATTTCAGTCATATGACCTTCATCTTTGCAAGGATCTTTTGTTACATTCCATTTATTTTTGTCAATATTGACATCTGACCATGGACACAAAATGATCTTTTTTTCTTGCCCATACTCTCCTGTCCAACTTTGCATTAAGAAAGCAATTGAAAAGCCTAATGCATGGAAAGTGAATCTTTTGTATTCACTATAATGCCCAATTTTTCCTTTGGAGTTACCAAAGCTGTCCAAACAAGGGCTAGATTTTCCCTTTCAGGAGAGAATAATGGAAACTTTAAATGAAATCAGAAGGTTACTTGACCTGTTAGAAACTCCGAGGTAAAACTGATGTGAAATTATAACGTGGAGCCATGTGAGGCTGTTATAAAACCCCAGTGCATTATGCAATCTCATATTTTCAACAGAGCTAGCACCAAAAAAAACCCCTCAAACTTGGAATGGCTGTGCCAGCTGCTAAACTACTATATTGTCTGTTGTTGCCAGGATGTGAACCTGAAGATGATTTCATTTCAATTTACTCACAGGGAAAGACAGATTAGGAACAATCGATCTACCAAAAGGCCTTTCAAATAACTATGAAAAAATACTGCTGCTTGCGACTGAATTTCAACCAAGACTTTGCAAACCGAGTCCTGAACACATCCTGCTCACCCCAACACACAGCTCCACCCCGAAAGCAAATCTTGGACTCCTGAACCTCAGCATCGTGTTTGCATGCGTCAGTCCTAGAGAGGCACAGGATCTGAGCTATTCAGAGTCCAGCTACTGCACTGATAGTGACTAGTGACGGACTACTCAGTGGTTGTACCCAAGAGAACACAGCCCTGTCTCGCAGACCTCTTCCCAACAGTGAAACAAGAAGAAAAGCTCATTTTCACATACTTTGGGAGATCTAAGCCCATGGTTCTACCATGGAGAAATCAGCACATTGCTCCAGGTTTGCTTGTCTCTCTGCTGTACTTACTCAGCAACACAAAGGTGGTGACACTGAGGCATTGCTCGTACTCATCACACCTTGAGAAGGAACCACTGCATGTACTGTCACTCTAAGTCCATACCCAAACTATGTTTTGCCATCATCACAGAGCTACACAGTTGTACAACCAACCAAACACACTTTTCCTTCCGTTTTAAAGACAGGGTCAGATATGAAGACAAAAAGTAATACACTACTATCTGACTAGACTTCCACTGCAAACTCATACATTTTCCTGTATTATACAAAGGGAAACACATGAGTCTGTCTTAAGGCACCCAAACAAACTCATATTCTGACCAGACAAAATGGGTGCTGCATCTGACACACTTCACACCATTAGGGAACTGTGTGTTAAAAATAGGTTAAACCCCATCCCCAGGAGTATTTCAACAACTGCTTGGAAAAAGATTCATTTCTTACAGGAATTCGAGGAATGGGTGATATTGTCACTGCTTAGGAGGGTGTTTACAGCCCTTTAAGCTGATTGCATTTTGGTCTTGCTGAATGCATTTTGGTCTTTCTACATGCATTTTGCCACCACTTCTTGCTGATGAAAGCGTTTTCTCCCCTAGATCTGTGCATTAGGTTGACAATGCACAGAATTGCCAGACAGTTTTGTCGCTTATGCCATAGACTTTACTACTCCTTTGAACCTTGCTCTGCGTAAAAGAAGTTTTTCTTAATAAGTAGTTGTTCATCCTTTGATATGCACATCTGGATGTGCCTCTTATCTGCAGCATGGTAATGCTGCTTCCTGAAGATAATGATAAAAGAACAACTGCAAATAGGAAAAAAAAAACCCCAAAAGAGCAGCCCCAAATGCCTTCAGATTTCTTTACAAAAATTGTTGGGGCGGAAAAAAAGGGAAAACTCTCCTCATTTCTTTGGTCTTTTATAGTAGCAAAACATCTCTGAACAGCAGAGCAAAGCAAATGGCTGGAAGATTTACATTCAGGAATCAATGCCATTACAAGTGTGAAATGTCTTCAAAAAGTCTGACAGAGCTCAAAAAAGACCTTGTTTGCTTCTCAGTTTGCTACCCATAATAAATCATATTAAATATGAATAATCACCAATTAAAAAACATATTTCCCAGTGCAGCTGGTGGACTGATGAGGAAAAACCCCTGGGACTGAGTTCTTTCAGTGTACGAGGAGGTATTGTGTTTTGCATCGTGCAGTTAGCAATATTTTCCTTAGCTTTAGGAGTAAACCTGTTTAGGTCCACTTTAATCACACCTCCTCCAGCTCTCCAGTCAGCTCCTCATCCTTTTCTTCATCTATTTTCACCACTGGGCATTGTGGAAATTGGTTGGTGAGAGCAGGATCAATCCCACCGCACACAATCCACTGCCGAAATGCCCCTCAGACCCCAGATCTTTCCTGCCTAAGGTGTGATCTGCCTTTTCACTAAGTGCCTGAAACAAAGTGCTCCAAATAAAACGTTTCCAGGTCTCGATGTTAAGCCAACTTCACAGCAGCCTGTGTTTTCCCCATGTCACACAGCTGAAGCAATTCCTTTATCTCTGTGAAGATTTCACAGCCGCTTTTCCCTGGGACAAAGCAGGAAATAGCAAATCAAACTTTCTGGTCCCTGCTCTCAGCCATTAGCTCCGTCTGCTGCATATCCCCTCGCAGGGAGGAATGGAAGTGAACAGCAGAAGCTGCTCCTTATGAAACCCCGCGCTGCAGCGGCAGGGCTGGGGACGGAGGTGCTGTTCCAACACTGAATGCACCAGAGATTGTGGTGCTGGACCCTTCTTAGCCTTCCAGATAACACTCATGAATTGATCCCTCATTAGTATGCAGCAGGCATGGGAAAATGATAAACTCCTATTAACACTGTCATGGCAACTGAAAAAATGGCTGCTTTGGAAGAACAAGGTCCACAACAGAAGAAAAGCAAAGGCCTCTTTCCTTTCTTCTGTTTGACATCTGTTGTTTAACATACAAAATTGTATTATAGTGACACACACTAGCGCGGGCATAGCTGGAGGTTTGTCGGTGATTGTTATCATTATCAGCTCCTATACATGGCTCATCTCTGAAATTTTGCTCAGGGCTGCAACCTGTCATAGAGGATTTCAGCCCAGAAGCAAAATTTATTGTACAGATTTTGTCTGGATTATAGCTGAGCAGAGAAGAAAAAGAAAAGTGACCGGTAATTAGTTTCCCTTGGTGACAAAACCGCAGAGAACATACTGTACATTTTTCTTCAGCCAAGCTAATTTAAGGGCATTTCTCAAGAAATGTAGTCGTTTGAGATCTACTTCTAAAAATCTAATCAATGTTAATCACTAGGTACCTAAACTAAGCACATTCTGAGGTGTTTTTGCATTAAAAATGTCTATATTTTATAAATATAAACGGTGTCTATATGTTACAGGAATTACAGTTTTGTCTTTATCCACTGTGTTTACTTCCAAAATAAACAGTTTGTGCCGTTTCCTACTGAGCTCATGGTTTGTGATGTGGATTTTACCACATGCAGATAAAACCTACCTGACTCTGTACTTCGGGTGACCTTGGGGCTCGATTTTCTTGTTTGGAAGCCTACAGTTATAAAATATTTCATCTGTCACCCTGTGAAGCAAAATAAGTGCTAAGAATTGTCACAGAGGCAAATTGATCAGTCAGAGATTCAAAAGACTAATAATTAGTCTCCCTTCCTCATTAACTGAATAAAAATGAGGAAGACCCATGGGTTGTGTCAGGGGAAGGTCTGACTCTCTGGGCCAGCTCCCACCCATCTACTCTGCCCTGGCTGTGGATCCCTCCAGGGGCAAAATGAACTCCTTTATGTCGGCCGAAATCGCAGCTTCACTAAAACCTGGATGAACAACGTGGACACCTCCTCAGTAAGTCTGTGCAGCAAAAGCCCAGACCTTGGCACCCACAAGAACAGCCTGACAGGAAAGAAGAAGAAACTGGAGCTCCTACCAATGCCTGGCTGGTTTGACTTGGGATAATTCCCAATCTGGTTTTAGTCTGAGCAGCCCACAGCTCTCTCCTCTCAAAGCAGGGCAGCGATGCACTGCTGGTTCTAGTGCCCACCAGCGTGGTCTCATGGGAACCAGCTGGCAGTTCCATGCACTGCAGCTACTTCCCACAGCTGGTAGTGTCTGAGCAGCCTATGCCATCTGAAACTGGGCTCCATTTGGGGCCCAGTAACTAAAAAATACGCAATTAAATAAATTACTCCATAACCTTTGATATTTTAACTTCTGTGTCAGGGATTCCAGTTGCCCAGGCTGCCTAAAAAATGTGCCCAGCAGAGGCTGTGACATATGCTCCACAACAGCCATCTTTCGCTTTAGCCCCTCGACTGGCACACTGACAGTACTCATTACACTTCCAGTGCTTTGTGCTTGTGCACAGGCTGAGATGCTCCTACAGATGTGACAGAAGGAGAAAGAAAATCTGACCCAACAACACATCTAAAAGTACGGAGGATCTGATTTATGTTTTACCCATGTCTCATCTTCATTTCCATGGATCTGGGGCAGACAGTTCCTATTGACACAAGGAGGGCGATTCCTTCTTCCCATGGCCTCCTATCCTTTTTCCAGAAGATCCATCTGTTTTTAAACAGTCTTCTCCCCCTAATCACACACATTCATCTTACCTAGGTTGCCTCTCATCACTCTTAGCTGCAGCAGGACCCCAAGACTTTCTTAGGGCTCTTCCTTTTTATCAGAGAAACTGCTGCGGGACTCTACACCACACAAGACAGATCATGTAGACCCTTAACAGGTTCTACATGAGCTGCAAATGTTTTACATCCCCCGCCTCACACAACTGCATCCCTGTTACCTCTCGAAAGGAACTCGGGCAAAACAGTACATTTTGCTGATTACGAAATGTGTGCGGAATAAATCACCACCGTGTGTCTGTGGAGTTGGGGATCAGCATGCCAAAGAGCAACCTAACCTGCGCCTCCATACATCTGCACCCTTCAGAGGGCTGGACCCGACGCGCTTTTTCTTCCACGCTGCACCTGCATCTATTAATTGCTTTCCCACAAGAACCCCCTCTCCTCAAGACTGAAGCTGTGCTGTAGGCAGACAAACGCACGCAGAGGTGATCTAATTTGATTTCCTCTCATTAATAGCCTTCCTCCATGGCAACATATCAACTGTGACAATAAGGACACCTGAGTATACACACAGCCCGCGCGGCCGCCGCGGAGGCACAAGCACGGCGGTTGAGCTGTTAAATGAAACAACAAGAGAACTTCCCAAAGCATTTCAAGCCGTTTGCCGCGAGTTGACTTGATCGGGGTAATAGCTCAAACAGAAGACATGGGTTTCTGTGCAGTTGTAGGCAAAACATAGGATTTTAGCTTTTTAGCTGCTGCTAGAGCTTCATTATCCCTGTAGAGATCTTAAACAAAGAGGGCAGAAGGGCTGCCTCCCCTCAACACAGCTGAGGGTAGGAGGCAGCAGTGCTCCCCAGCCAAATAAGGGCCAGGGCCAGAGGTGTGAACCCAGCGCTGCCATCCTCCCATTACTCTCACCCAGTTGTTAACTACAATGCTGGGCTATTTAAATGCTAATATTATTTAGCATGAAACAATCATTCAGGTTGGAGTCCCGCATTTTCTGAGGGGGTGAAGAGAAAAAAAGAAACTTTGAAAACATTGCTGTTCCCAAGGAGGGCTCCTCACTCATCTGTATTTGGGAAGGACATGCTGATAGAGCCCATGGGTGACACAGGGGGTTTGGTGCCTTTAGTTCTCTACATTTTCAGCTAGATCTTTGTCAAATATAGACACGTTTTGCTTCTAGCTATTTTTTTCCTATTTTCTCTGCAATTTTGCAGGTTTTCTGTGTCGCATCCTACAACACGCCTACATCCCCTTCATTAGTTTTCAAGGGAGGTTTGGAAATGGAAAACCCACCACAAAAGGCTGAAGAGCAAGCTCCAAGTTGAATTTCATTGCATGGGTTGACTTGTGAAGAGGAGAGGAAGAAGGAAGATCACCAAGTGTACTTTTGTGCCCGACCACTTCTTAGATAGCAGGTTCTTTACAGTCTGCAAACCTGCCCTTGTTCAGTCCCCGGTAGCCACTCCAGGCGGACGATGACCAACACTAAAGGGGATCATTGCTGACGTTACAACATGGTATCTGCATAGGAGTGCTGCACTCGTTTGCACCGGCGGAGCTAAGTTAATGCACAAAAGGACCCCCAAATCTGCTACTGTCCAGAGAAGAGAACAAAACCAGAAGCCTTTGAGATGGCTGGACAGCAGAACCAAGTCAGATGAAGAGCTGAACAAGCCTCACAACTTCCTCACTGAAACACTGACCTCTGGGATTTAGAAATCCCTTTCTCAAAGTAATTTAATTCCCTTCAGCTTCCAAAAAAAAGAAACCTGGAAATGTACATTGGATCCCTTAGTGCCAAGTAGTTACTGAATGAAAGAGATGCCTCTTTGCTGGTCACCTTCCAGGTGGAAGAATACTCCTGGTTTCTAGGAAAGGAGAAAGAGACTGGGAGATGACTGCTTGGTCTGGGGATCTTCACTCCCTTCCCCACCAGTTGGAAGGGAGCTTGGAGTTCCGGCCACCCTAGTCCTGGTACAGCCTGCCTTTAGCCCGCCCTGGAGCTATAGGTGTTGATGCCAAGACTCACAGACTGTTTGTCCAAAAATAATACAGACCTCAGCAGGGAAAGGGAAATAGAAACGGAGATTTCCCTCCCAGTCCCCCTTCTGGCTTTTTGTGGTTTGAACTAGAACAACATTCTGTGCTTCCTTTCCCCCCACCACTTACTAGTCTGGTAAATGTCTGTGGAGTTTGGGAATGAAACTGCCAACCTACCCTGGAGGTCCAAAACATCCAGAGCACCAAAGCCCCCCGAAGATGATCCATCTGTGCTGTCATGCTTTTGCCATTTCAGTGAGCTCTGGTCTAGCCCACGTGTAAGACCTTCCACATTTATGCAAGCTCTGAAGCTTGGTGAGAGAAAGCTACTTGGGTTGGATCTACACCACGTTATTACATTGAAGCAACAAAACCCAACACTGCAAGTTCTTGTTTTCAAATGAGATTCTCTATCCCAATTCTGCAAACTCAGGAGGTTGAGGGATTTGGGAAAAACACACTTATCTACAGTGACTACAAGCCCCTAGCTTGTGAAGGCTCGTGTGTTCCTAGTTCCCATGCATTTCTGTTTTTGAATCACATAGTATTTCCTCTAAAGACTTTGTGAGGGAGACAATAACGCAATGACTTTGTTTTGGAGCCAACAGGATCAACACCAGTTGTGCAGCAAAATGAATTTTCCTTGCCATGATAATCTTCTGAAACATGTATTCCGAAATATGTAAATTGAATCTAAACATATTCCTTCAGAAGATAATTTGCTGCATTTAGCCCTCATGGCTGCAGCATCAGAGCTGTGCACAGGTGATACTCTTCCTGCAGAGAAGTAATGCAGTCAGAAATTAGGTGACAGCGCTGGGAACGTAGCCAGTACCAGGCATTACTTAATAGCATCACACAAATTAACAGAGAACTTGGCTTGACAGGGTTTCTGCTCCAGGAAGTGATCATACAAAAGGTGTTTTTGTGCCACGCGTGTCCACGACCTGGGCTTGATTCAGACACACAAGCGTTATTCTCATTCAGCAGGCCTCCATGGTGGCAGCACAATTATTTCTGGTAAGTGTTTGCCTAGGACAAGATCCATCTTTTGGAACAAGTTTGGAGTCCTACCTGATCACTCCAGTGGCTGAGCTACAACTTTCTTCCTGTCAGCCTTGCAGGACACACACAGGACAACTTTCCACAGCACCAGTGGAAATAGTTTATATTTAGTTATCTATTCAGTTTATAAAATCATAGAATCATAGAACTATTAGGGCTGGAAAGGACCTCCAGTATCATCAAGTCCAGCTCTCATCCCAACATCTCCCTAACCCTAGACCATGGCCTCAAGTGCTCTATCTATTAATTTTTTAAGTATCTCCAGGAGTGATGATTCCACCACCTCCCTGGGCAGCCTGTTCCAGTGCTCAACCACTCTCTCAAGAAAGAACTTCTTCCTACTGTCCAATCTGAACCTCCCCCGATGCAACTTGAGGCCATTTCCCTTTGTCCTATCATTAGTAATTTGGTTGAGGAGACCAGCACCAGCCTCATTACCACCTCCTTTTAGGTAGTTGTAGAGGGCAATACGGTATCCTCTCAGCCTACTGTTCTCTAGAGTAAATAACCCCAGTTCCCTCAGCTCCTTATCATAAGACATGTTTTCCAGACCTCAGAGCAGCTGGGCCAACACCCTGATTTGAAGGCTAGATGACAACAAAACCAGGTCTCTCTACAGAAGGAGAGAAGAAAAGCTGCCTTTCTGTGTAGCAGGTAGGGCTTTATGGCGTCTATCAAAGGCATAAATTGCTGTGTCCCAGGGGCAAGCACCGGGGATTACTCGCAGTGGCAGCAAGCTTGGGAGCTGAAGAAATGCTCTGCAGTAAGTGGGTCCCTGGCACCTTTTTCACAAGGGTTATTGTGCTGGTACATCCAAACCATCAAACTCCAGTCAGGAAGAGTGCCACCTTGTCATGCCTCTTGTGCAGGTAGTACTTAAAGGTCCCAGACTTGCATTCCTGGTGGTGTTATTCTTATTCCAGTGTGCATCAGCAGACCTGTTTCACAGCCTTTGAATCACAATTTACTCCAGAGAAGCCCGGGGTCAAATACTGCAAATACTGTATATTGCAGATATTTCAAACCAAACCAAAAAAGGCTGGTAACTGGTGGTGGTGAACTGGCAGCTGAAAGATGGAACAAGCACTATGTGTCCAGAAATAACAAGGGTTTCTAAGACCAGTCTGACTTGTCCACACTGGGAGGAAAGCTGTTTAATACTCCAGAAACACGTCAGTAACACTGCCAGTAACAGCAGTAATAATAAACACATGGAACATGGTAGCTAGTGTGGGAATAGCGATGTCTCAGAATAGGTCACTACACAGTAAGCAAAGGTAAATGGCTGCCAGGGATTGCTGCATGCCCAGAGCAAGCTCACATTAGAGACCTAATAATAGCAGGAAGTTCCCTTCTGGAGTTATCCCTCCATAAATGCAATATTTTAGGAAACAGGTTACGGTAACTTCTTCGTTTTACAAGATGCACACGGTGCTTAGGGAAGCAGCTGGTCCCTAGAGGAAGGTGGGTTTCTTGGTGACTAACTTGGACATCTCCACCCCATGTGCTGGTTTCTGCACAGGCTGTGGAATAAACATCTCCCAGCAGCTCTGCACCGTGCAAGGAGCTCGGGGCCACCTCCAGGCAGTGTCTCCAGCATGAGCCAGAACTCTGCAGGATGGGCTTGGGCTCAAGTAGCTGGGAACATATTTTGAAGAAAACAAAATCTGTCCCAGTCCTCAGCACAACTCCGTTGCCAGAAGAGTGCAAAGCACCATGTGGAGAAGTCCTCTTCCTCATATCCCCTCAGATCTCTCTAGCCAGGTCTAGCGAAGGTGGTGTTGAAAGGAAAGATGAATTCTTAATCTAGTAGGGCTTCTCCAATTTTCCCAGTTTCATTGCAAAGTGCATTTCAAGCAGCAACATCATGACTCAACGCTCTGGATTGAAACTGTAAGATAAGAGAGGAAACAAAACCAAACCAACACAACACGTCCTGCTTCACAGGCACTTGTGCCCATTATATTTGCCAGAAGCATGCAAGAGCTTCACAGGGCTTCCCATTTTCCTGTGGAGTTTATCTTACAAGTTTCCTCTGTCTATCTCAGGTCACCTACTAGCTGGATTCCTTTTAAAACTCAAAGCCCACCTCTGCAGGAACATGCTGGGAGGTCTCGCTTACAGCACAGACAAAACACCAGCTCCAGTCTCGCAGCGACCAGAGTGCTCTTGCTACGATTCAGAGGAATCATTTCTGCACGTGAGTCATGGTAAAGCATAAAGAATGTAAGGAACACGAGGTCAGCTGAGTAATCTGGGTGGATACCAGGACTTCATTAAGTCTATGATTCCTAGTAATTCACATCACCTCATAAAAACTGAAGGGGACCAAACCCACTCAGCTAATTAACAGGTTTCACCACTAAATTTTCTCTGCTCTCGTATTAATAGAGACCTTGGAGTCCGTAATGGCCCTGATAAGATATTTGGTTACACTGATGTCATGTACTCTCTCTTATCGAGACACAAACAGGGCCATAACTTATTTATCTCTTTTGAATTTTATTTGGGGGATGGGAGCAAGGAGAGTTTTCTTTGGAGACTGCTTTCAAGCTTTAGTATCTAAAGAAACCAAGGTGACTTCTACAGCAAATGTGAATTTTTATGTGCAAAGAGGATTGTTTTGTTTCTCATTAGTGTTTTCCATGTTTTCTCAGACAAATTTTGTAGCAGGCTGCAGTTGCACACAGGATTTACCTTCTGCAGATTGTGTTTGTGCAACTGCAAACACCTCTGTGGAAATAAAACTCATAGAATCATCAGGGCTTGGAAGAGACCTCGAAAGATCATCTAGTCCAATCCCCTGCCACAGCAGGATCACCTAGACCAAGCCACACAGGAACACATCCAGGTGGGTCTTAAACATCTTCAGTGAAGGAGAATTCACAACCCCTTGTCCCTTGGGAGACCTAGTGTATGAGGCTAAGTACATCACAGAACAGCACAGGATCACAGAACCTCAGGGACTGGAAGGGATCCCCCACATAATAGTCTTGATATTTTCAAGGGGGGAAGTGACTTTGTAAGATGTTAGGAGGGTTAATGCCAGGGAGTCAATGACATCCAGACAACTTCAATCAATTAATTTCACAGAATCACACAACATTAGGGATTGGAAGGGACCTCAAAGGATCATCTAGTCCAATCCCCCTGCCAGAGCAGGACCACCTAGACCAAGTCGCACAGGAACGTGGCCAAGATTTCAATAAAAGTGTGGTGGTTGGGACTGCAGGAAACACTGATCTGGGCAGTAGCAGTTCCTCAGTGCCACCCACCCCTCCTTTACAGGTGTTTCTCAGATGTGTCCTGTGTGTGACACCTCAGTTCTTTGCAAGGGGATAGGCAGCTTTACAGACGTGGACTCCTGAGGAGGCTGAAAAGGGAGCTAAATAGAGCAGAAAATTACAAACTGATTTCCCTCTTGCATTCATTTTCTCTACA
Source organism: Rhinopomastus cyanomelas (assembly GCA_013400115.1). NCBI lineage: Eukaryota > Metazoa > Chordata > Aves > Bucerotiformes > Rhinopomastidae > Rhinopomastus > Rhinopomastus cyanomelas. The sequence goes on from VXBP01008606.1 coordinate 686,283, forward strand.
ATTTTTTGCTGTTCCTTATCCCCACTTAGCAGTCCAGATTCTTTTCAGCATCCCAAGTCCTCTTCTATTTTCACTTGAATGACCAAATTTTCTCCTTGCTCCACGGGAAAAAAAGGACCCAAAGATGGAAGATCTGAGATACTCTGGCTTAAAATGATTGTCAAGGTCTCTCATCAGGGAAGTTGTGTTCTGCTTATAAAGACTGTCTGTAGTACCACTGAACCTCAACTGGTCCCTGTCATTTACAGGTATTTCTTCGCTCTTTAGGACCTTCTTTTCAAAATAACAGCAAATTGATGGTGTGTGTTTTCTCTTTGCTTATCAGGGGATCATTTGTAGTCAAGCTTCTAATCCTGATGATTTTTCAGCTAAACAAAACTCATATTAACTTGGACTGTGGCCTGGGCTAGGACTTGGGAACGGCCACCATGCCCTTGGGGAATGCAGCTTTACTGTTTCTCCTGCAACCCACCCAGGTGGTTCCCAGAGCCTGTGTACTCTGCATTTTCACTGCAGAACTTTCACTGCAACCCTCTGCTGTGTCCTGGGAGATTCACTGCCAGCACGCCACAGTGCTGACCACCTTCTGGTTCCTCATTTAAGCCACTCAACCTGCATTTTCAATATAGCTGGAAGAAACAACGCAGCATTTAGCCCGGGTAGGTTATCTGGGCAACAAACTCTGTCAGAAGTTTGCTCCTTAACTCCTGCCTTGACTGGCCAGCTTCCAGCCATTAGAGGTCCCACCTTCAGTTAGAGCCCTCTATTGCCCTTGGTGTAACAGGTGAAACAACTCTTCTCCCCTCACTTGATACCTTCCACCTAGAATCAAAAATCACCCCTTTTAGTCATGTTATCTCAGAGAAGGTAGAAGCTCAGCTCATTTACCTCTTTTCCTTTCCAGACCTGGGAGGCACAGGGTACAGGTCCCTGACCTGCAGCACAACTGATGTATTAATACCAGCAAGTATGAATCATACCACAATAACAGATGTTTGCATGTGCTCATCTTACGATCCACAACGCTCTGAACCAGTCGGCTGCTCTTTTTATTTCACAGTCAATCCACGTGTCAGCTGTAAACTTTAATCACTCACGTATTTATAAGTCTCCCCTCACAATAAGAAACAACAGGAAATAATTGCAATACAACAACTCAGGGGAACCCACATTATGATCTGTAAGTGTTTCACTGCGCTGAATCCCAGGGCAAGATCAATACTGTAAGAGTTTGGTAGCTCTTTGCCATGTGGGATGACAATTGCAGAAGGCTTTTGCTTGCTCCCTTTCCTTCCTTTGCCTTTGGTATTGTTTTAGCCAATTTTTTTTCCCCCAGTCATAGAGCTTGTAAATAAGAAGAAAAATAAAGACTAAGGAAATAATGTCTTGCAGTTGCTCTTAGCAGAATTAAATATGCATATCAGGGAAAGGGAGTATTTCCAGTAATGCCACTGGCTCCAGTTCTAGGAACTGGCTACTAAAAGTTAATTTAAGAAAGTGTCCACAGACATTCTGCAAACAGAACAAAGCTTGAGGAGCTGAGAATTTTTCCACAGAAAGTTGGCTGTAGACAAATGAAATCCCAGCTGCTTTCTGGCCACTCCTGCACAGGCAGACTGGTCACTCCTGAGTTTTGAGGATTTCATTCTGAGCAGAGTTTTAGAAACACAAGGATACTCTCGCTGAAAATCATAATGTGTCTAATCCCTCTCCATCTGAGGAAGAGACAGGGTTTGGTTTGCTTCCAGTGAAGGACATTTTAGCAATCGGTGACGATACCTGCAAAGACTTATGTCCTCCCATCCTCACAAAGTGAAGGTTTTCTCACTCTGCTAAACTGTTCTGAGGTGATAAATGTGGTTTTATAGTGAACAGTTACCTGCAGCACTGATGAGATATCACAGAATCACAGAACTTTTGGGGTTGGAAGGGGCCTCGAAAGATCATCTACTCCAATTCCCTGCCAGAGCAGGATCACCTAGACCAAGTTGCACAGGAACATATCCAGGTGGGTTTTAAACATCTCCAGAGAAGGAGACTCCACAACTCCCCTGGGCTCCATCACCCTCACTGTGAAGAAGTTGCTTCTCATATATACGTGGAACATCCTATGTTCCACTTGACACCCATTGCCTCTTGTTCTGTCACTAGATGACATTTAGATACCAAGTTGTGGAGGACACACAGGCAAAGGTTTCAAAAGTACCGTACACAGAGAGAAGATTTAATGTTTGGCTTCCAGGCTGAACCAGCTGGCTGCACAGGACACCTCACAGAGCCCCTCGCTATCTCCAGTGCAATGTCTCAGTGGCTCTCAGCCTTGGGGATGGGTCTCAGCCTTGACTTCCCAAACAAATTCAGGGAAGTCTTGTAGCCACTACAGCCCCCACAACTGAAAAATTATTTTCTGTGCATTTATCCAAGGCTTGTCTGGCTGCAAAGGGAGCAGAGCGCCCCGCTTTGACCCTAGATTACCAGAACCCCAAATCTCTTGCATTAGACAGACCATTGGTCTTCCAGCAAATAGAGATGTGATTTCCAAGCAAATTTCTGCCTCGCCCTCAAGAAATGATTTTCAAGCACATTGCTCAGGAGTGTTTACAGTGGGAACACTAACAAAACATGCCGAGGTACACACTGCAGTGCAGTGTATGGGAAACACCTGGCCTCAGAAACATTTGGGTAGAAACTGCTGTCAACCTTCTGTTTGTCAAAAGGGTATATTTATCCTCTGACTTTTTGTCATGACCTCTGCATTCTGAAATGAATTAAAGGTTTATGCGCAGGAATGCGGCGAGCAGGAAATCAGGAAATAGCATGGGAAATGGCTTTCCTGTCCCGTTTCGCTGCCTTACGTACTGTAACGTCATCGAGCGCGGGGATTCTGTCAGTTTGTGTTGGCGTCCCTGATGTGGGGCGCACGTGTCGGACCGCGGCGGCCTCCGCTTTTGGAGGGCTAAGGAGATGCGTTGAAGGATGTGATGTTGGTTTCACTTCAGTATAAGCCAGCAAAAGGCACGCTCAGATTTTGATGGCGCTTCGTTTACGTGGTTAACTGAAAAACTAGACATGGTTGAGCTAGTTACACACATTTAGCTCTTTGAACCCTCTGCCCTCAGGTATCTTTTTAAAAGTAAAAGCAGAAAGATGAAGTCTGCAAGCAGATGGATTGGACTAGATGATCTTTCCAGGTCCCTTCCAATCTCTAATGATTCTATGATTCATCTAGTATTTGCATGTTTCAGCAGCTGAGTTCTCTAGAGGAATATTCAGTGTGTAAGTAGTGTTCAGAAACTAGGAGTGCAAGAGAATAACTTGTATTTTGTAAACAATTCTCCATGAGACTTCAAGGCTTTTAGGCACCTCAACAAAGAACCAGGTGGGCAAAGTGCATGACCAGTTTGGTGCTTAACAACCTTCTTGAAATACATTGAGATACTGAAGTTGGGCAGAATTGCTCAGTCTGGCTCTCAATGGAAGCAGCAATAATTTGCCTGAATTACTTTAAGTTGCATCATTTAGCTACAGGACACACTAATTAAAAAAAAAAGATAAGTAAAAATTTAATAGGTTTTAAAATCAATACTTCCCATGAAAAATTACCAAAGTTTTCTGAAATTATTTGGTAACTGCTGCTTAGTAGAAGATGGAATCACTCAATATCTTTAATATCAAGTCTCTTTCATTCAAGTACTTAAATATGAGCATCGGGATCCAACTTTTAATTGGCTGCATGTCAGCTCGGAGGGCTTTTGAATTAAGTAAAATCTGTAGACTTCAGCGGAGCTTGAATTGGTCTAGGTGGTCCTGCTCTGGCAGGGGGATTGGACTAGATGATCTTTTGAGGTCCCTTCCAATCCCTATGTGCTGTGATACTGTGAAGTGGAAAAGCTGAAAGCAGCAGAATTCACTCACTACATTATAACATCAAGTTCTTAAGGACAGCCCTGAGACCCTTCATTCTTTCTGCCTTTGCTGATGGACGTGACAAGAATTGGCACATGTAGAGGAGTGAGAGAGGTCTTACATTCAGTTTTCTTAGCAATACCCCACCTAAGAAAAAGAGGCAAATAATGCACCTCCAGATGATCGCAAAAAGTGTGTTAATACTGTGTTCAGCCGAGCCAGTCCTTGGACTGTAGACAAAACCTCAGTCTACCTACATCATTCCCCTCCCTCCTTCCCCAAGCAGTTTTTGTTAGTCGCTCTATTTCCATCTCTCGATGGAAAACAAAAATGTGATGCCAGATTTCAGCATTTTGTTTTCTATGTTTAAACAAATCAACCAACTTGGCTAAAACACACGGGTCTTCATCGAGCTGTTTAAACAGAGTTTTTGGAAGCAGACGGGTGTTTACAGGAAGCTCCACAACAGGAATGTATATTTTTATGCAGTAATTAGTGATTGTTTAATATACCAACTGGGAAGGCAAAGAACAGCATAAACACATAATTGTTACCAGGCAGGGAGAAGTAGAAGCATTAGGAGATAGCATAAATAGTCAAACGTGACCTCCAAAGGTCAGAAGAGAACTAAACAATTTTGTCACAGCACTTGCTTATTTAAGTCAATGCAAGTCCAATTTCCTCTCTGCTGTTTCGCCTGGTATTTTATACTGTCCAGTATTGCTCTTAGTTGACAGAGAGAGACACACAGAATCAGTTATCCTGAGCACATGCACAAGTTTTGGGCAACTACTAAGCAAGACTGATCCAGAGCATTTTGCAAGTCAGAGATGACTAGTTTAAATACAACGACGCATAAAGCTGAACTAAAAACGTCCCCACTATATTAATTTCTAACAATGATTTACTGAGGTCAATGACAATAAAAATGCAAGTCAGCTATGGAGGCATTTTGTAACCTAGCTGGGGTTTCTTTTAACTGCCCTCATGCTGCCATGGACAAGATTACCCTGGCACCGAGTAGAACAGAATTTAAAATTTAATCTCTGGAGCAAGCAATTTTCACTAAATTCATTCATGTTTTGACCCCCACTCCTCCTTGAAAAAGAATCCCCTTCCTATTTCAATGCCAGGCTAGGATTTCACTGTGGGGGAGTAACCTCTATGTATGAACCACATGGAAGATAGGATTATTTGGTTACCCTTTAAATCATGTTCATTTTTAGAGCCTGTTCTTCATAACAAATAGGGTATTTTGCCCTCATCTTCTTTCTCTCTCTTTTTTTCTTTTACTTTTTTTTAAGTTTCCTTGGAGTGATTATAAAAATCAGTTAAATCCTGAAGGGGAACTATGCCTCAGTGACAAAACAAATTTGCCACAAATCATTTTACAAAAGAACAGCAGGACTTTAGACCAAACTCGGGAACTGTTCCTATTCATCATTCATTTGTTTTGGAAACTCCACCCTCCTCCTGCCATGTTCAATATCTAATTGGCATTCTGACACTTCAGATAACTAAACATCTGCTGCATGGATGCTTCTTAGAAGTCTTTTGTTTGGTAAGTTGGAGTTCAAGGGATACAACTCACCGATACACTAGATTCATGCCATTGTTAGGGCAACTACTCTTCCTGAATGCAGAGAAAATAGTCAAATAAAAGCATTTTGCACAAATACTTCCCCCTGCCCTCCTGATAAGCTTCCTAAGGGGTTAGTGTAATAAAATTCAGGTGTCAGAGTACTGCTGCTTCCTAGCTATTGCTGCAGTTTGGGAAGCTGGGGTCTTTGCAACCCTTCTGTTAACAGCTGCTGAGAAAGGGTTAGTTTCTGTTGCACTGACAAGCTGGTTGCATCACCGAGTAAAACCGAATGCAGATTTGGTTTGCTTTTTAAAAACAATGTATAGTTCAATGAACTAGGGAAGCGAACAAGGTGAGCATCTACCCTGCAGCGCTGCTGTGAGCCCTTACGATTTAGAAAGCTGGTTGGAACCCTTGGTTGAAAAGCTGTTGCAGACCTGTGAAGTGATATTATCGGATCGAGAAATAAGTAGTGTGTAAAATACCGTGATATTGGGTCCCTTCCAACCCCTAACATCCTATGATCCTATGATCCTATGATAAGGATTTGTGTGCTTGTGCTGCTAGATGTTCTTTAGCCTACGGGCTTTATTATGTGGTGCGTTCTGCCACTACTGTGAATGCATTATCTGCGCTGCAGCGGCTTCCAGAGTTTTCATATCAGCCCCTGTGTGCAGGGCCCTGGTCAGCCTATGTAAATGACATAAAGCTCACGTCCTCATGGAAGGGCAAGACAGGCAAAGGCTGAAGGAGGACGAAGCCCCATGTCAGTACCTAGGTCTCTTTTGCTAAACAGCCAAAGATGAATTTCACATCGATGGGGTTCTCCTTCTGCTTCAACTGCTGGATTTTTCATGATGTGGTTCCTACTTAAGTGTAGCCTAATCTGGCTCTCACCCAGCTCTCATCTCATTTCCCTGTTCATAACCACAGAGCAGACATTCTCTTCCCAAGTGTGGCCTCTGTTTCTAGAAACAGGTTTTAAAACGAGCAAAACCAAAAACACCCCAGGACCCAGCAGAAGAGCAAACGTCAGAGAGAGGGCAATGGATGGGAATCCCAGCTGCTGCAAGTGCTCTGCACTGCCAGGCTGAGCAGCTCTCCAGGTGCTCAGTGATCCCCTACCTGGTCAGACTTACATACAAGCCTTGCCTGGTGCATTTTCCCCTCTGGAGATCTAACACTCTGAAATCAAATTGCTGTAAAACTCAGTGAGACCGGTTACAGAGGAGGGCATTGATGAATGCCCCTAAAAACCCATTGTGCCCACGCTGCTGCATGAAAAAGACTGCTGAATACACTGCATAGGAAACAACTCACGTCATTGTCCTTCTGCGCACACAATCACTCAAATGATGCATGTAAATAAGAGATTTTATAGGCACATTCACTTTGCAAATCCTTCCCATCTATTCCAAAAGAGCCACATTGTAAACATTAACAGGCTGATCGTAAGCCTGAATTTAGCAGAAAGGCTTCCAGTAACACATGAGTGCGACTGGATTAGACAGAATGACTTCTGTATTCCAGATACCTCACTGGCTACCAGCCTCAGACTTTGGCCCTGGCGAGCATTCAGTGTATGAAATCTCTTCTGGAACATCTAAATACAGCAGCCAAGTTGCAAAGGAAGGATGCAAAATTGTGTGAGGTATCTCTGCAGGCAGAGAAAGGGGTTGAAGGGGAAAAAGAAATCATAGCTACTTATTTGTATTAATCTGTCTGCAGGAGCTGACGCACAGAGAGCAGTTAGTTCACAGCATCACTTGGTATTTCCCCGTGCTAGTTCTGATGAAGGACTGGGTAGTTATTACAGGCTAAATGCTGTGGGTGGAGGTGGAACAGCCATTAGTACCTCCATAGCTATGGCTCCAAAGTGATCTTGTCCCTCAGTAAATGTTGATTTATATTCAGCTTGGATAACTGTAGACGGGCAGGATGGAGGTAGCATACAGCTTTGGGAAATCTGAATTTAATTCTTTACTTTCCTAAGTAAAATGTCTCTTCATCTTGACCAAGTGAGTTAACAATTGCACTTTCAAGACATGTAGTCCAGTGCTGCTGAGTGAAGATACTTGCAGTAGAGCATGGATTGGCAAATACTTTGCATCTCCCTTTGTTTTTTCAGAGGATATCCTAGTACATGACCAAGACATTTCAGTTCTCCAGGTTACTGTACTGAAGACAGCTATCTGGAAGAACTCTAGCTCTGGGTGAGTGCCCCCTCCATGGCCAGGATGAGTGGAAGCTCATTGCCAAGAAAATGGGAAATGAACTCCATGAGAAGTTACATTTGGGAATTTGGTGCAGTCTGGATGTGGAACAGACTCCAACACTTGGGTAACATCATGAAGCAAGTTGTAGGAGATGTCTTCCTTTCTGTTGCCTGGAAATTACACCGTAAAAGAGCAAGTCCTTCTTAAAGACATTTCTATGACCTGCTGTTGAGATGTCAAACCATAAAGCACCTTCACATCCACGTGTCTTCACCTGAGTTAAAGCACTCAAAGCGTGAACAGTTCCATTTTCCCCAGTTCAGCACATAGGTCTGGGTCCTGAGGAGTTAGTATTTCACTGAGAAACCTCCAATGACATTTCTGCTTCTCTGCAGAAACTTCTGACAGCAAGTTTGCTGGCTACGAAGATTTTCTTGTGTAGCCATCAAGGGTCTCCTTCTCTGGAGATGTTTAAAACCTGCCTGGATATGTTCCTGTGTGACTTGGTCTAGGTGATCCTGCTGTGTCAGGGGATTGGACTAGATGATCTTTCGAGGTCCCTTCCAATCCCTAATGTTCTGTGAGAGTTTGCCAGGTGAAAAAAGAGCTCTTTGCATGTCGTGTCTCCTGTTCTCTGTTCTCAGGCTGGCAAGACCAGTTCTATGTGGGGAAGACCGAGGTGAGGCACATTCAAACCGGCTTGATAGCTCCCACATGTACGTTGTTCCATTCCTTGGCCCACAGTGCCTCTAAGCATTTTTTTTTTCCTCTGCGACCACGCTGGTGCCTGCTCTCACATCCTCCCACCAAACCTCTTTCTGGCCAGGGTTGCTGGGGCCTTCTGTCAGTTTGTCCAACCCACTTTCTCTTTCTTCCTCCCTGCTTTTTTTTTTTTTTTGCTTGTAAAGAAGAGAGATGAACATCTATGTCAATGAATCTCTGACCTACATAGGCTGACCCCGAGAAGTCAGAGATAATACACAAGAGTAAATGAGGTCAAAAATGGAGAAAAGCCCCCACACGGCGAGCTTCCTAACAAGGTTTAGCAGCACCACGACTTCCTGAGGGGCACTCGGTGCGTGGTGAAGTTTCAACCTCTCTGCATCCTTTACAGGCCTTTCAGATTCTTTGCAGACATTTTTGGCAAGGTTTATAGCTGAAAGGGTAACCTTAGGAAGAAGCTGATAAAGGAAGGTTTCCTCGCGCCCTCCTTCCGTCGCCCCTCTGTGGTGCTGCACGCCTGAGTGCATGTGACAAACTCGGTTCCGCTAAGGGAGGACAAAGCAATGTGGTGGCCCTGGTGCCTGCTGGCACAGGACTCGTCCCTCTACTGGCACTGCCAAGCTGCTGAGGGGATGTTCACGGTGTCCTCTGAAAGAAACTAAACTACAGCCCTTGGGACAACCTTAACAGCTTAGAGGTGCCTATGTCTAGCAAGGGAAACCTTGACCGCAGGACTTTGCAGAACTGATTGAAGCAGAATAAATACCCATCTACAGAGAAACACAAAATGCCAGTTTGTGCATTTAAACCACTTGTACCTGGCAATGAGATTAATGCAAAACATGCCCAAGCACTCTATTCCAACCAGGCAGCCTGCAGCTTATCACTTATGAAAAGAAGGAAAGAAAGAAAGAAAGAAATCCTCTCACAAAAGAGCCCTGAGAATCCTTACCTGTCGCTGAGAAAGCACCAGAGTCACAATCATATATATTCAACCCCAGCATGAAAAAGGCTTCTTTACTGACGGTAACATCGCATCCAGGTGTTAGGACTCAACCCCACTTCAACTATTGTTTATTGCCATTGCATGGATTAATCCTTGCTGTCAGTCCAGCCTGCGAGATGCTCTGAGAAAGAAAGGTCTGCATAGCATCACGAGTGTCAGATCCTGCTTTGATACACTTTATCTTCCCTTATGCCTTCAAACTCACCATGACTACTCTGCCTGACATGCTAAAAATGCTTTAGAATTGGTGCATATAGGCTAAACTCTGGTTTCAGGGGGAAAAAAAATCTGCCTGCCCCCACTTTTTCTCCCCCCCACCCCCCTTTTTTGACAGAAATCATTGTTGATCTGATAAGAAGTTTGTGGAGTATCCAGTTACAAACTGAGAATCCCCAGAGTGGGTGATTCATTAGTAGTTATCCTAGTGTTACAGGAAGTAAACAGCTTTTAGATGTGCATTTTGCATCTAATTATGTCACAGTCCACTGGCCTTCTCAGAGGTGTGTTGTTTTTCAGGGTAATACATTAAAGATAACAGATTTTACAACAACAGCTGGGAAAAAGCCAAAAATAGATAACTCATGGAAGCTTTGTAAAAGAAGTGGGAGACCTTTGCTACACAGAGGAGACAACTGGGTGTCATTTGGGAGGATGTGAAATTCTATCCAGCAAAAAGGTGGCTGTCAAAGCATCTCTATTTTTGTGTCTCATATCCTCTTTCCAGAAAGATCCTGAATCCATTTGGTTTTCTACTTCCCCACTAAATGACTAATTTCAGTTAGTGCTCCACAGCTTCATTCTGTGCTCGGATTCCATAAGGCAAATTGTTCTGGATTCGTATCGCTGAGCAGAGCTGAGCCCAGTGGCATTTCTCCACGGAAACGACTCAGTTCCCTGCTAGGGGTCAGAAGCAGAGTCGCTGTGCATCCAGCACTAACGGTTTTTTAACATGAATTAACTGTCCTTTTAGCTGAGTTGAGTTTGTTGAGACTCAGGAAGTGTCTCAACCGGGCTGGATGGTAACACATTGCTCCCACCTACCACCACTGCCCTGGGAGGCTTTGTTGGTTCCCCATATCCTAATGCAGGCAGTCATGACTGTCACTTGCCCACTCCAGTGTGAGCATGGCACTGGGCTTGGCATGATCCAGCTCGACAAGAACACTGGAATCAGTACAGTGCAGGGCTGATGACTCAGGCTGCCACCAGGGATGCTCTGGCAGATGGACTAGACTAGATGATCTTTCCAGGTCCCTTCCAATCCCTAATGTTGTGATTCTGTGAAGAGTCTAGGAGCTTTGAACATGGTTCAAACCTTTGAACATCACAAACCTAGAAGGAACTAGGGGGTAAATCGAGAAGAGATCCTCCTTGGACATGGACCAACATGATTGAAGAGATTCTCCTGCAGGCACAGCCTGCTGAGACCTGGCACCATCTGCTGCTACTGTGATCTTCACTTATTTTCAGAGATGCTAAAGAGAGGACAACAGTGTGTTCTGGACACAAACAATGACATCCCTGCTAGTGCTGTCCAGGATGTATTTAAGTAGGGGATGACTGATCCCATTAGTCTGCTAAAACCCAGACTCAGGATACACAGAGAGCGGAATTCTCCAAAACCAGGCACTTCTACTTAGCTCTGCTTTTAAAGAAATCAAATTAATAGTCTAAGGTACATGTAGGTAAGTCAGAATTTCATAGTAAATGAAAGTCACAGGTTTCATTAAATCATTAAAGCTCTTTAAAAACACTGCCATGCCTCTGCAAATTCTGTCATCCACGCACCTGGGAAAAATTACTTAAAGTTTTAAAGCACTTGTGCCTCCCTATTCAATCCAAGAGCTTACAGTTCTCTTATTTTGCTTTGCTATGGTTTGCTGGTTTGCCCAGCCCAGTGCTGTCAGACTCTTCTGCTCTTTGACCACTAACTAGAGACCACTAGCTTAAAATACCTTCCTCCTTTACCCATGATGGGTAGCAAAGAGAAGCTCCAACATTTACTAGTCTATGCACTACTGTTTCTGCTGGCAGCTTGATCAGGTAAACGTGCAACAGAGAGGTGCTCTTGACTTCAGAGCAGTGTCTGTGGGTCCTCAGGATCTTCTCCCTTGATGCTCTACCACACTTCTCCATAGCCACCTGCCTCCATCCCACACCGATCTCCTTTTACTTAATAAAAGGAAAGACAGAGGTCGGGACAAACTTGTCTGTTCCTAACTCTACCTGGATTTGGAATTGATGGCTGGAAATGGAATTACAGAGTGGGGTCAGAGGATGGGCTTGGTCAATCGTCATTTGGGCTTTTGCCTTTCCTTCCCTCCTTCAGCACCTAAAATGCTATAATGCCACAAATCCAAGATAAGCAAACCCCAGAAATAAACAGGGACTAACAGCTGGGTTTTTGTCTCTTTTTGCCTGTGTTGATTCTCTTGTTTCCACCAAGGAAAAGCCAGGCAGCCGCCACTGGTGCCTCCATCAGCACTCTGACGAGTTATCTCCTTCCTCCCTTTCCACCCACAGAAATCTTGGGAAACCGATCTTCCTTTGGGACCTCATTTTGTCTCTCAAACTTGGTTGAAATTGGACAATTTCTCGGAGTGGGAAGGGGCACGAAGGGGATGGGCACATGCAGACAGACAGAGGCACAGAAAGGACACCTAAGCTGGCGAGGCCAGGGAGCTGTGTGGAGTCACACAGAGATGGCTGTGGGGATGCCCAAGTGCCTTGCTAGGGACAGGCACAGCATCCTGCTCAGGGATGGTGTCCTGGGTCCTCCTGTCTAGCAGAGCACTGCCTACTTCAGTTTGTCCCACTACTGGCATCAGCCCTGCACAGCACTGCATGTGTGCCCCAGTTCCTCCCGTCTGTGGAGAGGAAATTAAGACTTCCTTCCTCATCCTGTCAGGGCATTGCTAAGATCTTCCTACTATATGTGAAAAATTTAAGATCTGCTGGTGAAAAATGCTTTAGAGGGCTACTGCTGCAGCAGGACCCTACACCAAGAATGCACAATATTGAATTTAAAGATGACTTCCTTTAAAATTTGTTAAATCAGCACTTCAGCAATAAAAAACCGAATTAATTCGTTTGAACTCACAGCCAGAGCAGTGGTTATGTTTCTAGGAAACTACAAACTAAAGGCATTTCAGAGGGCATTTACAAAAAGGCAAAAGCCCTGCTGGCAGTGACAAAACAAAGTTTGAGCTTAGAGTGGAAAATGGATGGGTTGTAAATAACAGTGATGTTAAAACCGCCATTGATTCAGTTCCACAGTTAATCTATTATATTCCTCCAATGGAATTTGTTTTGCTTGAAAGGGATTATGTGAAATCATAACCTTCATTAACTTTGAGTGATGCATTTTCTTTTGGTAACCAGATGTTTAGTTACAGCTGATAAAGCATGAAAACCTGCATTCCTCACAGCTTGCTCTGCATGGGTGTGTTAGGTAACGATGACAAATATTAAGGTACAACATTGCTCTTATTTGCTGACAGAGCAGTGACTGATCTGCTTATCAGATTCAGCTGGGAACTGGAATGCCAAGAGACAGGGAAATATGAATGTATCTGATATGAGCCTAATGGATCCTGAAAGTATTTATAGCTCAGAAGAGACTGGGGGGAAGACAGAAAAAAGCAAACAGATTTGAAGAGAACCCATACTGCCGTTCTGTGGGGCAAAGGCGGCATCGCACAGCTCCGAGGAAACGCGATTATCATCTGGACTGCACATGAAGCTAAAAACGCAGCTACAGTACCTTGCAAACGCTTCAAGGGTTCGGTTCCTTACATGAGCCCCTCAGCCTCAGCCAAGAGCCAAGGGGACCTGGCTGTCCCTGCGAGCATTTCAGCACAGCAAACAAATGAATGTCCTGCACAGGCTTTGTGCGAGTCTGGGGGATGGGAATATGTCTTGTTAGGTTTTCACAACCAAATTCTCAGGCACTTTCAGAACTCAAAAGCTCCTGTTGGTTACCGAGAGGTGTGTCGCAGCGTTGAGACAACCTGGCTGCTCGGGGTAAGTAACCCGTAAGAGTGTGACAGTCCAGTGATCCTACGTGCCAGAGCACTGCGATCAGCACTCCTTTAAATTGCAAGTTCTACATCTTTGAACGAGCAGAAAATGTAACTCAATCTTTATGAAATCAATGAAAACGTAGAGGGAAACTTCAAGGCTTTTCTTAACTGAACTTTTTATAAACAGATTAATCATTTCCAGAAATAGAAAATGTCAGTCAGATCATCTTGCTTGACACGAGGTCAGCTTTCTGCAAATAAGGCCAGTGGCCTGTCAGATGTGAAGATAAAACCGCAGCTTTGCATTATGCAAGCCCAAGGTGCAGTTACCTGTGAAGGGCTTTCATTTCATTTCATTCATTCCAGCGTGCTGCCCAACCCTCCCCGATACAAACGGAGCAATGCAATTCTATTATGGAACTTTTAGGGCCTCTGTTTAAATTAGCAGCACCAAAATTTTAGCCAAACAATAGCTATGTCAACACGTGAGCATCGAGGACCGGGCTGACGTTTGTAAAAGGATCTACCTGGAACAACTGAAGAAGTTACCACCCTTGTTTGTTTGCTCCCACCTCTCAGTTACTTGTTGCCAACCTGGAGTCAGTAGTGAAGGGCGGCAGGCAGGCACTCCTTGAACCGCACTAGCCAGACCTGCAAGAATCTGTCAGTCAACGCTCTTTGTCCTGACACACTGCAGCTCTGACATCCCCTGCTCTGGCCTGCCCTTGTGCAGGTACTTGTTGTCCATGCCCGGGTGCTGCAGTGCTTTGGGAACACACCGCTTTTCACTACTCGCTCTCACTGAGAGTTGGTGCAAAAGTGAAGTGATTTAACTAGTTTGCATGAAGCATAAAACCAGATTTGTTCTGTTTTGTGCACCTGATGGAAAGGAAAACTCTGACACGTATCACCTAAAGGCTCAAAGATGAGTGAAAAAAGCTATGTAAATGAGCATTTTAATTTTCTTCTTAAATCTCCAGATTTCAAATGATGCCTGAGTTGAGATTTTAAGGTTTCTTAGTGAAAAAGGCATGGATGGGCTGTCCGTGTTTCCTGCCTAGCTCCCCAAACACTTGGGCATAGCTGGCAGCTTTGCCTTTAGGCTATGGACAGAGAACAGAAATGAGCGTCTGCTTGTCCCACGTTTATTATTTTCTCTAGCAGTATTTAATAAAAATTGAAAATGTTTTTTGGGATGAAACTCCATAGTCTCTCTATACTTAATAATGAAACCTCAAATAACTTGCAGTGCTGCTGCCAGTGAAGACTGATGCCTTACTGCTAATCCTGCCATCTAAACAGGAAGGAATTTAAGGCTGAAATATTGGCCATGAAGAACACAGAACAGTTCACGTTTGGCCCATGTAGTCCTCCGACCTGTTTATTGCTCCACTGGCACGTTGCAAGAGCGCTTGTTTAACCAGGAGCTGAAAGAGTCATCCTGTGTAGATGAAGTATGCAATGGTCCATGCAATCACATGCCCCTCAGAGCACAGCTCTCCCACTCATATCTCCGTTTTGTCATCTACTGACACCTGTCACAAGCCCCGAATAGCAGTTAGAGCAGTGTGGGCAGCAGCTTGCTTTGTTCTTTCTTTTAGGAACTGTCCAGAGGCCTGAACGTCTTTCAGGCACTGGAATGGGCTTCCCAGAGAGCTGGTTGGGTTGCCATCCCTGGATGAGTTTAAAGACTGCTTGGATGAGGTGTTGAGGGATATGGTTTAGAGGTGAACTTGTAAGGTAGGGTAGGTGGTTGGACTCGATGGTCCCAGGGGTCTTTTCCAACCAGAGTGATTCTGCATGATACAAGTACTGCAATAAGCGCCTTATGGATGTTCACCCTCTCCTCACCTCGCAAAAAGTCCTAGTCTCTCCCTCCTGAAAGCAGGAGATTCCCTGCCTCTATCTTTCCTTTGAGGGAGGAGGATGAACAAGTACCGCACCGATTAACCGCATTATTTATTGCGCTTCTGGAAGATGCTCAGATATGACCTAACGAGGTGAACAATGCGACAACCTGCCGAGGGGTGGGTGGCATTGAGCAAAATCTGGGTCGTTAATAAGGTAATGGACGATAATAATGATAAAACACTGCAGAGGCCAGAAGGCAAACTCACAAGGAAGAGCTAACGCCGCGTCGTGCCTTAACACAGACTGACCGCGGCACTGATCTCATGTGAAAACGGTCCCCTGAGTCACGGCGAGCGTGTCTGGCTGCAAATCACCGTCTCAGCACTTAGTGACAGGTTGGCAGGAGAAGGATTAGCAGTAGCATGTACAGTTTTATGTGCAGGCAGATAGCCAGAGCCGTGTTCCTACAATTAGCAGTTTTGCCCTCGCTGAGATACCAGATGGATTTTGTAGAATTCAGATACAGTTTTGCCCTCCCCTGAAGCCTCTGAGGTCAGCGGAGATCGCGAGCTATTTTAGCATTTGCTGAGAGTGACAGTGCAATCAGCCATGCCTGAAAAATAATGGGAATTGTCAACAGTTAATAAAACTGCTTTAAGAGGCTGGATTGATCTCTTTTCAAAGGCAATCTTGCACCTGTGAAAACTTGTCTCTAGCAGCGTGTATCCCCGAGTTGTACAACTGTTATTGCAGCCTAATCATCTGTTTGCACCTACACAGTTGCAATCCAGCTGACTTGAGGGCAGGTGAGCCAGGACCTCCTGTTTCCTGTAATTTCTCCTGATTTTATGGTTCAGAATGGAACATTGAAAGATAAGGAAAGTTACTGTGGTCATTTATCTGTGACTGCTTAATAAAAATAATGCAAATATTTGCTGGAGCAGAGCCCAACGCTCATTTACCTCTCCCAAGAAAGTTTGTTAACCCCTACTTAGGAAGCTCATGTGCAGTCTTGTTCTGTCCTTACAACTCCACTTTAGAGTCTAGTTATTCCATGAAAAGTGAAATGGTTTCAAGAGGAAGGACTGAGAACTTGCTTCTTTTTAAGACAACACTAGTCAGCCAGGCTGAAAAAGGAGAAGACAAGAAGTCTCCTACCCCTGGGTGACTGCTCCAACTCTGGAGACCACAGCTGAGCAGGAGGAGACAGACCAAGACCCTCTCTGAAATTACTGCTGGCAATAGAGGAGGACATGGCCTGGGTGACCTGATTTCAGGACTACTAAACCAAATGAAAACCAGAAATGAGGTCCCCATATTCTACATCTCGTCCTTCCTTGTGAGACGAGGACCAGATGGCCTTTGCACCAGGAGCAGTGGTTGGAAACAGCAACTGCTGCTGCTTTAGATGGCAGTGGCTTGTCCTGGCCTTTCAAAATCTAAACGGGAGTAACACAATACATGCAAACCCTCTCATTGCAGGAGATATTTAATGAACCCAAGGACTAACTAAGAGACTTCATTTCTTTTTTCCTGCTTTCTTTTCTCCTCGTCCTGGGATGCATTTCTCAGGCAATGCTTATATGAATGACAGCGTGCAGAAGGCATAGCAGAGGATTTCCACAACACCCGGGCTTGTATTGTGCTGCACCTTATTATCATTCTCTAACCCTGCACATATGGTCATCTTCCATTCTTCTAACTGGTTCCAGGGCCCTGGAATTCAGCATGACCCCTGAGGGCTATTCTAATGCAATCAGTAGGAATACTATATCCAGGGCCAGTCCAAAATCAAAGGCCTGGCCAAAGCCCAGGATAAATTACAGCTGTTATAAAGAAATCACCTTTTCACCTTGGCCCTCATATTCTTTCAGTTTACAGTCATAACTCAGCAAGGCCAGCAACATTTGTCATTAATAAACCTGGTTGGATAAACAAGACTGATGGATTAACAAGTCACATGTAAAGAAATCTGAGAAAGTGAAAAGCTTGGACAGAAGGTAGGGATAGGCTGATTTGTTGGGTTTTTCTTGAGGTAAGAGAAAATGTGACATATTTTTGCATTTATTTTCCTGTGCATTGTCTTCACTGCTAACGTGTACAGGCATGAGTGACAGCTCTGAGTACAGTAGGGCTGAACAGCTGCTGAAGAGAAGATACAGCCCTGGCCTTTGCAACTTGGGAATGCACAGATGACCACATGATCTATGAGGCTGGAGGTAACAGACACCCTGGATTCACTAGAGTAGAGACTCCTTGCCAATATTTATCTTTCATCCTACTGGCCACCATTGTTTTCCTCCAAACAAAACGCTTTTGTGATTTTAAGTGAGGGGAGAGGATGTTTGACTTAAAAAGATACATAACCAATTAAGACTCTCATTTCAAACTGAATTAAGGAAATACCTTGCATAAGAGTAACCTGATTTAGGAGGTTAAACTACAACAGCTCCCAAACATGCAGTTCTGCAAATCTGACAGTGTATGATTTTCCATTAATGAAACACACCCACCATGGTGAGAGTGACACGTCAGAATGTGAAGGGTTAACCCCACCCCCCCCCAAACCCCTAACAAACTGTTGGCAATCTATGAGAAAGAAGAAATTATATTCCCTAGCTCCCCTGGGAAACCTACAAGGCTATAATTTTTCTTTATTAATCTGCTTGTTGTTTATAGGACCTGGATTTGAAATGGTTAAATGTCTGTTAAGGACAGGAAGAGCAAATGCATGCAGCACATTAATAGTTTATATAAAGGATATAAACAGGAGCAGGTCACATTAAAAAAGAAACACTATTGGCTTTTTCTGCAAAGAGGATAAAAGTGGGAAAGCAACAAATATCCATCAACGACCTTAGATGAAAAGTCCTCCCCTGCACGGCTCTGGCTGCACACAGGCAGCGAGAGACAAGACAGTTCCGTTGGCTTTAAGAAAGCGATGCCCAGGTGCTCTGAGATGTTTGCATTGAAATTCAAACTGATTGAGGAGTCTGTAATCTCTCTATTTTGGTTTCTAACACAATTTGGTCTAATTAGTGCTAATTTGCCACTTGGGGTAGTGGTCCCCATGCAGAAGAGAGAGGATGGGCTGGAGGTGACTGTGAATGAATGAATATGCAAATGCCATCTTAGCGACTCAAAACAGTATCCTGGAGAAAAATAATTTATTAGGGTTTCGATGGGTGGGTTTTTAAACTATTTGGCCTTAAACTGTCTTCATCTGGACATCAGCTGTTTACTCTGCAAACATACCCACCCAGCCGGCACAATGCGAGGCACCGCTGCAGAGCTGGCAGCTGCAGAGCACCTTTTGTGTTTTCAATTTAAAGCCTTTGGGTTGATAGTTCACATTAACATGGAGAGAAATATACAACTTGTGAGTTTGAAAAGCAGTTTTTACTCATAAAAACCTTTGATAGTTTAGCCATCTGGTCAGAGTGAAAGAAGCTCATAAAAGAGGCCCAAATAGGGTCAAAGGTCTCTTGCTACGTGGGTCAAGGGGGCCGAGGAGGGTTTGCTGTAGTGGACTTTACTAAAAACTTGTCAGTGAGGATCTTTGACAAATTATGGCACATTCCATGGCTTTTTGGGAAAGTATTTGATTACAGTGCGCAGGAATGTTGTTGATAATTGCAAGCTTTAAGGAAAAAGGCATTTAAATCAGAAGCTGCAGCGCTCCTTTAGGAGCCCTCTCATGTGTGAACGTGCACAGGAAAGATTTGGATTTAACGTGCTTAAATTATTTTTCCTTATTTTTTTTCTCCAGTATAAAAAGATTTTGGGGGGAAAACCAAACAAAAACCCTCTCTGCTGCAGAAAGCACAAAGGCTTTGACCTTTGATTCAGGTCATTTATTCTTTTAAATGGTCACAAATTTATAAAACATCCAATTACTTGTTTTGGGTTTTTTTTTCCTCCCCTCAAGTTTTGGTAAGTGACACGGCAACAAACAAAACAATTTACAAAAATTCAACGTCCATCTTATTTTGCTGGTTTGATCACACCAACCCAATTAACGACACTGCTTGTATTTGTTAAGAGGTTGTTATGGAAGGTAGCAGGGTTTAAGCAGCCTGGAAGCCCTTCTTGTAAAGGTTCAGAGGAAAGCAGAGGAAATCAGGTTATTTTTATGAGGTGTTTCATGGCACAGCATTATAATAAGTCATAGTACAGTAGTCACGTCTGACGGGACACGGCTCTGACGCTAAAAACCACAGAAATAATTGCGTCAAAAGTTGGGCTTTGCTCTTTCATCCTGGGGGAGGGGGCGAAGAGGCAGAGAAACGAGTCGGTTGAGATTACGTACTTAAAATATACAATCCTCACAATCCTGAGGAGAAAACCACCTATTCCAGCCTAATCCAGCTTCCCATGGTGCACACGCCACAGGCAGCAGCCCCAGAAACCTGGGTGCATGTTCACTTCCCTTGCAGCAAAGGCTGCACAGAGTTTTCTGAAGACTTAACCTTGAGAAGGGAAAAATCACATTAGGACTATTGCAATTTATGAAAAACCACTGCTGGCTGGTTTGAAAAGCATTCGGCAGCTCCTTGATTTGAAGGTATTTTGTTGTTTTGAGGACTGACGGGGCAGTTTATCGCTGCGGTGAGTGCAGAGGAGCTCGGGGTTGCAACACGTCTGTTTTTTCCTCCGCGTGGCCACAAAGCAGCAGTGTGCTGCTCCGCACACGGCCTCCCTTGTGACATCTGAAGAGACTCTGACCCTGCAGCAGCGAAACATCATATCTACCCCAGTGCCAAACAAAAATGCGGGATTACAGCAGAGCAAATAAAGATATGCATCAGCTAGTTGTCACCTGACTGCTTTTTAACAAACATAAATCAGCTTTAATAAGTTGGATTAGTCGCTAAGTTTTCTTTCAAGGGAGCTCTGATTTCCATACGTACTATTGACCCTGAAAAGCCTGTGTCATACAAACACACCAGTTTATCTGACTTCTGCATATACATGTATCCCCTACCTCCTGGCTGGAATTTATTTTGCGTGGAGATTCTCAGGAGACGTAAATCAGTAAAGCCCCATTGATTTCAACAGATCCTGGCTGCTGGGGGCACATCGATGTATCAGCAGAGGTGCTGCCCTATGGTGTTTATACTGCCTCTAAATAAATAAATAAGAAGCATTAAGAGGTGATTATGTTTGGAGTGCAGATCTGCTCTCAAGCAGGTTACAGAGTGACAGTTAAACAGAAATCAGGGCTTGTTAACTACTCTTTAACACACTTTATAATAAATAGGCTTGTCCATTAGTTGTAATGATTGCTGCAGAAGGGCATTGGCCACACTGTCAGGCTTTCTGAAATCCAGAAAGGAATAAAAAAGGTGGAAGGGTAAACCCCCAGACTGCTGAGGGTGTGAAATAGTCCTGAGCTGACCCGCAGGGACAAAATAATCCCTCAACAGAAGAGAGCAGTTGTGCTCTCAGTACAGTATTTTGCCCAGACTGACATTAAGCGGATACCTTATCCTTCTCCAGGAAGGAGGAACTTTGTCTTGGAGAACTGCTGGAGAGGACATTGCCTGTCCTTACACCAGTGATCATGTGCTGACCTTACGTATCGGATTGCACTGGGAAGAAATTACCCTAAATCTAGAGAAGGCAACTAGTTAATGTTCCTCGTATTCATGTGTCTAATCCCTAAATCCTACTAAACTATTTGCCTCAGTAATATCCCACTGCAGTAAATTCCACAGGTTAATCATACACCAAACACAAGATCATTTGCTTCTATCCATTTTTGTTGACATGCAAAAGGACGTCTTAAATTTGCTATTTATCTTTAATCATCAGAGGGGTAAATAAGTGTCATTAGCCACACAACTTTATTGTGTGACGTGCACAGATGCATCTCTGGTACTTACGGGGAACACTAGCGAGACCACCGGAGGTCCCAATGAGCTGTCAAGAACTCCGTCACCATAGCTATAGGCACAAATGTAGTCCTGGATGACACAATTATCAAGACAAGCACAGTCTGGCTATGGTAAGGCAGATGTGCTGTAATTTCTCCTGAGAAGGAAAGTTGGTTTCTATCACTGAAATTCCTTAGAGATCTATTCAGTTAATGTGGGACATCAGTTGCCCTTTGATGACAGAGTCCATGGAGCCTGTATATGCCAGCAGCTGCTCTTTAATTATAACATTACCTCAGGACCTATAGGGACAAGCAGTTGTAGTCTGGCTGTGGAGCATATGTGGGTCAGTAGCTGATGAAGCTGAAATTTATCATCAAAATGATCCCCAAGTGCTTTGTAAAGCAGGAGAATGATTAAGTATGAAGGTAGCACTAAGCAAGGTTTAAAGATTAAGGAAGAACAAGCCCAGATGAGAAGTATTTAAGCTCAGATAATGATGTGACAGCAATGGACAGTACTCTCGGCAAGATGTTAAAGGTTAGAAATACAAGGTTTTACAATACAGAGGCATCTCTTGGATCAGGAAAGCCTTGATGCAACCAGCAATAGACCAAATCAACTCTCAGTCACACTGGGTTAAATCACAAAGTTACTCTCAGTCATCCCTGCGTAAGGGAAGGTGAACTCCGCATGTCACTCGCTGTCATCTGTGGTTGGTTTTGTTTTATTAGCGTGTACTGATTTAACTGTCTTGTAACATCAAAACAGGAACAAACCAAGAAATGCATTGATAGGTAGATTTATCATCTCTGCACTACTAATCAGGAATCTGAAGGACTGTACATTATAACCTCTTCAACAAGAGTGAAGACATTTACAGCACACGTGGCATCGCTAATTCATTATTAATATTCAATCACATTACTAATTCATGGACCTAAAGTCATTGTGAATCAAGAAGCTCATAGACTCTTTCCCTCTGGAAAAATCACAACTCTGCAGGTCTCTCCTGGTTGAAAACCACCTTTCTTACGGGCCAAGATTTTATCAGGCCAAGACAAGCACTAAAAACTATAACATCGATTCGCAATGCTTTTCCTAGTCGAGATGCAGTCCTGAGCACACATGGCATTTCACTTTTTGAGACTACCCTTTACTACAACAAACCAACCACCAAAGCAACCTGAAATCAATAGACTGACAGCTAAAACCAGTGTGAAGGTTGGGCTCACTGTATTGCACTCATGGACAGCTGTGCTTCTACAGAAGATGGCTCAGGGCAAGAGACTTCTCTGATAAATACAGTGGGAACCACCCAAGAAGTGACTAAAGTTTGAGTCATCCACTTGAGCTATCTCTTCCCAAGAATAGTTGATACTGATGATTTCCTGAATCTCTGCTCTGCAGAACAGCTGTTTTCAGATGACTGATACAACTAGTCCCATGATCAATCATCTATTTTCTCTTTAAACAGCTTCTAACTCCTACGTTACTCAGTTATCAACAGGCTTTGTATGTAACGTGGTGGTTAACACTGGACATCTGCCTAAGAATACTTGATACTCATACTATTACACAGATTCTGACATGACAGACATGACTGTTTGGCTGCTATTATCATCCCATTTACACTTCTTGTTTTGTTCTGTTGCTGTTTCAGTCAGGATTTTAGGTTATCACCTTTCCAGTACAACAAACAAAACGTGGGCGTTGTGATGAACTTCTCAATCTCCATCAATTATATCAGCAATGTGGTGAAATCATCTACTCTGTCACCCCTGGAATATTGCTCGGCTTCAGGTTTGGCTCTCTCAATCCGATTTGTAGATACTTATTCTTGCTCTCGTGACCTCCTGATTGGATTATTGGAATTCTTTGCTGACAGCTTTTCCTGATAAGTTCTCAAACAGGATTCAATTAATCCAAATGCAGCAGTGAAGAAATTCTGTTAAACAGCTGTTCTCTTCTGTGATGTATATGCCCCTTACTAGCCTGATGGGACTGTGTTTTGAGCAGCTGCAGAGGCAGCTTCTGGTACAGTATGGGCTAACAAACATCTTGCCCTTCAGAATGCTGATCTCTCACATAGATCTTCCTGGCTCTGCAGGAAGATATGCTGGCCTTTGGGGTGCCCTTAATCTCTCTCTGTCAACTGACCTCCCGCTGACGTTTTGTCCTAAGCGTTGAAATAATTTCATCCTCGGTATCACTCAGTGATGATGATGTAAAATTTCCCTCATCATAGTTTGCAGTGTGGTGCTCAACTCTGTAGTCTATGAAGTCAATTTGAGCTACTGCTCAAACTGAAGTATTGAGCTACTGCTGTGGTCCATGGAAGCCCTACCTACCGAGAGACTGGAGGAGGGAAGCCTCCCAGTTTTGAGAGTTAAATGCAAAAATGCTCAGAAATTTAAACAAATTGAAACAGAAAAGTTTTAAAAGCAAATTCACAAAGTATTCCTGAGACTTACAGAGTAACACATGAAAAACTCGCTACTCTCTGAAGATAGAATCTGGTACTAGTGTAGAGCAGCCTGGAGAGCAGTGACTCTGCAGTCAGAAATGCTGCACAGGCTTTTCTGCAAGATCAATACTTCATGCTTTAGGTTTCCTACCTGCTCCTACGTAGAAATCACTCTGAGGGCAGCATTTTTTGGGGCCTTCATCTTTAAATGAAACAAAAAAGTCTGGATGACACCAGTCTTTGCACAGAACGTGACTGGTTTACCTGGGATGGCAACTGCAGCCTAATGCTTGTCTGGCTCTCTCAACCCAAGATCAAAGTACTCTTGTGTTTTCCTTATTCTTGTTTTTAATACAGCTTGTTGTCACAACGGTGGGGATGCAATTTTTACATCACAGTTTCAACCTATTATAACGCCTGACTGTTCCTGTGCACAGAACATTGATTGTCTTGTCAGCCAACACCTTAATGGGGTAAAGGGACATCACCGTCAACTGACACAAACCAAGCTTAGACCTCCTTGGTCATATAATCAGCACCTAGTGGGTTGGAGAACCCGGCAAGCCAATCTAGCCCTTGGGCTCGTCTATGACAAAAAGAAACTGGTGGTTAACCATGCTGTGGGCAACCATGTGTCCACATACCCTGCTCAGACACAGCCTGTGCAAATATTTTTAAAATTCCAGAGCCCATAGTGTGTGTGGGAGGGACAAGGGGACCCGCATGAATCGTCCTAGTAAATCCTGAGGCTTATCAGATATTTATCAAAACTTAGCAGTTGTTTTGCCAAGGGTTTATGATAGATAGAATTTAGATAACTTCTGAAAATTAGGAGGGGATAATGAAGTTCACATGAGGAATTTGTTGTTGCCGTTCAGGAGTGTTGTGTGGCACAGAGTTCAAGGGTCTTGGCCTACTGATATTAAAAGAAACTAACATTTAACTCCAAATTTCAGCTGAGTATATTTTACACCACAGAGAAGCAAGCTTGTGTCAACCAAGTGTAATGTGACCTGGAGCATGTTACGGTTCGGCGTGAGGCTGTCACAAGGAAGCTTGAGAACTTCTTAAACATCGATACTGGAGGACTGAGCTCCAAAATGAAGCACATAACCCACTGCATTCACAATCTAAATGCTGAACCAGTTACTGCTCACTGGCATGTTCTCCTGTTGCGCTTTTTTGAGCTCCTCATCATGTTAGCAACTCACAGAGTCTTTGCAAAGTACCATGTCCTGAAAGGAAGGGCAGTAGGCACCAGTGTCCCAGCAGGGGCACCCCAGGTTTGCCCATTAAAGGTAACCAGATGCTTTAACTAAAACTTGATGATTCTCTGTGGCCAGCTTCCAGAGACTAAAAACAAAGATGGATGTGCAAACATCCATAAACTCCGTGTGTGCTGTGGCCTCTCTTTTCACAAGATGTTCCCAGCCAGCAGATTATAATGCCATGCTTCATTACAGCCTGAACAATAAAAATGAATGACCCATCTCCAACAAGCGTCATATTTCTGGAAGGGAGGATAACCTGTGTGGCTAGGAACATGTCCTAAATCTATCTGCTCCATTAACCTTTGGGAGTTGGAGTAGTTTTAAGGTTTGGAAGCAATTAGTATCTTGCAGGCAACAACATTCTTGAATGGATGACCCAGGACTTCAGTCACACCTGAGCAGAAAGTAACACCTCAGCAAGCTCTCACAAAGGGACAAAACCTCATTTGGAAGTGCAGTGAGAGGTCATAAAAATTGTGAATTACTTTAGTTAGTCATTTGTAACAGGTAAACGCATAACTTCCTACAGTGGGGGGAAAGGTCTTTATGATTTTTCCAGGGTTATGAATACATAAATAACAATGGTCACTTAAGAAGGACAGAAGCTTTGGGATTAACCTCTCCACACATTTCTAAGTAACCTGTTGACCCAGGAAAGGATTTTTTCTTGTTTGCTCTCCACATCAATCATATCTACAGGAGATGTAAACATTTCACCATCTAGTTCAAAATGAAAACTAGAAAACAATCACCTGACCTTAACAATTAGTTGTTTACACACAAACTGCCCTTCTGGTAAAAGCATTACCACAGGAATTCTTGTGCAAGAAATGGATAGGTTCAGCCAGGCCACATATTTCTCCCATTTTGGACCCAAGTCCAATCTCCCCAGTGGGTTTGCAATAACCTTTCCCTCTGTTCAAAGCACAAGAAACCCCCTACAGCCCATGGCATCTCCATCAGGATGGTTTTACACTGTTGGTCTCTTCAAGATGGGGTGTGCTCTGCAAGAGGAGCTCACCCGGCCATGCGCACGTTCGAGAGTGGCTCCCCATGCACACACTCCCGTAAAGGGCATCTCCATGTCCCCAGTTTGGGGCTGGCTTGGGCAGGGCTGTCATTAATAACATGTTTGAACATTAACCAGCATGAAAGCAAGAATTTAAACCTAAACAAGCTCCAGTAGCCTTTGCCAGCGAGAATGTCAAGGCATGATGCAGACTAGACTACTTTTCTTATTAAAAATCTACAGCACAACCCAAGCTTCACCACTACATTGTCGTGTGCCATTGCCTGCCTATTACAAGTGACTTCCAATGCTTTCCCAACATAACAAAGTTTATCATCCAAAGTGGTCAAATCAGATGCCAGTCCAGCATCCCATGCAGACAGCTACTGATTTTGGCTGGCATTGGGATGGGCTTCTGCTGCCTACAAAATACTGCGTTGGTTCATTGAACTGTCTCTGTTCAGACACTGCCTCACCCGGGAGAGTTTTGCTCATCATTAAATTGTACACAGGGCTACTAGGTGATCCTGCTGTGGCAGGGGGATTGGACTAATGATCTTTCGAGGACCCTTCCAATCCCTAATGATTCTATGATTCATAAACTGAGAGTCAGATAGAGGGGTACAAAACCTCTCCTACTGTTGCTTCAGATGAGCCTTCATAATTCAGTAAATAAGTAGTGAACAAGATTTGTTGATCTGGAAAGAAAAACATCCAGACACATGGCTCCATCGTAATCACAGAGCACATCAATCTCTCAGAAACAGACTTCTTTTAAACTGGAGAAATCCTGCCTCTTCTCACAATTTTGAGTGAAAGGGATTCTTTCTGAGTTTAGTTTGTTCCGACTTTGCTTGTGCATTTACAAGCTACACATCTAACTCAGGTGCTCAACCACTTCCCTGAGGGCACCCATCTCTTCCCATTGCCTTAGTTGGGTTGTCAACTTTCACCCTGTGAAGGATGCTCACCTTGAGCTGTGTTTCAATATCGCAACGCGCTCAGCAAGGAAAAGCAACTTAGGCTGTCTCTCATGTTGGGTTCAGCCCTGGAGATTTCCATCCCTCACATTCAGCTGCACTATGAACTTTATCTGGAGACTCAAGCAAACTTGGGAAAAAACCCCAACCAACAAATCAACCCACAAAAAATCCTGCAGCCTGACAACAATAAAAAAGGATGGTGGGGGAAAAGGAGACAGGAAGTGATGAAGCTATTGTTGCCCTTGCAGTGTCCATGCACATGCTGAAGTGTCCTAAGCAGTCTCAGCACCCATCAGGTGCTGACCAGAAAACCAGTGGGATTGGTAAAAAAGAGTCACCACAGACTTCAGTGGGTTCTGGATGAGTATTTATGAGTCCAAGGTAACTAAAACCATGTTCTGGCTCTTAACTAGTTATGTCTCTGAACTCATGCTGCCCACAGCCACGTGCATTTGTGGTACCAAATAAACTGCAGCACCTACTTGACAATCACTCCAGTTTATCACGAAGAGTAGGCACAGTATTTGAGATACAACAAACACCAACTTGCACCTTCAATGCATACAAGCATCTTCCTTGTGTATAAAGGGGTATAAGTAAAACCAAAACCTATTTACTTAATCGCCAGTGCCACCACCACTGCCTGCAAGTGAACGCACATCCAAAGTCAAAGTAATCACAGAGCATTAGGGATTGGAAGGGACCTTGACAGATCACCTAGTCCAATCCCCCGACACAGCAGGATCACCTAGACCAAGTTGCACAGGAACACATCCAGGTGGGTTTTAAGTATCTCCAGAGAAGACGACTCCACAACCCCCCTCGGCAACCCCTTTCCTTGCTCTGTCACTGTGAAGAAGTTCCTTCTCATATTGACATGGATCCTCCTATGTTCCAGCTCACACCCAGTGCCCCTTGTCCTATCATTAGAACTCAGTGAGCAGAGCCTGGCTTCATCCTCCTGACACCCACCCTTCACATATTTATCAACATTAATGAGATCACCTCTCAGTCTCCTTTTTTTCCAATCTAAACAGACCCAGCTCCTTCAGCCTTTCCTCATCAGGGAGATGTTCCAATCCCTTCATCATCATTTTGGCTGTGCGCTGAACTCTCTCCAGCAGTTCTGTGTCCTTCTGGAACTGAGAGGCCCAGAACTGGACACAATATTCCAGATGCAATCGGAATATCACTAAATATAGTGCAGGAATTGGGCACACGTGGTGTGCCGCAGCTATGCAGTCAGAGTGCTACCAGAAAGTTTCGTTTCTGCTTGGGGAAGACATAAACAGACATGAATAAGATTATTTTTCTGTAAAGGATGGCTAAATACTCTGCTCTCTTCCATTCAGCCCCAAAGCTTCCTTAAAAGCAGTCTGTGATGTCTTTGCAGTCTTTAGTGGTTTTGAGCCCCATGACAGGCTAGGAAAGCAAAAGGAGCTGCACTCACACCTACTTCACAGAGCAGAGGGAGGAGGCTGAAGCACACGGTGGGCTGTGCAAGCTACCCAAGGTCAAAGTAGTAGTCATATGTTTCATGACTTGTACCATCTTAGCAAGTCTTGAGACCACTTAGCATCTGCTACTCTGTTAACCCTGCTAACACAAGTGACCTGTGCAGAGACAAACAGCTGTCTCCCTTCTGCTCATACCTGCCAGTGAAGGAAACGGGGCTACGGTGCAGAGAAATCTAATGTCACCACATTTTAGACTACCTTGAAGATGGGTGAAATGTGGCTAGTGAATGTCTTAGTGCTTCCCTCCTTGAAGAAAGCCATGTCCCTCTTGATTTGTACAAGGCAACACTATTTGTCTGCTCTAATAGAGAGCATTCTTTCACTGTTTTAACGGCAATAGGGATTTCTCATCCTCCCCTCCCCACCCTTAAAATTGTTTTCCAAGTGCATTGAATTATGGAGTTACAGCTAATATGTCTTTGATTTACTGTCTGCACAGCAGCTGAACAGGCTCCTGCTGTTGCCCCAGACAGCCAGGACTCGGAGCCCTCCACTATTCGAGTCATGGCTACTGTATTAACAGAAATAGAAAAGAAGGAGAATTTACCTTCAGCTGCTGATGTGCAAACAGTGGAAGGAGCAGATAATGCTTCCTGTGCAACCACCCCTCTGCTGGGGGCAATACCCTTCAATTTTAAGCATTCAGCAGTTCATCTCTCCAGTGCTTGGGCTCACCCCCAGCCCAGCACTGCCCAGCTACTCAGCATCACAGTCCCTGCCACTTTCTCCCTTCCAGGGGTCTCTTTAGACAACACATCTGATATTCCAACTTCTCTTCTGAACAGCCACGATTAAAACCCTCCTGAATAAACAAGGCTCCCCGCCACTAGACACCTTTTCCTCTTGACTGAGGGATGTGAAAAAGTGCAGAAGCTGGCAACACTGAAAATAAGCAGTGTCTTTAGGTTAACACAGCACAGGGATTCCCAGGGGTTTGGGAGTCACATTCAACTCTGTCAAAGTGGACAATGATTTCAGTCTGGCCCACGAAGCTACAGACAAATACTTTAACACAGATGTATTGAAAGGGAGCAAATAAATACACTAGCAAGGCAGAAATACAACACAGTGGGGGAAAAGCACCTTGCTTTGAGAGTGCAAAACTGGATTCCTAGTTAATAAAGCAGGCACTTTTATTAATGTCCAGAGAAGAGCTGTAGTGGAGCAATAATTGGCAGGGACTGACCTTGGGCTAATTTGAACAAACCAAATTCAAAGGAATCTTGTGGTTTCTTGAAGTACCTCTCCCTATTCATATTCCTAACACAACCAACCAAACCCCAAAGCAAAACTACACTATGAAAAGATTTGAGGCTTTTAACGTTGTTGAATTATCTCTGAAAACCAAACTTTTAGGTTTTCCCTTTTTCTCCCCTCCCCGAAATATACCCAGTGCCAAAAGTTCCCACAAGTTAAATGACAGAATGGCGACAGTACCAAAGCTCACTGCTAATGAGTTGCAGATCTGCATCATAATTGAACACCCAGATTTCCACTTACAAAAGAAGGATGTGGTCAACAAGAACAAATAACCTTACGGAGCCAAAAAAATCATAACTGAGAGAAAATTTGCAGAGTGGAGAGTACAGTAACCGACATAAATATCCCCTCTAATTGCTGAAGACACGATGCATGAAAAGACTAATCAATACGGCCAGTGTTTCACTCTGTGTCTGACTCCAGAGATGATATGTGGTAATATCAGCTTTAATTGTACAATCCCCGAGAAATGTTTGCGATGGCAGTTTCATGCTTGTTTCGCCCTTTAAGCAGCAGAGCGCTTGCGAGCTTGCCTCGGTGCTCCCAAGCAATAGCGCACACAGATAAACAAAGAAGACAAGGGGAAAAAAATGACACAAATAAAAGAAATTCAGCTTGCCATAATGTCTGTGTTTCATGTTAACAGGCTCACTGTCCTGCTGGGTTGTCCATAATACTCTATCACAAGCACTGTCAGGGGCCCATGCTGGGTGGCTAATTAAAACAATTACAAAGACAAAGAAGGTATCAATAGCATTCCAAGCAGCAAACAAAGAGATAAAGTAGTGAAGATTTAAATCATCAATGGTTGATCTCTCCAGGACAGTTTTGATGTGGGGACCACGTCCCCAATCTCTCTCCCCTCTCAAAACCAGAGCGCTGGCTGGTTCACTTTGTATTATTTCATTACAAAAGGTTCGTTCTTTAAGAGTAGCTTCTACAAATCGCTGTGAGGGAAGGCTTTGCTGTTTGGAAGTTTGTGTCTTGTCATCTCGGGCTAGTTTTGCGTTCATTTTTACAAGATGGTTTGTTTAAAGCTCACTAACCAGATTACTGCTTTTCCTCCTAAACCCCATCTCTTTCCTCCCAGCAATTACAGGTATAAACCAGAAATGCTTCGCTTTTAATTCCAGGTTTTCACAGGCAGGGAGGATAAACGTGTATCACGGAGGGGATCAATAGAAGGAGAATAGCTGGCTGCATAAATCAGGCAAGTTTCTCAGATTCTGTTAAAGATTTTCCCAAAAGTTTTGATCAAGACAATTCCACAGAGCGGTCTATATATAGAAAAATGGCCAGGGAGGCGCGAGTGTTTGCGAGCCGGGCTGCAGTAATACTTTAGACAAACACCTTACCTTGACTGAAGAGCGTAAACAGAAACAGTTGTTTTTCTCATGCGCTAACATAAAGGCTGCTTCTTGAGAAGGGCTGTTTCATTTCAATATACAATCTATATGCCCCGGCACAAAACGCTGGCTCACAGAAAAACACTTCTCAGTGAAGAGCTTTGTCAAAAAGCTTTTGTCACACTATTTAGTTATCTAGGGGACAGTTTGCCCAAGGCTTACTTCAAACTGTATGGCGAGGATGGTTTTGTATAGGCAAAAAGTTATGGTAGTTTACAGGAGTTTCATTTGCTAAATTAATCAGAGCAAGCCAAAGAGCAGGGCTGGGTGTGTCAGCTCCCTAAATGCATTCTGACTTCCACTCAGCTGTTCTTTTAATCATCAGGGTAAAGAGCCAAAAACTCCAATTAGCCAACAAGAAACCTTGAGGGGCAATGACAGCTTTTTCTGATTGCTTCCTCTGATGGAAGAAAAGTGATTTGGAATGCAAGAGCCAGTGAGAGATCAGCAGCTGAAACAAATAAGTAAATAGGTAAATAAGTATATAAGCTGTTCAATGTATAGACAACCCGAGTACAGACTGTTTCTCCTCAGAATTGTCCCTTCACAAATGCCTTTAAGGTACTTGTGGTACAAATTGCCATGAAAGCATCTGCATAAATGTGCCGTTTCCTTCTGAACAGCTACTGCAGCTGTTCCGGTGAAGGCACAACCACTCTGTCCATGTTTGAAAAACTCAACAGTAAGGACGGGAAAATAAGTTCTGGTTTCAATGGATTCTGACAGCTTGTAGACAGCATGAAAAAATGTGATTCTTTATGAAAAAGGATTGTAAATGTGATTGTCACTGCAGTCTGTGTTCGTTTCTGTCTGTTCCCGCACTAATGCTGAAAGTTCCCCTTCACGGGGGAAAGGGAGCAGAACGGAGTTTTGCAGCTGAGTAATCACACTTTAACACGGGGACGATTATTGGTCTTATTGTCGGAGCCTGCCAAACTGTAATGGAAGTAGAACAGACATAAGCTGTGAATTAGGCTACTAGAGGAGCTCTCACAATTTACTCGGAGAGAATTGAGGACAGGTAAGGTCCATTTGATATTTTTAACACTTCTGACACTTAGTGTGACATTCCAACCAGGTTTCAAAAAATGATTGTTGTTGTTATTCTTTCATAGCAAAAGCTCCATGAAACCTCTGATTTCTGTTGGGAGATTTCACACTAAGGTTGTAGCAACTTCTACATGAGCAGGATATGAATAACCTGAGGATTTCATAAATGAGTGACTCTCAGACACCAGAAGGATTAAGCTGACAATAAGCAGCTTGACTACAAGTTCCTTTGCCAAGCAGAGAAAAACATACCACTCTTAACTGAGAAATGTAAGCAAACAATGAATTAATTTAAAACCTCTAATGTCTTCTCACTGAACTGAGCCTAATTTGTAACCTGGAATCCAAACCCCGACAGAGCTGGTACCGGGCAGTTTTTCTGGCGACCACTTTACACAGACCCAAACCAACCTCCTTCCAGACGTGTATAGGGATTACTACACAAGGCTGTTCCCTTTGTAAGGTGCATAACGGAAAATTATTTAAACAATTTCAGACATTTTTGTGTCTCAAGGTATCCGAGAACAGAAACTGCTCTTCCTTACATTATCATGGGTTCATAGGTGGCTTGTAGTCATGGTGTTCCAAGATCACTGGTGTGGGTGTCAGGAGGATGGAGCCAGGCTCTTCTCAGTGTCATCCAATGATAGGACAAGGGGTAGTGGGTGTGAGCTGGAACATAGGAGGTTCCATGTAAATAAGAGAAGAAACTTCTTCCCAGTGAGGGTGACAGAGCACTGGAAGTGGCTGCCCAGGGGGGTTGTGGAGTCTCCTTCTCTGGAGATGTTTAAAACCTGCCTGGATGTGTTCCTGTGTGACTTGGTCTAGGTGATCTTGCTGTGGCAGGGGATTGGACTAGATGATTTTTCGAGGTCCCTTCCAACCCCTCATGTTCTGTGAAAAGCAGCTGATGTCCTCATTGAATACTGTGTGTCTGCCTCTGCCGACCACCTATAAATCTCATGACATTAAGCACTGCTCTCATGTCATCACGCTGACTCCCAACATTGATCTATTTATTCTGTAGTTGATTCCATGAACAAAAGGAGCAGATTAGGTTTAGGAGTAAACATCAGATCGCTGAATCAAGGTAGAATTGAAAAAAAAAAAGGAGGATTTGCTGGCCACATGTGTGTTGCGTATTAAAGCTCTTGCTTTAACATAAAATTCCTTGGATTTTCTTCCTTTTGCTAGTTTTATAAAGCCTCTGCTGGCCACTGCAATTGTAAGATGGTAATTGTGAATTAGTTTCCTTAGCTATAAGTGGCACATATTTGCAACATTGCATCATGTGGCTTTTCTGAAGAGGCCCCATCCACTCAATTTTCTGAGAAAAACAAAACTTGTCCCTGAATTTTATTAACCAGTGCGATTGCTTTTAACACATTAGAAAGAAAGGCAAGGACTTTAAGCCCTGTTTGTATAATAATGGAAACACTGTGGTTTCTGTTCAGGGCTAGCTCTTAAAACATCACATCTTTTGTCTCTGGCCACCAGCAGCAGCTATATAATCCTGTCCCACAATAGTGCTCTGTAACACTCGCCTTGGCTACTGTCTAAATTCTAGCCAAGCTTTTCATCATATCCACAGAGAGAGATTAAATTCATATAACTGCTAACCTCAGCTCATGGTGCTTGTAAAAACTCTTTAGGCAAGCACATAGTTCTGTTTTGCAATAAGTATCTGAATCCAGAGAAGACATTAAACTGGCCACCTTGCGTCTATGTGTCCTAGTCAGAGGTGCAGTCACCTACTGCTCAGTGCTTGCACAAGCTTTACTGCCTCTCGTTCAATAGGAACAGCACTGTGAAAGCAGACATTAGCAATATCTGTTAATTCTGACTGTTTAAGCTAAGAAGAGAATTAAAACTTCATAGAACATAGATTCTATGGCTCTGTTGGACACCTTCTATGATTCTAAATGCTTGGTTTTTGGACAACATCTTGAAGTTTTCTGGAAGTTCAGAAAGTCTTTCCGGATTCATTCTTTCATGATTTTCCAACTGGATGATTCTGAGGTAAAAGCAGAAGAGGATTCTGCTTTTTTACTGCCTTTATTACTGTGATCAAGATTTAGTCTGTTTTTCTGGAGGTATAATGAAGAAGTGCACAATAGCTATAGCGACAGATTGATTCTGCAGCGGTTCTCAGAAGAATGTTAGATCTGGGTGTTCAGCTCCAGTAACAAATGCCTTGGGTAACTATGGAATTGTATCTTGACACGACTGGTTTGTGAGCCTGCTGCTGGGTGGAACAGAGGGTACATGGAACGGCCATGCACAGTTGTCATGAAGTTTGACCCTTGTTCATGAAGCTGCTCACCTTGAATTGCAAATCACACGTGAGACCAGTGTACATCAAATCAAGCTCACACGATGGAACTTGGGAGGTTCCACATTAATATGAGAAGGAACTTCTTCCTAGTGAGGGTGACAGAGCCCTGGAACAGGCTGCCCATGTGGGTTGTTGAGTCTCCTTCTCTAGAGACATTTAAAACCCACCTGGATATGTTCCTGTGCAGCTTGGTCTAGGTGATCCTGCTGTGGCAGGGGGATTGGGCTAGATGATCTTTTGAGGTCCCTTCTGATACCTAATGTTCTGTAAATAAGTCTGCTTCGTGGTTTTTTGTGAGCCACACACTATTTAATCTTACGAGGATTAAAATACTCTCACTTTACTTAATGTTTGACAATTACCTTTCAACAGGGCAGGTCATTTATTAAACGGTCCTGGTGGCAGAAGCTGTCTGAACTATGTGACAGTAAGAGGTAGGGAAAGAAAATGGAGCAATTCCAGATAAAAACCTGGCACAATTAATACTTCAAATGTTTGGGAATTCACCAGTCAGCTTCCGAGATACCCTGCAGGTAGGAACGAGGGCTGGGAACCTCATCTTCTCTTTCAAAGAAAGCTTCTCAATCTGATAAAGGATCAGCCACTGAGCTGCACCATAGGCTGTGCCAAGCCCCAGCCAGTACCCCAAACACAGAGAACTGTACCCCACTGAAGCTTTGCCTTTGTCAGGCTGTAATAAAAGATTGGCTGTACCC
Organism: Rhinopomastus cyanomelas; assembly: GCA_013400115.1. NCBI lineage: Eukaryota > Metazoa > Chordata > Aves > Bucerotiformes > Rhinopomastidae > Rhinopomastus > Rhinopomastus cyanomelas. The sequence goes on from VXBP01008606.1 coordinate 721,479, forward strand.
AACAGGGAGTATGGGGCTGCACTGCGGGATGTGGGCAACCAACTGATGAGAGCAAGCCCTTGGACTCAAGCCTTGGCTTTTAGGACTGTTTCAGTGTCCTGTCCAAAGATATGAACGGAGCAGGGGCCACAGAGCAGTAACGGTGTGTTGTTAGCTCACAAGAGGCTCTGGGGCACACACAGCCCACTGGTTACCACTCCTGAGGGACAAAACTGCATCTGAACACCTTGGGACAGATGAAGGTAGAGGGTGCAAACTATTTTCTCAGTAGTGACCCTTAGGGTAGCAGAGGATACAACCACATCTTCTGGCAACAGCCTTTTAAAAGAAGAGTAAGAACCGGTTTTCAAAGTGACATTTGTGATGTTTCTGGGGGTTCTCAGTCACAGGAGGTCCCAGCTACATTACTGCTGGCCTCCCCAAGGCATTTCAGGTTTCCTGAAGTTGTCTTCAGTCCATGTTCACTACAGCCTTCTTCATCCATCCTTTTGTGGGCTGTTGAGTTTTCTTCTTGCAAACAGCAAGAGGTCTTAACCCTCTCAGCATCTGAAAACTCGTGCCAGAGCATTATACTAACACCACAGCCTTTAGGGAAAAGGATTGGATCAGGGCAAACATCCAAAGATCCTCCCAGCAGTTCCCAGAACTCCCAGCATACTGCTCATACAGTGACAAGTTTTGTGACAGCATAACTGGTGTGATCTGTTGTTCCTCAAGGCAAGAGGGGTTTAGCATTGTCTGTCTAGGCACTAACTGCCTTGGATCATGTCAGAAGTCAGAACATCCCCTCCTAGAATTTCTCAGGAAAACAAACTCAAAGTGGCTAAATAACAGAAGAACTAAAGCTGTGATGGTTTAGAAAATTCTCATGGACATTAAATTAAAAATTCTTTACCAAATAATTCCTTCTGCTTCAGAGTTACAGACATTTTATATTTAATCAACCTCCTTAAAATTCTTGCCTCCAGCAGGAAAGAATCTCAATCAGAGGGAGACAAACATTCATTAAGCCTCATACAATAAAGCTGCTCTGCAGCTGAAGTGCTATTAATATCATTTTACAGAAAGAGGAAATGGAAGAATAGTGAGATGGGAGTAACTTGCTTGGGGTCACAAAAAGGTTCATTAAACCTTGGTAGAGTAGTAAACCTGTACAAAGAGCCCTGTGCTATAACCCAGTGCCAGCACGCCCTCTCTTTCTGTGCTTTCCTGCACTGCCCAGTTTACTATTTGTTACTTTATTTAAAACAAAAAAATAAAGCTTATAAATTGTGAATATTTGTTTTCTTGAAGATCTAGGCATTTAACACTAACACTTGAAAGTTCCACTCAACACAAGACCAATTCTTTTCATACTTACTTATTTTTCCTACTTAACGAGCTACTAATAAAAGAGGTGTCCAGCCTCCCTCCTTTGGCTGTAATCTGTCTCTTCCCCAGTGAAGGTAACTCTGAGGAACCTGACAGACAGCAGCTTTTCCTGTCCTGGCAGATGTATGCCAAGACAGCTGTGCTATGAACCCTCTTCACGTGAAAAGAGACAAAACATGAGCTGTAGGGACAATGGCTCAGTCAGTGTGACTTAGTTCGCTTTAACTGCTAGTTTGGGGTTTACGGCTGCCCTGTTTGCTGCTGGGGATGCTCTGTACAGGAATAACAGCAGTCTCCTGAAAACTCACCAGGTGACTCCTATAAACATTTAAAAATAATTTCACTGGTAATGAAGGAACACGCAGATCCCAGCATCTACAGAATTACAAGGAGAAAACTGTCTAAGAGAGAGGATGGAGCAGCTGATAGAACAGAAAGAAACCCCCAGACATAAGATTAGCAGATTTGGTAGATTGCCACAGATTTGTGCTTTAGTGAAGTATGTTTTAGTTGGGGGAAGCTATACATATATTTTACTTCTGTGAATAAGGTATAGATATGGAGTTGTTCATACTCTGCTGTACTGGCTGGACAGGAAACAGCGGGTCAGTGCAAAGACAGTGTAAATGGCATTAACTGACTGAACATGAAGTTACTGGTTTTATATATAAAAATACAACTGCAAATATGGACAAAGAAACTGAAAGATAAGATGTGTTTCCTGGTTTAGCCTTTTTTTTAATTGCTAGTTGCTTGGGGTACAAGCAGCATGCCTTTCTTGCCTTAGAGTAGACATCCTAGCCTTTGTGGTGCCCAAACACTTAACAGAAAAGACATTTCTGGCACCAGTCTCAGCTGTATGGTTGTGAGTACGATGGATGCTACGGATGTAATGCAAAGATCACTAGGAGCTGTCACTCTTACTCTGGCAAAGTTCAGGTTAACAGCAAGAAGAAACAACTGAGAGTTAAAGAATCAGCAGCCCAAGGCCTGGCACTGGTTATCAGAGGTTGGCTGGCTTAGTACAGCCCTATCCCACTGCAAGTGTAAAACAACACATTAATTTAATGCTGTTTACAGGGGTTTACACCAGTAGATTTTACCACAGACGTGCCACTGCCCAGTGTTGCAGTCAGTGACAGCAGCTGGATGGATAAGTCATATGGTTGTACCTGACTTTGACCGACAGCTCAAGGCTTATGCACACCCCCCCCAGAGACCTCCCTGCACAACCAGGGGTGGCAAGGACCAGCTCTAGAGCAAGTATAATCTATCCCCACTACAAAACAGTTTTCCACCAGTCTCCAGTTGCATGCATCCAACCATCCATCTGTCCATCCACATTCACTGCAAGCATCTTGGTACAGACACTGAAAAGCCATCGCAGCCCTGTGGCTGCAAGAAATGCATCGTGACCAGGAATCACTGTAGGGAGAGGACAAGCAGAGTCTTGAACCCAGCCCAGAGGATGGTGCTGTTAGCACAGAGGGGCTTCAGCAACTCCATGAAAGATATGAGGAGATCATGGGGAGATGAAATGTAAAGTAGAAGGGGGCTGAGGTTGAAAAGAGGAGTGTAAAGCACTGAGGTGCTTAATATAACCCTTCTCACAAAGCCAGTGGTGGTCTGGGGCCCTGACATGAGGGTACTCGATGCAGCTCATACTCTCTGAGCCCCACGGCTTCATTCCCCAGCTCAGAGCTGTGGGTCGCAGTCCCAATTTATGTAGGTTAGCTGTCCCTGCAAGAGGAAATGGAAACTAAAAGGACTTTTCGTTGACTTAATTAATGCCTGTAACACTAGCCAACTGACATCAGCACCTTGTCTGTCACTCACTGTAGGAGGGGGAGATGTGTTAAAAATAACAGCCTATTTCCGCTCCTCCAGCCCCAGCTCCCTGCTAACCAGCAGGAAAAGCCAAGGCCAAGTCGGTTAGTGACATCTTAAGGCTACTGACAGAACTGGCTGGGTGGTTTAATGGGTGGTTTATATTATCCAGCAGAAGCAGCGGTATAACGCTCTGCTTAACAGTTGGACACACACGAGCTCTTGCTCTGTGAGCACGCTGTGGTTACCCAGAGCCTGCTGTTAAAATAGGCAGCTTACAAAGCAAGTACAACTTTTTAAAAAATATAAATAAAATTAAATTCTGCATTTAATAGTCCTCCTAAATTTAAAGCAGGGAACAAGTACTTCCTATCTAAGCAGCATAGGCAAATGGAGCCTCTGACACCTCATCTTTACCGGGAATATTTGCAAAGCCCAGCTTTATCCTCAGGGTTTAACTTCACTGGACACAAATGCAGAGACTCTTCCAATGGGCGAGTCAAAGCTGACACTGTTCTGACTCAGCTTCCCTCCACTGATATGAAGCAGGCAGAGTGTGATGAGCCTCATTAGGTGATGGCCAGCCTCTGTGACCATCCTCATCAGTCTAGCGTGCAAAGTTATAAACAGAGCTTTAAAAAAAAGATTGTTTTGAAATGATGATTTCTCTTACCTCATGTTTCTAAGATGCTGAAAGAGCACTCAGTGGTTTACAAATGGATTGAGGCCACTCTTGTTACCCTAAAGCAGTAATTCTGCAAACTTCCATCTGCATGAAGACTTGCTGGTATCAGCCATGACTGACACTTGGTAGGACATCTCCTCCCAGAGCCATCCCAGCCTGGGGTTTAAGCAACAAGCCCAGAGGTACTACCCAGGTAGCTCCAAACATTGCTGCTCCCAGTTGCCTCTAGCTCTCTCTTAGAGGCTGCTGTTTCCAGAGCAGAAAAACCATCCTGGATCCCAGCACAGCACAACAGCTTTAACCACCAGTAATGATGTTGTCTTCCTTAAGATGATGAATCAGAGCAGCAGCAGGGCAGCCAAATGCTTCACAAACTAACTCCAGCTACCAACAGGGTACCTCTGCCTTGGGAGGAAACTGAATCACAAGATCACAGAACATTAGGGATTAGCAAAGACCTTGAAGGATCATCTAGTCCAATCCCCCTGCCAGAGCAGGATCTCTGTACAGCAGGAAACACCTGCATTTGCTCAGTAAGGCATAGCAGACACTAGAGAATGCACCTAAGAACAGGATTTCAAGGGTAGTGAGTACTGAGGTGTTCTTATATATATATATGTGGAGAGAGAGAGAGGAAAAGGAAGGTGCTCCCTCTCCAGCTGTGGCCCATTGGCCAGAGCTCACTCACTGAGAGCAAGAAGCAGCTGGCTGCTCCTGCAGGCATTAGTCAGCCTGGCCTTCAGCTGAGGATGTCATGAGAAAAAAAAATACTGAGTACTTTATGATTATTAGGGCGAAGTTACTGATCTAATTCCTGCGGAAACAGTTATGACCACGAAGAAGAGGGGAGCATCAAAAGTCACTGTTTATAGATAACGTATAACTTAGTTACACCTCAGCCACACTGCTTGGAGAATCCCAGCATTAAATTACTTCCTCCTGTCTCACAGTACCATCATTTATGTACGGTGCAGCTGGGAAAATTCAAAGAGTGAGCTGTCCTGGGGGATGTTTCATTTCACAGCCTATGAACTCACACACAGGCAGAACAAGCTGGTTAAAGAAAGAGGTTCTCCTCACTGAACAAAACAGGCTCAACACCTGCTGTCTGAGGACAGCTTCACTTGTGCCAAGTGCAGTGAAACTTTATGCACTGCTTCATGTACAGCACTGTCATAAACCAAACCTTTAAAACCTGACTGGGGTACTGCTTGCTTTATAGGCTGCTAATTTAAGAAGTCTAGGTGAGACAAGATGTCTCAGGGCAAAAAATAAGTATGTTACCCCTGAGTAGCTCATCCGTGGAAAACAGAAGGTTTAATACCTCTCAGTGAGACAGGCACACCTTTATGTCCTATGGTAGAGGTGTTCTGGCAGCAAGAGTTCACAGGCTCTATCATCACTGACAACTAGGGCAAGTACTAGATCACTGAGTACAGGAGAGTATCAACTTTCCTGTGTAAATATGAGTAGACCTGTTCTTTAATCCTCCCTAGAGGTTTTACTAAATGTTTGATTGATGAACTCTTACGACCACCTCCTACACCAGGCAGGCTGATGGCGGTACCACAACCCCGCTGTCTCCCATGGCATCACAAATGGCAAGAGGTGTGCAGGTACAGACTGCATTAGCATTTTTGGGGTTGATGGATGAGGTTTCTTATTTCAGTGACGTGGTGACTCTCACCAATTTACCAAAGAAAGTCCATACCCCAGAGCCTGATCCCTTTAAGCCATGGCTAGATTTTGTCAATCAAGCCTGCTGGGACCTCTGGCACACAAATGACAAATCTCAGTGTTACCAGAACTATTGACACACATTTTTAATACATAACTGCTGTTGTTATATATAATCAGAGCTGATAGAGTTCAGCATAAAAGGGTATTTTAAAGTGCCAATAAAACCACTTAGCTTTTACAACACACTGCACTGCGTTTACTCCATTCCCCCCCTCCTTCCGCCAAAAAAGCTTTTCTTTTGAACTAAGCAATTTATACATTGGGTCAGTGTTATAAAGTAGGTATTTATAGCAGATTTCAATGGAGTGGAAGCTGGAATAAAGGCAACTTGCTTTTAAATGCAGCACGGAGGCAACACTGCATTGATAAGATTATCAACTCTTTGTACATAGAAGATGATGTGGTCACTGAGGGGCCTCTGTTTCTGTAACTGTAACCCAAAGTATTTGCTTTTCTAACAAATAATTTATTCTTCAATTTTTCTGTGACCCATTCAATGACAACTGAGCAACTTATTCAATGATTAGGAGCTGAAATAAAGACTTTAGCTGATAACACTGCACTGCCTTCTTAATTTAATCCTCTTCTTTCCAAAACCCACAATAAATGCATCACCAGGCCAGTGATAAAAGCAAATCTAAGCTGTATTATCACTATAAGATGATCACATATGCAGACAGTTGGCCTAACTTGTGCTTTGTAATGCCTCAGGGTTTCATTTATCTTGGAAATCAGTTTGGTATTGATGGCATAACTCATCAGCCATGCTAACTAGCCCCTTACTGCCAAACTGCTCTCAATTACCACAGCGATACCTCCTTCCCTCAGAAAAGCCAGCTCAAAGCAGCAGGACAGGCATCACATAAAAGTAATCAACACCCAGATTTTCACCAAGTGTGAGCACAGAACATTCTACGCAATGTTTAAATAGAACATATTTAAAGTTAACAGGAATAGGGATTTCTTTAAGAAGTCCCCTCCACAGAAGTTGTGTTTTGAAATTGTTTCCCCCTTATAGCAATGCAGAACTAGAGAACTATTCCTAAGTTTATGGTGGAATCTCTGTCTAAATAGGTACTAAATTAGTGGTAGTCTTTGTGATTAAAGAAACTACCAGCTTTATAAGGGGGATAGCTATAGAATAGAGAACTTTTGGCTGAACTTGTTTTTCTATATGAATTAATGCTTTAAATGTGTGTTTGCTTATTTTTTGTTAAATTTCTTAACACTTGCTGTCATTGTAGTGATTTACACGTGTGTGTGTGTGTGTGGGGGGATGTCTACTTTTCCTCCAAATACAAAGTATCTTTAACAATTGCAAAGTATCTTTAACAACTGCAAAACACAGCGCAGAACCTGCAGAGGCACTGCGAGTGACAGAGGTCTGCACAGGGCAGTAGATCAAGTCTGCATCCATGGGCCGCCAGCTTGTGGAACAGGTATTTGGAAACCTAACTCAGAACAGGAGGAAGCTGCCCTATCACAGGATCACTCTGGTTGGAAAAGACCCCTGTGATCATCCAGTCCAAGCATCTACCCCACCTCACAAGTTCACCCCTAAACCAGATCCCTCAACACCTCATCCAAATGATCTTTAAACACATCCAGGGGTGGCGACTCAACCACCTCCTGGGAAGCCCATTGAAGTGCCTGACCATGCTTTCTGTGAAAAAAGTTTTCTTCATGTGAAGTCTAAACCCACCCTGTTGTAGCAAAAAGGCAAAAACCCCAAAGTAACCCCAAATTAATAATTTTTTGGCATTACTGCTAGATTCCATTCCTGTCTTATGACCAAGGATACTGTAACTAAGGATCTAACACAAAGCCTGGTGAAGTCAATGGAAAGATTCAGATGAAGTTCAGTGGCCACATGAATAATATATTCAGAGCTTAATATAGACAGAACTTTGTGGATTTTATAGAGAATACCTTTTCATGTAAACTGGATTGATAGCTGGATTTATTATTAAAGACTTAGCGACATGGGTAGGAAAAAGAGGATTAATTCAGATTTAAATACTTTTTCAAAACTGCTCTGTGTTAGCAGTGCAGCTCAGGAACTACTAAAAGCCAGCTGGGTTTTTGTCCCCTAGACAATGTCTCCACACAGAGTGAGATGGTGCACCCAGCTCCTGTGCCAGGGACCGCCCCAACTCCTGGCAGGTCCTGGCCATCTGCTGGCTGCTCCCATGGCAGCAGGGACATTTACTGCTACGGTCTCTGGAAGAGGTCAGGCTCACACAAAATCCCTCAGGTTGAGTTCCTCAGGGCATAAGCCTTTTGCTTTTGGGCCTGTTCAGTGCTGTAGCTGACTGGCTGAGGTTTCTGGATCTGCTGGCTCTGTGACTTTGTACATCCTGAGTGCATAAAAAAGGGGAGTGAATTTGGCAAGGGAAGGGGTGGGGTGGGTTTTCAGTTTTTGTTAGATATGCTTTATGCACTTTTCTTAATTTTATATTGGAGGATATGATTTCCCTAGGAAGACATCACTGTTAATTCATGGTCCTGCCCTGTAGGACTGAAGGACAAATAAATGGCAGGTGGGCTTTTGGCTGTGCTTGATACCATTTCACTATGGTCAGTGCCGTTGTCATCACCCCTAAGGGAGCTTGGGATTTATGGCGGAGGATTTAGAGAGCTGGAGAACTTTCTTTTTAAAAGCAAAAAGCATAAAAGAAGAAAGAAGAAAAAGATAGGCTAGGATGATGTTTATTACACAGGAATACTGTGCAGCTGGAGTGGAATTCAAATGTAATTTAAACAACAGCATTCTCTTCCTGCAAAGGATGGGCTGTTAAGAGAGAAATGCCAGGTCTGCCCATCTCATCTTTACAAGGGCACCAGTCATGGCTGGCAACTCAGCTCCACAACTAGGTTGAAAACATCTGTAAGGTTCAATTCCTCTCTGTCTGCCAGCTTCTTTGCTGCAGAAGTACAAACCATCTTAACTCCACAGAACCTCCAGAACTGATTTCAGAAACTGATATGAAAAAGCAAGTAGAGGATAAGAGTCTCTTTTTGCAGTGTTCCCATCCCTTACAGAAGCCCTTGCTAAGGACAACCACCTTTTCTACTGTCTCTTCATCATCAAGTACCCCTCATTATTTCTGTGCTTATTTTCCTCTGAAATAGAGAGACTTTAATTCCTTGATCTCCTGTTTCTCAATGGCTTCTGCGCCAAGCATCTTTCCCTTTGGTCTTTTTGTTTTTCCTCCATTTGAAAGCCTCCAGGATGCTGGACATGCTGGACAGTGGCTAACGGGTATTCTTGAGTATTTGGACACTAAGACTGTGCAGGAGAAAATGAGCAGCGAGGGTCTGTTGTTCAGTTTCTATGGTAACTAGGATTAAAAAGGAGAAAAAGGCTCCTACCCCAAGTTGTTGAGATATTTCAGAGATGAGGAATTCCTGTGCACATTTTCTCCCTTGGGCTGTGGAATCATAGTACAAAGCCCACCAGCTCTGAGAGACACTTCACAGTGGTCAGTGGCTCAGTCTGAGATTACAGTTCCTCTACCACATACTTGATCATGAGGCAGGGAGGTAGCCCTACTCCCTGGCCACAGTTCTGGAGCACTTTCTGTGAGCACTGTGAGCAGGTGGCAAGGTTGGCTAATGGGGCCAGAGCAGCGGTTGCATACATAACCCCCTAAGCAGTTCTGGTCTTCTCACTGACTCACACACCCAGACAGCTCCAAACCACACCTCACTGTTGCCACACAGGGGTCCTGAAGCACATTGGCAATTAAACAAGATAAAGTAAGAAAATTACTTTAGGACAACCTTTCATTTCTGCAGTTTGCTGTTGCAAAGAGCTTTTCTCCAGGATTCCTGACAACAAGGTGGCATTAACCACTTGTATATTTTTCTCTCTCAACATGGTGCAATTGGATGTGTCACTGAGCCCAACTGGGAGAGAGCATGTGGGCTGCCACTGCAGGGTCTTTCAGGTTGTAACACAGACACTCTACAGCAAAGACCATGAAGGAGCACTAAGCTATTTAATCCTCAATGTTCTTTTCTTGCTCCATATTTCCATGATGAGTGGCAGGTTGAAGCCTACAACCCCTTCATCATGCCAAAATCCCAGCCAGCTGTATAACCACTGGAGCAGTTGGCACATTGCTGGGAAGACTTCTGCCATCTTCATCAGCTCTACCTTCACGCTTCTTTGGCGACTCTACTAAAGTCTGTCAAAACCCAGACTCCATGTCCACAGTGAAGAGAGCACCTGTAAGGTAGAACCACCCCAGTCCCAGTGGGAGCCGTGACAGGAAGCCAGTAGCCAACCAACATGTCTCCCCAACTGATGCCACCCAGCCCGGAGAGAGGATTTAACTGCAAAAATGAACTTGGTTTTCCAGAGACAGTGCTGTAGCTTTATCAAAAGAGTAGCTTTACCCTGGTGCCTTCAGTGCTTTGAGCTGTCGTTCTGAATCCAAATGAAGCACAAGTGGGAGCCACTGACACTGTACTGAACTTTTAAGGCTGACACGCTATTTAGCAACTTATTAATGCTAGATCTTTTGAGGAAAGTTTTCACTCTGTCCCTTCTAAAGAGCTTTGTCAAACTGTAACCATTTTAATTCTATTACAATTGCCCCTGGAGGAGCTGGTGAAAGTTATACCAGCTGTACATTTATTTTACTGTTTTTGCCTCCCTTTTTTCTGATCATCAGTCTGTCAAGGCTATCAAGATTTACATTTAAATGTAAAACTGGACTGTCCACCAAATAGCCTTTGAAGCTATTAGCTGTGAAAGATAATCAATTGGGAATGGGCCCCTGCAGAGCACTTTTCAAGCACAGTCATCACCAAAAAGCAATTTTGCTGGCAGGCTTTTTTTTTTTTTTAAAAAAAAAAACAACTCAGGAAAAAAAAATCAGGAACATCTCTGGTCAATTAAAGTTGTATCAGTGGCCGAACTACATGATTTTACAACAAAAGCAAAGTTAAAATTCTTCAGGCAAATTGATTCACATGATAAATTCCAATTCAGGAGGGACTCAGAAGCAACTGGCAACTTTCTCATGACCCCCAGCATTTAGGGAAACAGAATGATCCAGTATATCCAGAGACAAGGGAATGCACTGCTGCCTCAGATAATGAACAGTACACCAGTCCTGTAAAAATTTCATAACAAAGTTCATTTCTACCACCTCTTTATCTTTACAACTTTAGCACGGTGTCTTACATTGTTTTTCTTAAACAGTGCCACCACAGTCACTTTATTAGAATAAAAATACATGTTTCACAAATTTAATCTATTAATTGAAATTTAATCACGACTTCTCTGCATTATGCAGTTTAGCCTAACGCATGCTTTTTCTTTCAAGGCTTCCTTTAGGCTGTCAAGAGATGTGCCTATCGCCAGTATCTGCCCGGGTGTTTGCATCTCGCTCACCACTGAGGTATCCCAGTCATTCTCATCCTCACAGCAGATTTCCGAGGTGTGAATCACCTTCACCAGGTGGGGATTCAGCAGCACTACTCCAGTGAAAATACGTATTGCTAGTGCGATATATACACATGGCCAGCACCAGCGACACCCTTGAGAAGTAGGAAGTTGTGATCTGTGCTAAGAAAAGGCAGAAGATGGACAGTTTCTTTCAGAGACTGACATTTAAAAGGTGTAAATCCAGCTGCCAGGTAGAGCAGGGTGATAGCTCAAGGCTGGGCAATCCCCCAAGAACAAAACTGGTCACTGGCCTTGATCTGTCTCACCTGGCCCAAGGCTTCCAGCCTTGATAAGCTCCCATTTTGTGATCAAAAGCAAAATGACAGAAGACTGTGAGCGGCTCTCACCAACAGGGGCACACAGCTTAAACTTTGCTACCTCACACCACCCTCTATGTCCAAATGTTCTGCGTCTTCAAAGACACCAGTGGAACACTCAAGCTGAAAATGTTGGAGGGAGTCTCCTCCTGTGGAGACATTTAAAACCGCCTGGATATGTTCCTGTGCAACTGGATCTAGGTGATCCTGCTGTGGCAGAGGGATTAGACCCGATGATCTTTCGAGGTCCCTTCCAATCCCTAATGTTCTGTAATTCTGCTTCTCTCTTTGTTCTACCAGGTTTGAAAAACGAAGATGTTCATGGCATAACGTGTTGTTTCATCTGGGCGCAAAGGAAGATGGAAACACATCTTTGCAACCCTAAACAGCAACCAAACCAACAACAAACCAACAAAACCCTCCAAACCAACTCACAACCTCTACATGTCCTCAGATATTATTCACACATGAAGTGAAACATTTACATGCAGAACTCATCCACTGTATCGCTAACCAAGGGGACATCCACTTTTGGACCCTGAAAGCATGAGGTCTAAACCAAGGAATTTAGAGCAGTGCCCACAACACCCCTGTAGTAACACAATCCCCATTTCTTATAGCGGCATCTCCAACTCCTGAACCTTACAGAATAAACCAGCTGACACCACAGGCCATCGAATTCAGTGGCATTACAGCAGCAGACCCTGACTGTCTGTGTCATTTGTTACTCTAATCGTACGTAGCATTTAAAGAAAAAATCCAGCTTTGCTTTGTCACAGACTTTTTTACTTCCCTACAACACTGCAAAGTCTCTAAAAGATGAAAGACAGCCTTGTAACCAAACACTGTATGTTTGATGAGTCCTTCTTGTCTAGCAACTGGAATAAAGATAAAGACAGAACTGGATACCTGAGAGAGAAAAGAAAGCTTTTCCTATGACAGACTTTTAATTCACAATGATACCTGAGACATTATTTCCTCTGGTCTCTATAGAAACCTTTATCACCTTATGAAAGGTCATCAGGATAAGTGACAGGAGACATCAGTTTCTCTTAACAATATTGGTTTCTCCTCTTAAAATTTAAATAACAAGGCTAAAGATTTTCCAACTAGAGATGTAAAAGGCCATTAGAGTATCCAGTCAATATTCCTGAAATTATAGAAGCCTTTCCACTGAGGACACAGCAAATAAATTCACAGACACCAGAGCATCACGTTGTAAAAAGAATGACTACATTTTCACTGCAAATACAAGTAAACAAATGAGAAATCAGAAGTACCAAATAAAGTAAATCTACCTCAAAAAGAAGCCTTTCCTCAGTCATCTGTAATTTGGAGAAAAATGTTTTGGCATGCTTCTAACATAACATTTTATGAACAATTTAGAAGTCCACAACAGAAGGTACTTTTCAGTGCATTCAGATCACAATAGCAATAAATAGCTCTGCCAAAAGGACTGGGAAACACACTGATTGTAATTTAATTTAAAAAAAAAAAAAAAGCAAACCCCATGCACATTCAACAGACACTTGTTTCTCCCAGAGCCCAAAGGAGTCACTATTGGCCAAGTTCTACTGCTGTCTGGGCTCACCTCACATGAGGGCTTGGTCCCATTCACCACCTAGGAGCAGGTCCTGGGGCCTGTGCACTGGCAGCTAGCCACCCACCCCCATGAGGCAAAAGGATTCTGGTTTTGAGCAGGAACCTGCCATGTTGATGCAAGTGACAGTTAAAGTGTTTATCAAAACCACACACAAGATACCAGCGATGCTGACAGAGGGCTTCATCCAGAGTGCTGCTGGTTTATTGTACTAGTCCAATGCCAGTCTTTCTGGGGACCTTGTGCAGCAGCTCCAGCAGGTGACTGCCACCCCCAAACTAAAGGTGTTAGAGACAAATTTTATTTTGGACTTGGGATTTTTTCCTGCTGCCTGTTTCCACCTCAAGAAGGAAAAGAACTTTCTGGCAGGTATTGCAGAAGATAAGCCTCTGCTCATGTGATATGTGGGTCTGATATGTGGCATGCTCATGTGATACGTGGATCTGATTTTAAAAAGCAGCATGTGGAGTAACAGTAAAATCAAAAAAGTTGGGAAGGACACGAGAGCAGGGGGTTGTTCTGTTTGAAACCCTTAGAGGCTATGCACCGCTGCTTGCTTAGCACTCCAGCTAATATTCTGGCTCTGTGCAGCCCTTTTTCTTTAAGCAGAGAGATGCATATTCACAGAAAAGGGAATACTAACACACTGTAAACTCCCAGATGCAACCCCACAAACAAAGAGTGAGTCTGTGCAGAGAGCACAACTTGCAGTCAGAGTGCTGACAGAAGATAGCTAGCTGAAATACTGTTTCGGGCTTTGCTCTCAGAGCCAGCTCAGGGCAATGCAGTGGAAACACCACCCATTTGTAACAGGTGAGCACCAGTGAGAAGAGCACCCAGCAGCAGCCAGGTTTGCCCACAGTGCCACATGTGCCGTGGAGGTTACCAGGGAGGCCTTGGACAACCCCAGGCAAGAATATAACATAGAATCATAGAATCATTACGGATCGGAAGGGACCTCGAAAGATCATCTAGTCCAATCCGCCTGCAACAGCAGGATCACCTAAACCAAGTCACACAGGAACCCGTCCAGTCGGGTCTTGAACATCTCCAGAGAAGGAGACTCCACAACCCCCCTGGGCAGCCTGTTCCAGTGCTCTGTCACTCTCACCGTGAAGAAGTTCCTTCTCAGGTTGATGTGGAAGTATTTTCTCCTGGAAGGAGACAACTTGCTACAGAGCTCTGAGGCTACAGCAGGACTCTGGGAAGGTGCAAGATTTATTTACCACGTGCTTGAAAGCAAGCAAGCTCTACAGACACTTGTTATGAATTACCATGCTCTCTCAAGGGATAGTTCTGTGAACATGACAAATGTATTAAATGAATGTCAGAGATTAAAACAAGCTGCTTCCTGTCTCACACAGAAATAAAGGCGGAATACTGGAATAGGAATTTGAAAAAGAAATGCCCCCACGTTAGCACTGGTTATCAGCTTTTTTTTTTTTAGGGTGGAAGAACTCTCTAGATTGTTCACTTAAACATAATGCAATCAGCTAAACAATGCAGAAGAAGCAGCACTGAGCTTTGTCTATTCATTCACACCATTTTGTTATCTTTCCTGTTTATCTGAGAGGCACACACAGGCCCAGAATGAAGGTTAGTCTTTACAATATGACAAACCTTCTGGTTTCCTATTTTAGAAGGTAAACAAGTCTTTATGTGCAACTGAGATGCAGATAGCAGAGCTGTGTAATGTTAAGTGTGACATTAGATTGAACATGAGGTTCCTGGATGTGCGGGTGCATCCCCTGGGTGCAGGTTTGTTGGCCAAGTGCAAACACAGACAAACTGCAGTTTAAAACATCAGGTTTGTTTAAACCACTCATTTTGTATAATTCCTGGGGCATGACAATTCTGCATCTGCAAACTATGTACAGACTAGAAATAACTAATAGGGAAGGAAAAAAAACCAACCTCTCAACGCAACACGAATTGTGAGTTTTAAAGTTTTGGCCACAGGACTGCTTCAAGGCATCTTAAGAGTAAGAAGTATGACTTTTTTTTCCTGTTGATTCTTAGCGAAGTGACGGAGTTTTTCAGCTAAGCTTTTTGTAATGGCTTGCAAAAGTGAGTTTTGAAATATTTTTACCCAGTAAAAAGTTAGAAGCAAAGAATTTAACAAGTCTCATCAAGCAGAAGTGAAGCCACTGAAAGTTTATCTGGATCGCTAGCACCACCTATAGACGACTAAACATTTCGCGTTCGCGGCAGCCTGCAGGCGGGGTTCATTTGGCCATGAAAATTAATCTCTTTCAGTTGCAAAATTGCAGTACATTAGCACCTACAAGTCTGCAGCCTTGGTACCAGTTTCAGCAATTAAACTCCGACCCACCTTTTCTCTTAATTAAGACTACCATCCCCTTCATAGTGCAGTGCAGCCACCAGCTACTAGGACCTATCCTGAGCACAAGTCTCCTGGAAAGCTCCATCAGCAGGGTGTCTGACATGCAAGCCCACCAGCTGCGATGTTCAAACGCTGCTACCCAAATGAGTAGTAGAAGTTAGAAGATAATTATCCTTCAGATCACCAGACTCCACAAAATCAACCAGCAGGAAAAACTGGGAAGATGGTATGTGAGCAAGACCTAGAGGGCAGACTCAGCACTGACAAAACCAAGTGTGTGAGGGCAGAACAATACAGATAATTTTGCTTACAACAAAGGAAAAATATATAATAATTGGTTTTTAAAACCTAGATTGCCAATGCATTAGTTAATCCTAGGCAAAGACCCAGATTTTGGAAGCTGTTACCATTGGTGCTGTTCACTATTATGTGGCAAAAGAAAGAAGTTGGAATAAAACTCACACCACACCCAGCTCTGGGCTGATCTCAGCTGTAGTTTACCAGCCACTTTGCTATGCTGGTGCAGCATTTGTGAAGGAGCGATATAAACTGTACTACCTAGATGACCTAAAGGGACTCCCCTCCCTCTGCAGGTCAAATAGACTTGAACTTGACAAGTGCACTGACTTTCTCCCAAGCTTGCTCTCCTGCAGCTCAACCACAGCCTGGGCAGCTCAGTGCTGCCAGGCAACGTGCTCCAATGTCTAGAAGCACTGTAAGCTGGGTGAGAAAGTCTGCTTGCTGTTCCAAGACTCAAAGTGCCCCATTTTTCACTGATGTTTATAGAACTGTTGGCCCAGTGCACAGGAACACAGTACACAGCTTGACAGTACAGATCACACATGTATGTACTCACACATTTGGAGACAGGTTAATAGAGAAGAATCTCTACCATGCCGTTTGTTCTCATTCATAGATCAAAGTGTTTGATCAGCGCGGCTCCTGTGATCCTTTACAACCAGGGTATCAGGGACCACGTACAACAAGATCAAGCACTTACCTGTGATGCCTTTTATCTTCCAAGACTTCTACAAGTAGTTTCAACGCAGCTGAAATGGAATGATCAGGTCTGCGCTACAGGCACAACACTTAAACGTGACTGGAGCACCACGATACAGCAGTGCCAGTGTCAAAGCACTGAGGCTTTAAATTCTTTGTTCTCAATGAATGTCTGCAGTGATCTAATAAAGTAAAAAACTCCCTACTAATTTATATAAAAACAGGTGAGCTCAGTCACTTGTAACTGGGTCTTGTCAGGTCTTTAAATCACCTACCTCTAGGAAAAAGATAATTAATAGGTGACAAACCTGTATTGCTGAAGCCTTTTCATAAGCATTTAGGAAGCTTTGCCTTCTAACAGCAGCATGTTACTTTCTGACATCTCAAGTGCTAGGCAGTTGAAACCAAACTCAAAATGTAAAGATTAATTGGAAGATTTTTAAGAACATAAATTTAGAAACAAAGATTAGGAAGGCAGAGGAGATACGGCTCTTCAAAAATTCAATTTCCTGTAAACAATGAAGACAGCAATACAGGAACAGTTTAAACAGTCCTTACTTCAACAAACACCAAAGGTCCCATTTTATATGACTGTACTTGTGAGCCATGGCTGCACTGTCCTATGCAGCACTGTAAAGCCTCACACTGCAGCATGGGAGCAGGAGCCCCCCCNAAACTTTCAAATGAGGCCTATTCAGAAAGTGCCCCTAAGCATTTTGAGTTTCCCCAAGGATGTTTCTAGAACATAAAGCAATCACTCTGTGTCACCCACTAGCAAATATTGTAAAGTTTAACTTCACTTTGATCCCCCAAGAGGAAATCTCAGAGCTAGTTTTGGTAAGTCTGTTTTTGGTCTTCACGTACATTAACAGTTGTCCTTGTGACGCTGCCCAGCTGTGAGCCTGAGCTCTGCAGGCTCCTACAGAGCTGTTCCCCAAGTTGTCTACTCTTCACGCAGATTAGTAGTACAGGTTCAGGAATGCTCACCAGGGTGGACTCTAACATTGCATAGCTCAAAATAAAGCTGGAATTAATTCAGTAGAGAAATGAACATCACACAGTGGTAATTTAGCATCTCCTTGTGATCCGGTCTGAACTTATGCCAGAATTTCAGACCTTTGATTACAATCTATTATTTTAGTTTAAACTGAATGAATCCAATCCTTTTCCCCCTTAATTTGAACAGAGCCAAAATGCACTTTTACCACCCAAGCACTGAAAGGCAGCATCAAAATAAAACCCAAAACTTAGTAACTGTTTATAAAAAATATATTTGCAGTAGTTCTTTAAAACACAGGTACCTCTGACAGAGTTCACTGTTCCATACATAACCTCGCTAACAAAGTTAGTTATTCCCGATGGACAGACAAAATTCTTGCTTTCTAAAAACAACCACCTGGCCTACACTTCATAAGCATTTCCAGCTTAAGTGCCAAGTGCTAGCAACTTCTGCAGGTATTAAATAGCCCCCTTAAACTTTCCTAGGGCTGCAACAGACATTTGTTCCCAATCCACAAATGCTCCAGTGCGGTTAAAGCACACGTCACACTTAAAAATCTACTTCAGAATGGCTTGGACTATCACCTTCTGTGTGTGTGGGTGAAATAATGAGTCTGCTGTGAAGGTAAAAGCCTCAAAGTGAGTCTCTCTTATTTTAGCCAGCACAACACAAGAACCACATTCCAGGAAAGCTGGTGAAATTCTCACCAGTTGCTTCAGGCTCAGATTTTACAAAGAACAGAGCCTCTAATTTCAGCAGAGGCACAGAAACACATCCTCTTTTTCACATGAGATGTGCGTTTCCCTGCACAGACAAGTAAAATGTGTAAGTGGAAGGTATTTGGCTTTGTAGGACAAATCCTGCATTCACATATGCCCTCTGCATTTCTGCTGAATTCAGCAGTGCTTCTGAGACTGAAATTTGTTTAGTAATAGTAGTACTTTGCCACTAATCCGGTATGGAGTCTGCTGGACACAGCAAAGCTGTGTGAGCTCCACTCTGAATGATAGAATAGGTCTGCTTAGGGGCTTCTGTGTGAGAGGATGAAGAGAATATAGGAGGAGGGGGAGCTGAAGTGGACACTGTTATACTCTGACCACCATCACTAACCACAGTCACTTCTGTTGCTCCTTCTTGTATCAGAGCATTAAGGCCTTCTAAGTCAGAGCAGCTGATTCCAGAGCTGGTGATGAAAGCCTGGTTTGCTGAAGCCTCATGACTGCTGACAGGAGCAGCTGGAATCAGAGTTTGATGTAAAGCACTTCCATCGCTTTGGTCATGGGTTGTGAGAAGAACTGCTGGTTGCGCCACAGGCCCTGCTTCGCTCTGGGAGATGGCAGGAGGAGGTGGTGCCAACAGACTGACTTGGCCTAGAAGCTGCAAGCGGCTGTTGGCCGAGAGGTCTTCCTGACTCTGGGTAACTAATGTGGGAGGTACAACATTCACTGATGCAGCCTGAATGATACTGTTAGTCTGAGGAACCTGGTGACCCACAATGATCTTGACCCTTCCCTCGCTGTATGGAGAAACCTGAGCGGCCTGAAGTGGGACCTGGAGGTGACTGACAGTAATTGGGGCACTGGTCTGCCGACTGGGATCCATCTGGAGCTGTAGAACAGCCAATTCGTTATTTTTAGATCCATTATACAGACTGTGCTGCTTCTTATGACTCCTGAGAGAATCTTCTCTGACAAAGGAAGCATCACACAGGTCACACTTGAATGCCTTCTTGGCATCCAGTCTGGCAACTTGCCTGGAACCACCTTGCTTTGGCCTATCTCCTTCCTTCTTCTCCACCGCTTCCTTCTTGGTCTTGACTTTGTCACTATGAGCTTTTCTCACATGAGTTGTCAGGTTGCTCCGCTGCTTGGTATCAAAGCTGCAGAACTCACATTTGAAAGGACGATCTTTGCAGTGAATTCGCTCGTGTACTTTCAGAGCCGCCTTGTTGGAGCAGGAGTAGCTGCACTCTGAGCACTTCACTGGTTGCTCCGGCTGATGAGTTCTTATGTGGTGCCGAAGGCTGGTTTTGTTCCCACACTGAAAATCACACTCTGGACACTTTAGAGTGTTTTCCATGCTGTGCTTGATACGGATGTGGGATTTCAAGTTTCCTTTCATGGCGCACCGGACCTCGCAGAACTCACATTTGTAAGGTTTCTCACCAGAATGCACACGCATGTGCCTCTTCAAGTCGGAGTTGATTTTAAATTTAGCAGGGCACATCTGACATTGGAAAGGAGCATCTCCTGTCAACACAAAGTAGTTCAAATTACAGCTGAGACACCACGATCCACTGGACAGAGCAATACTGTCAAAACACAGTATATATCACCTGGTCTGACTTATTTATGTAGAAACTCTCTATGAGCATGTTGGCCCAAATCCATTGCCTTTTTCATGTCTGCATCTTTGGTATTCTCCATTTTTAGTTCATTTTGTGGATAAAACTGTTAGTATGGACCAGAGAAATGACTGGTTTCTCATTTGTCCATGTCAGCAGCAGCACATCTCAACTACTGTTTAAAATTACTAAACACTCTAACTTTGGCAGGTGTTACACTTTTGAAGTCTAAGAAAACAATATATACAATATAAATTTATATAAAATGTAAAACCTATATACAATATAAAACAGTATCCGTGTCTCAGGATTACACCAGAAGACTTACAGTGGGGCGTGCAGGTTCACTTGAAGCCAATCAAATACTGGGCTACTGCAGACAGAAATGCTTAGTGGGTACCAGCCTCCTTGCTCAACCGTGTATTCCTCACAGCCTCTCATCATGTTTGTTCACGTGGTGAGTTACATTAGCTGACAAGAAAACGCGATGGCTTTTTTGGCCTGGTTCATGTGGTGCAGCACAAATACTATCAACCACATCTGGAATTTTGTGTCCAGTTCTGGGCCCCTCAGTTCAAGCAGGACACAGAACTGCTGGAGAGAGTCCAGCACAGAGCCACAAAGATGATGAAGGGAGTGGAACAGCTCCTTGATGAGGAAAGGCTGAGGGAGTTGGGACTCTTTAGCTTGGAGAAACGGAGACTGAGGGGTGAGCTCATTAATGTTTACAAATATGTGAAAGGTGGGTGTCAGGAGGATGGAGCCAGGCTCTTCTCAATGTCATCTAGATAGGACAAGGGGCAATGGGTGTAAGATGGAACACTGGAGGTTCCACACATGTATGAGAAGGAACTTCTTCCCAGGGAGGGTGACAGAGCACTTGCCCAGGGGGACTGTGGAGTCTCCTTCTCTGGAGATGTTTAGAACCTGCCTGGATGTGTTCCTGTGGGACTTGATCTAGGTGATCCTGCTGTATCAGGAGTATTGGGACTAGATGATCTTTTGAGGTCCCTTCCAATCTCTAATGTTCTGTGATTCTGTGATACTGCTGGCACAGGAAGGCAGTGAAAACTCTTGTCTAGAACATTGGGAGAAGCACAGAAAAATGTCCATACTTAGGTCAGTGTCAGGTGACTGCACAACCACAGCACTAACTGTAGTTATGAGTTAAAAAAAAAAACAAGCGATTACAGACATAAATGCAATTGGAAAAAGACAATGAAACGTGTGCCACACACATATGTGATTCGGGGGAAATGTGCTTACACAGAGAAGTAATTCCTAACAGCATCCCACAAATCACTTCAGGAATATCATGATTCTATGATTCTATATCCAGGAAAATCTATTACCAGTTCGTATTCAAAGCCAGCTTCTCTTATTGCAAGCAGGTACACAAAACTCTCATAAATGGTCCACCCATTCCCCCATTTTTAAAGCCAATTCTGATCAAAAAACGTAACAATAGTGGTTGGAAGTTCAGTTACATTATTAACTGATAAAGCACGAAAAACAAACACGCTAATCTGCAAGATCTCCAAGTCTATTTATGTCAGACTTGCCTACACAACTAGCCATGAGTTGTCTGGATCTAAACTACTACTTTGCATCATCGTTATTCGCAGGCTCGTGTCACTGTGCGCGAGATCAAATTAAGCTGTAACTCTGTTCTTTCCATAATTAATTCCAGGGTAAAAATAAGTGACTTTGTTCTTAGGTCATTTAAAACAAAGCAAACCTACCAACCCATCTAAACACTTTACTTGTTTTTATTTTAATCTGAACATTGAGGTATCTCCAAAATACCTCAGCGTGAAGTCTTTAGTCAGGTATTATTTTTGAAAAAGTGGAAGAATTGTGTTACTAGCTTCTAAGACACCCTTGTTGGGGGAAGGAAAAAGAACACAGTGACTTAGTTCAACAAGCATTTCTCTTCTTGAATAGTCAAACTGCAAACGGCTGATTTATATTATAAGTTAATATTTTATAGAGTTTGTGATAGCTGTATAATTTTGCATAATTTGCTTATCCAGCCACAGATGCCACAGGTTTAGCTGCATATTTTTCAAATAAAGTTGTGGCCTACTGTGCTAATCCATGTATCTGTTTAATAATTGAGATACATGGTGTATTATCTATATTAAACAGATTTTATTAATGAAGATGTACTGTTTATTCATCAACTTTGTTTTACAGTCTCAGCACACTCAGCTACTGAATTTTTATCTAGTTTGCTGATGAAGGCACAGTATATATTTTAATGAATTCATGTTCACATACAGGGTAGCTCAATATATGAAAAAAACTAGTAATTTTACTTCATGTAGCAAAGGGTGTTGGTTTTGTTTATTTAAAGAGTGGTCATCTACTTGTTTTTTAACATTTCTGTCCACATACAATGGACACTGTCAGAATACAGTTTAAAAGATGACTGTGTCATCCTGGAGTTGTTAATTGTAATGATGATTCAACACAAACTAATGGGAAATGATCTTTACATGACTAGTTGAACAAGCACTGCTGTGTAGAGCTGTGTAGATGATCTCACTGAGCAATGCAGACAACCTTCTAGGGACAGACTAATTCAGTTCCAGTAAGCAATATATTCTACGTGCCATTCTAACTTCTCTCTTAAAATTGGCTGTGTGCACAACAGCTTTGTAACCTAACACAGATTAAACTACTACTTTCAAAATTCTAGTGCCTTTCAGTGAATTAAAAAAGAAATCCTTTTGTAGAAGTGGATTTTTTTTGAGAAATGTAAGAGTTAAAAATCCTAAAAACTTGGAATTTTAGCAGAAATCAATTCCTTACGATACGGAGATCTGCCAGAAAGACAGGAGGTCTAAAACCCCTTCCCAACTATTCTAACACCTAATGCCACAAAAATCTTACTCTCTGGAAATACAAGAGAATCGTCATCACTCGTAGATTCTCCCACAGCCACATTCAGAGCATACCTGCCAACGCATAGAAATGCACATGGGGAAAAAGCAATACAGATACTCTGAGCACTGTGTTTACTATCGGGTACCTCTCGTAACAACCCATACTATTTTAGCTGACCATTAGATCATCTTATATAGCAGAGAAAGAGGGGGAGTTGTGAAATAACTGCCTGACAGTCCTGCCTATTCCATCACCACAGATTTGTGAAACAGAAAAGATTCTTTTCTGCTCGAGACAGATTGGTTTAACCCTCCCCTCCTTCACAATGCACAAGTGATTTGTTTCTTTTATCTACTCAAAATAAATCCCATCTTGCAGACATCTGAACTAATGTTGTTTAGTACTCAAATTGAGAATCAGATGTAGGATAGCTTCAAAGCTAATCTAGTAATCACTGAACCATAACCACCTTGCAGCTAAAATTCACAGAACTAATCAAATGTATAAAAGACAACACGGAATGTAATCCAGTACCCTGGATTAGGTGAAAAACAATGTACAAAGACAACTGTACAGCAGCATCTTTACAGCTAACCTCTTCTAGGAACAATCTATAAAGGACAGAAGTTGACTAAAATGAAACTTCAGGAATTAATGTAAATATAAAATGATGCAATGGTTGTAAGCCTGGAGGCTAATGATTTCTATTGATGTAACAAAGATGATTTGGGCAGAAAATAGCTCTGGCTGTTCATACTACACTATCAGTGCCCATCAGTCTGCACGTGGAAGGTACCACAAAGGAAAATCAAAAAAGATGTAACAAATTGCTAATTACTTGTTCATGTACTGATGCAAGAATAACTGAATTATGCAGCCAAGGTATGCACTGATGTAACTAGTCTAATTATGAGGTAATATAGAGTCTTACAGAGTGGACCAGATTTGTGAGACATGGAAACCTGGATGCTCTTAATAAATCAAATCCTTCACTTCTATTGGTATAAGAGTATCTTAACAGACAGTTTCAAAATCAATTCAGAAGAAAATCTACTAAGAGTTAGGTCTGTCCTGATTGCTCCTAAGTATTTTTAGTAGAGCTGTACCACTGTACTACATTCTATGCACAAGAAATTCACAGAAACTGGATACTTTTAAGAACTCAAACAGGCCCTTTCTGGCACCTTGGTACCTGTACAGCTCTAAAAATCTTAATGATGGCCTTCAAACCTTTACAGATCTGAATTTTAGTATGAACTTACCTGTGTGGGATCTGAGATGAACCGTTAGCTGGCTTGAGTTGCGGCTCGCGTAAGGGCAGATCTGGCATTTAAAAGGCCGTTCATTGGAGTGAATGCGCTGGTGCTTGTTCAGGCTGCTGCTGTCAGCAGCTGCGTAGTCACAGTGTTTACATTTGTAAGGCTTGACCCCAGTATGAGAACGCATGTGCATCTTCAGCTTATCTTTGCGACTAAAACATTTGTTACAAACTTCACATTTATGGGGCTTGTCTCCTGAAACAAACACAAGAGCATCCGCACATTGAGAATTTCTGCACCGGAAAGATGTTGTGACAACAGAAACAAGAAGCACGCACTTCACAACAGAAATGGAACCAGTTTTCAAAAGCTGGACATTGGCTTTCAGCAGCCACGGCATCAGCTAAGGACTGTTTTGCTCCAGAAGGCTGCATGCACAAGTGCAACGAATCTAGGAGACTCTTTTGAACTTCCTCCCTTTACAATCCTGAAATTGTTGTTGAGGGGAAAGAGAAGTGAAAAGCTGTAAGCACTACTGAATACAAAGAGCAAACTGGGTTTATGTACTACCACCACACTGCGCCCTGACAGACACACGGTCTGCAGCTCAGACATTTAATTGACGTAGAGTATTCATGTTTCATACCTGTGACTGGTAGTGCCCTGAGCAGGGTTACCCCGAACGACAATTCCTCAGGCACAGAGACACAAAATACTAGAACGTGACTGCTTGCACGCATGCATTCTATCTAATTATACCCATAGATACTTCATTTTGTAGGAAAGCTTATAAACCTGTGTGTGTTCGCACATGACGTTCCATATCCTTCATACCGTAGGAAGTCTTGAACTGGCAACCTGAAAATGACAAGATAATTACATTAAAGGAAAATATTATGATCAGATAAAAAAATACCACCATATTCCGGACATCACATTTTCAAGAGTATTTTCCTCAAAAGTCAGCATTAACAGAAAACAAATTCCCCATGTTGTTTACTCACACCTACTTAAAACAGTGCCTGGTTTAAACTATGAGGTTTAGTTTTCCACTGCTTCTGCAGGAGGCTGTTATCTCTCCACCTTATCACTTTCTGTAAGCTTTGAAATAAATTCTCTGGAATCTCTGCTAGGAGTTAAGATGCTCTTTACAGTTCACAAGGATGCTGAAGGAACTAATTAATTCCACATATGACTTCAAGTTAGCACAGTTAGGAACTTTGGTAACAGCTCCCCATTTACCAATTCTGTCCAAGTGGACAATCATGAAAAGAATAAGCCATGTATAGTACTCGCCGCATACAACAATCTCAGTTAGCAAAAACGTAAACAGACTCTGCTCTTGCATTGCTATGAGTCCAAGGACATGCAAAATCCATAGCAAAACTACTACTGGCATCAATAACACTACATCCCACTAGCAGCAAGTGGGTTTCTTTCCAGGTACTGCATGTATTGACTGCTTTAGAAACACAGAAGTACTAAACATATCACTACCTGAAACTTATCAATTTGAAAATGAAAAGGAAGAAAGTACAGTCCCCATCGTACCTGGATAGCAGCAGTTTAGTTTCTTCTGTGTAAGTGAGGAAGTGGATTTTCTTGAACGTGTTTTTGGAGATGTAGAGACAACGGCTGCAGTCGGAGGCTCGCTGCTCTCACTGGGCAGGTATGTTTGATAGCCATGCTCAAAAACAAACTCTGGTGCAGAAACTAAACACACGTAAGAAATTGATTTGAGAACTCTACTCCATTCAGAAAATTCTGATTATTTTCTAGTCCAATTAATTGTTTTTTTTTCCAACAACGTTCCTAGGTTCCTGTTTCACCTGGGGGAGGGGCAAAGGAAAAGGGCTTTTCCCTCCCTTGCTGTCCTGCTATCAGTGAAAATTCTGTCAACCATGATGAGGCACACTGAACTTAGTACAACCTGCCAAAGGCCCACTTGTCTCCCTCTGAATCCTGCCTGACTGCACTGCTGTTCACTCAAAAGCTCATTTTTGTCTGAAGCCCTGTGCAGGTCTTACATTAACAAAGAGATGATTGTTTCCCAACACTGGCTGTGCTATAGCCTGAAGGAGAAAAAAAATCCAAGTTATTTATATTGTAAATGTTGTCAAAAATAATTTTTTAAAAAATGGTTAAAAAAATTCAGCCTTTCTCAACTAAACTGTTTTTAGCTGTTACTCACAAGAATAACAGGTGAGACTGTTTCAGCCAAAGTAGCAGCTTTTAAATCAATTAAAAACACCATGTCCCGAAAGGGCAGAAGGACATAACTGCCCTCATTTTAAAGACAAGTAAATATGAAGCAGTAAAATGACTCATCCAAAACCCACACTGAGTTGAGGGATTATAATACAAAAATTCCTGGAAACAAGCCCTGAATTCAGTTTGTTTCACAGCTCTTCCAGATTCTCTACCCTAATCTGTCTATCCAAATTAAGGTAAAATAACTTGGATTTTAGTAGAGTCCCAGACAAAAATAAAATAAAGCTATATTTAGAAAGGCAAACCTTCTAACACGGAACAAAACTCTAGTTTTATTTAAATGTCTCTAGGATCAGGACCTGACCTGAGCTTTCACACAGGCAGAAATTTTGAGTAATATTTTTCCTAGCAATTAGTTGTGAGAGCAATGCTAGGGAATGCTGTGTTCTCACATAAAGTGGCCTGGATCAGCTCCCAACAGCAATTCTGTGTCTGTTTTTCATGAAGAGAACTCTTAAAAGAATAAAATGCATAGTAATTTGGTTATTTCTCATAAGTCTTGACAATCCTAATGAGTTTGCACAAGTTGGTTATAGGAGGTATTACACTTAGAGCAATTCTCTTAAGTGAATGTGCATCTCCATTAGCAAATTAACCAGCTGCTGTCATACCAGATCCAAGCAAGCAGCACCTCACGTCACTCTCCCCCTTTGCTGGTAGGTCTGCAATGACTAGTGTGAAAACTGAACGCTTTAGCTTTGTGGACGGGACATGTGAGCACAGGGCTACGCAACGTGGCCACCTTGCACTCAACAAGAGCTGTGGAGCTCCGGGTACATCACACCTCAATACCTGTGATGGTTTGGGTCTCCGAAGCGATGGTCCTGGTTGCATTTTGTGCCTGTGTCGACGGCACTGTTTCCTCTGACACAAACTGGACCGTACTGGTGGCTCCAGCCGCCGCCCCAGTGAGCTGGCAGCCGCTCTGCTTGTGCCCCACGAAGGCGTCGAGGTTATTGAACTGCTGCTTGCACAGCCCGCAGATGTGGATGTCGGGGCTGAGCTCCACCAGCACCGTGGTGCCACCGGGAACTGCGGGAACATCAGCGTGGTCAGAGCTCGGCCCAGGGACGTCGGGCCGGGGGCAGCTGAACCAACGAACACACGGACACCCATCCCGCCGACGGAGCGCTGAGCCCCGCGGAGCCCCTTTAGGGCGGCCGAGATCCGCAAGGGTCGCTCAGATGCCGCAGGACCCCCAGCCTGGGCCTGCACAACTGGCTGCCCTACCCCGGGCACATTTTGGTAGCTCTCACGGGGGTCCCCGCCGCCGCGCCGGGGTCACTCGCCCACCAACTACAGCCCGGCGCACCCGGCAGCCCTTCTCAGCCCGCTCACCCAGATTCCCGGGTTCCCCCCGCCCTAGCCATGTTCCCGGGCTCCAGCTCCCGCCTGTTCCATGAGCCACTCAGGTTTCGGGGCCTGCCCAGGCCTCGGCTCCACTCGGCTTCCGCGGCGCGGGCCCCGGAGCGCGCATACCCGGCGCGGCGGCACTTACACTGCACAGGGCCGGGGAAGGCCGGCGCCGCCCCCCCGCCGGGATTCATGGCGGCAACGACCCTGCCAACCGCCTCCGCCACCTGCGCGGGGCTTATTCCCGGCGGGGAACGACCCCCACTAGTCGCTCGGCCGGCGGGCGCGGGCGGATGTGGAGGAGCCCGAGCATGCTCAGTGCGGCGGGGCTGCCCTTATACGCCCTCAGCCACCGCCAGGCCGAGGGTAACCCCCCCACCTCCGGCCCTTGCTTCTCGTTTGTGCGGCCGGGGAACGAGGAGGTGGTCAAAGTTCCTCCCAGCTTAAGCCACTCTGTGGTAAATGTAGAGGTAGCAGGAGCAGTGAAAACGAGCCTGAAGTTTTGGCCGTTTGGGCCATATCGCTGGTCTTCATTCCATAATTCGTGCTGTTGGAGCAGGATCTGTAGAGTAGATCTCACAGCAACGTGCCCAGACAGAGAAGGAGACTCCAGAAGCTCAGAGGGCAGCCTGTTCCAGTGCTCTGTGAGCCCCATCGTGAATAATACCTGAGCAGAGGACCAAACTGGGTGCACAGGCGTAACTGCCAGAAAACTTATATCCCTTAATCCTAACTGTTCAGGGCCTCTCATCTTCAAGGCTACTTCTTTTCCACAAGCTCTCAACCTTCCCTTCAGTCTTGCTCACCCCAAATCTCAGAGATAATTTCATTTTTTGCACCAAATCTGATACCCACAGAAGTTACTGGAAAGCCTTTGGGGTGTGAGTGGGTCTCTGGGTGTACATTGGTGTGTATTACAGGCAGATAGTGTTCCTCACACTTTGGAGAGAATCCTTTCCAGTAAGCTGACACCCTTTTTTTTAGGAGGGTTTGACATGTTTTGTGCCAAATTGGTTCAGTACTTTGCATCAACAAACCGGCTCAGCTGTTTCAAAGTGCTAGCTCTCTGAAAGTTATGCTGCTTTGCCCTATATTAAAAATGCAGCTATTCAGGAAAGGCCCACAGGATTAGACATAAGGCTGAGCAGAACATGAAAATTTGGAAGTCAAATGGCCTTTATGCTGGGTAGATGCCTTTTGCTACTTGAATTTCACCAAGCTGTAAGACATTTGCATGGGATCAGTAAAGACTAGGTGTTTGGCAGCTGAAGTCTCCAACAGACACAGTCCATCTCTGTGTACTTTTCATCCAGTTCAGGCTCCTGCTACCTTCAGACTTGCATGAGGCACTGCTGTTTTGTCTGTGCAGCCGTGGGAAGGAAAACACTTGCCTGGTGGTACGTGTGTGAAGTGGCTGCAGAGGGAGGAAAATGGACTAACACGGGTAGCTGAAGATCACGTAATGTGGATGAAAATGAGTTGGAAAACAAATGAATCTGTTTCTCACTGAGAATTTGATTTTGTTGCTGAATGATTTTATAGTGGTACGTCTGTAGCAGTAGTGTCTATTAATAAATGCATAGCAGTTTGTGTATGCACTAAACATACCCAGAAATTCAGATGCCAGTTCATATTACACTTGAAGTTTCATTTTCCTGGGAAAGCAGTGTCCGCTTGACATTTCCGATGACCCATTTTGCCAAAACAATATAGCACAGATGAGGGATTGTTAGGGGACCAAGATAAGACACAAAGGTGATAATCCTACTTTTGGCCTTTGAAACCTGCGGTGTGCGATAGCACGTCGTAGTGCTGGTTGTAAGGATCAAATTGCTCTCACTTCAAGTTGTATTTTAATCTAATTTTAGATTAAAAAAATGGTTAACAAGTTGAAATGCTAACAAAGGAGGAAACAAACTCCGCACAATGTGTACTGAATGTGGAACATTAGTAGTAGTTTCAAATTCAGAATCTCCCCTTTCCTCCAAAGTATTAAAAAATAAGGAACTTAGATTTGTTATGGAAATATAGACGGTTTTGTGTTAGTGTGGCTGCACAGCCAGTACCTGTAAAGCACAGCACAGAAATAAGTGTAGAGTTAGTGCTGATGAGACTGTTTTGGGACTCTATCCAAAAGAAATTAAGTAAGGGTAATCAACCTGAATCTGTTTTTCCACGGTGCAGATAGAGCTGGAGAACTGAAAGCTGACTTTTAAGTTGTTTTGCTGTTTTTTCCAGAACACTGTGACCCTTTTCCAAAGCTGCCTGTCTGTCTATTCACCAGTTATAGCCGCAGCCACAGGTGTACTTTTGAAGCACAGCAAAACTTATTTCCATCTATCTCTCCCATAGTTTAAAGCCTTTTCATTAGAATACAAACCTGCTTTACTGGATTAGAAAAGAGTAGGCATTGTGAGTTGTTAAAGGTGAAGTTTCACATATCCAAAGACACATAATGCCAGTTGGGCAGGCTCTGAACCTCTTCTGACCGCCAGAACAAATACAGCAGGGAAAGAGCATTGCAGCACTGCTCAGCACTCTGCTTGCTGCTCGCCCAGAGCGAGTGTCAGGGTAACAACGTTTAATTCATACAGGGATGGTCTGAGGTTCCACTACTGGGTCAGGTATAAATGGTTTTCTGCCTGGTGTCTTATCAGCTTCTTTAGAAACATTTGCTACCTTATTCAGTTGGACACTATTAATGAGACCTTTCAAATTAGCTTACAGGAAAAGGTTCAAAGCTAATGGTACTGCTGCAACTGGCATCTAAAAGAGGAATTCCCTCTACCCCTTCCATCATTCCTCCAGCTGTCTTACAAAAAGCACTTGGTCAGTAGCAAACTGAACTGCTTGATTCTCTGTGCTGCTGGCAAAGGCTAAAGGCATTTGGAAGGAAAGTGCTCTGTCTCGGACTGCTCCTGTGTTCTTACCATCTCTGGTATTTCCCAACATACTTCCAAAACAGCTCACCTGGGAAATGTCAGCCTTTTTCCACTGCGGGAAGGGGTGGCCAAGCTAATACTTTTCACAGGGACATGATTTTTGATAACGCCTGTGATGAGAAGTTTTTAAGGTCCAGTCAGGAACCTTTGGTTAAAAACAATAAAAAGAAGGACACCTGTGCAAGAAAAACGAGCAGCTTGCAGTGCAGGTGCCTGTGGTTCAACTTCTCTGCCTTTTATAGCTTAAGGTAATATTAACTGTCAAATCACCAATGCTCTGGATTTTGTATTGCTTTTGTTTTACGTATGTGGTTAGAAGAAAAGGCAGTCAATGGGCGATGACTTCAGCTTAAGGCAGAGCTTCATGTATTTTAAAATGCTTCATGTCTTTGGGATAACAGCCACCTTCAGATCCACTTCTTGGAAATACAAGAACTCCTGACATATGGCACTTCCAAATATAATAGTGTGAGGGCCTGTCTTTAAAAACATCGGACTCACCGTTACAGTACCTCTTTGCGTAGGGCCTTCATAGGGAAATGTACTCAGAAGCACACGAGTGGGAGCACAATGTGGCTTGCAGGGATACCATTTATTTACAGTGAGAGCTCTGAGGCTGGCACTGCTTGCTGCTTTGTGTTTCTACAGTACTCAGCCTGGTGAAGGCTCGATTCTGGCTTTGGCACGAACATTGAAAACGCCATTATTTTCTTATTAATAACTAATAACATTTACAGAATCAGAGTATTCTTGTCTGGGAAGGACCTCCGAGATCACTGCGTTCAACCATACACACAGATCAGGACTTCAATGAACAATGTTCTGGACAGAGGGTTTTCATTTTGCCGGGTGAGGACTGATGTCTCAGAGTATAACAGCGTGCTGAGCGCTTGAGTCATCGAACAGAGCTCTGCTGAGATCACACTTGACACTATTTCCAGCCTTTAAGGCATAAATCAGTATGCATGTGTAATCTTCATCACCCTTAACCTGACTGAAATGAAAATACTGCAGCGCTTCAGGCTCTCTACAAGTGCAGTGCAAGCAAACAAGGCCCAGAAAAGACAAATGTCAATCATGAGAGAGAAAGAAAAAAAAAATCAGAGGCGTAAAAAAGTCAGGCCTCATCAGAGCCTTGGAGACAGGCATTCCCGGGCACTGCGTTGGACAGCTGTAGCCTCAGAGCTTTCCTGGAGACAGACATTTGTGTACGACAAGAATTGTGTCGACTTTTACCTTCATACACAGCTTCCATCCAAGCCCTCGTCATCTGAGATCACACAGGGCCAACATATCCTACCTTGCAAGCAGAGAGAAAAAAAGCCAACCCAACTCCCCAGCTGAACCTACTGAAGTATCAGGAAGACAATTTATCAGTTGAGCTAGTCAGGAGAACAAACCCTTCCACAGAGAAAACCCTTTAATATAACACACTGTTCATTATTTGTTTGCCTTTCACAGTGGATGGGGGAAACAGGGTCAAAAAAGAAAAAAAAAGATAGAAATAAGAAGTATGAAAGCATAAATAAAGGGGAACATACCGAAAAGACTTACTTTTAGTAAGTCTTGCAGTACTGCAGGAAAAGAACATGAAGTTGGTTCTAAGCTAGTGGTTGCTGAAGCGGGAAAGCTAATCTCTTGAAGACCTTGGTGCAAAAACATCACAGTGAGATTGGAATGTGGCCTAGTGGACAGACAGAAAAAAAGAAACATAAATTGTAATTAAAAATTTCAGACACTGAAGATGGAGACAAATGAACGGTGGATTTAGAGAAAAACACCCTGGCAGTTAAAATAACTTGAAGATTCAAACCCCAATTTTTAGCATTTCATAATTATATTGATGGATAATGACATACACAGCAACGTAAATGCACTGAGCTCAAATTAATTACATTAAACTAATAGGTAATCTGTCTTTCTGTTGATAACATACAATTAGGATGATGTCAGTTCATAATGCAAGGTAGAGATTGTGCTGTTTAATGCATCTGCTATTTATACAATATTTTGAAAATCATTGCCTTCCTCTAGAACAAATATGGTCTAAATATTCAGTTAGAACCTTAAGATACTTCATGTTGCTGTTTGAGCTGTAAAATAACTCAATATGAAAATATTATTCACTGAAATAGCGCATTGACAGCTGTTATTAAGCCTCACATGAACACTGGAACAAAATAGAAATGTACTTTTCTGTTGAGATGTCTAATTATTCATTGTCAGAACACTGACCTAAATCCACACAGGGAAAACGTTCAGGGGTTTATGGGGTTAATTATGCAACTATGCTGTAATATCCTTCACACAATGGAAAGTACCCAGTTGTGATTAGAAAAGTTAGCGATGTTGTTTCAGGGTTGAATTCAGTTTCTCAGGGAATTTCTGATTATCTGCAGCAGCTTTGAAGTATAAATTGTCCCTTACCCAGTGCTTGGCAGCCTTGGCTGGTTGCAGGCTCCTTGCTCAGTTGGTGGCTGTTTTGGTGGGTGGAGGTGCTGTGGTCCATGAGAACAAGTTATGGGTGGAGGTGTGTGGGTGGACACGTAGTTGAGCTCTCCAGTTCCATTACTGGTGCAGCAGAGTGCACGGGCAGCCTGCGGTGGCTGGGGCGTTGTGCGTGAAAATGTTGTTCTGGTATCAGGCTCTGGTTATCTTGAAGAAAATGTTTTATGCTCTGAGAGTTGAATGGACTTCAGATTTTAACTGAATTCCTAAACTCATCTAAAATTGTTGGATTTTAAAAAAATGGTAGTGTTTTGTTTTCTTTTTTAAATCAACTACCTCCGATTAACTTTTTTCTCTGTAAACTGTCTCTACCTTACCTTCCCCTCCTTCCTGCACCTCTTATCTCTCTGCATTTGTTTCCATTCTGTTTTTTCTAAATGCAAATTGGCTGCTATCATCTGAACAAACATTTAAAACAAATGCACATTATTATGATGATGAATAAGTCACACCTAAAAATAAACTAGTTAATTTGTGGAATATATTTGTGCACATTTTGTATAAATACAACAGTACAGTAAAACTCCATGGGGATAAACAAGATAACAAATAAATGCTGGATCTCCGATTGTACAGCTCCAGTCTAATATTTAGTCATTTTTATTATTATATTTGGGTTAAAAATGGCAAGCAACACCAGCAGAGGGACTCCCTTGATACTCAGTGGAGTTTTGCCTGTTCCCTAGCAGGGCATAGAGGTAATTTTATTCCAGAAGCTTTTGAATGCTTTACAAGTAATAGAAACCAAGTGGGAAAAGCATATTCCATATTTTAGTTCTGACATTCTCATAGAAAAGAATATATAAAAAAAAATTAAAGATTCAAAATACTTGCCTGTGATTCAGTACCTAAAGACTTTCTGGTGTTTTTCAGAATCCCCTCGAGACCTATAAATGCTTCTGAGCTAGAAGTTCCCATTGTAGCTATAGCCACTTACGCCACTTTATCAAACTAACGAGCCATTGAGTGATGCTATTCCCAGGTTCAACTCTACCGGGGAGGGAAAGTAGAAAACAAAACTGAAATTTAGACAGAATGGAATTCCTAAGAGCCAGGACAACTAGAATTTATTAATTCATACACTCCAAAGCTTACCAAAAATAATCTTCTTCCTGCAGTTTTTCTCCATAAATCTTAACATCTTTCACAAAGTCTGTGCATACAGAAAACACTGCAGAATTTCAGTGCAAGCAGTGCCTATCAATTTGCCACAATACTGAGTTCCCTCTTCACACGTCCATACCAGGGTTTGTGCAGGGGTCCATGAAAGAAGAATGCTGTGCTGCCAGATGGCAGTAAGGTCCTCTGCTTATATCATTGCTCCAACTTTTAAATTAAAAGATTTCTTCAGCTAGATTAGCTGGTGATGTATAGAAATAAAAAGAGAATTCCTTTTGTATTCTGTAATTATACATCGGTTATTAGATACCATATCCTGGGCATTGCAGCTGCAGGCCCTGACAGCTGCAGTGTTTCCTTACAAGGAAAGTCCTATTCTGAGTTTAGTGGGATTATTCAAGTGTGTAAGAGATGAGTTTCTTCTTATGCTACTGTTGTTTCCATCTGATATTGTTAGAATGATAAAGTGTGTGAGACAATTTCTTTGTGTGCAAATTGTAATTATCTCAGCTGTGACATAGGGGAGAAGTATGGCTCCAGATCTTTTGTCAGAAATAGTGTCCAAAGAAATCTGCATTTAAAGTGTAGATTTAATGCATTAAAATGCATTTAAACGGCGCTTACACTTTGTAGAGTACACTTTACAAAGCACTGGAGGATATTCTGGCTAGGAAATTCCATCACCTGAACTGTAGTTGTCTGGGTGTTTAGCTTGGTCAGTTGTGATGTAAAATAATAATAAAAAAGTTATTTGACTTGTGCATTACAAGTTAATTCTTCAACAGTGTGCTGCCCACTGCAAAAATAATAATAATAAAATCATAATTTTTCTGAAAGGTCTGACAAGGTCATGAAAAGGGTAAGAAACATGAGGGGGTAACAGCTTAAGTTTCTTCAGAATAGCAACTGCATGCAAAAAAAAAAAAAGAAAAATATAGCTAGGGAAATACTATGGGAACGTCAACTGCTACTCATTTTCATTTCACAATTAAATCTTTATCATGGTAATATTCCCCATGGTCATACGTGTTTGCTTTCCAGGAATCCTATAACAAATTCATTCATCTATTATCAGGCTTCATTTCAGAGAGTGTGGCAGCATATTCATTGAAAGCAAATTTTAAATTTGCATTGGAAACGTGAACTTGAGAATTAAATTTATTCAGGACAGAATAAGAAACATAAGAGCATCTTTCCTAAGAAGGCAGATTATCAAATATACTTGCTCCTAAAAACCCCATAGCTCCACAGCCTATTTTCTGAACATATATGGGAGAAAAAAAATCATTTTACGATAAGCTCAGAAATAGATGAAGTATCTGATGGATACAAAAAAGTACTAACCCAGGTCTATTGAGTGACCCTCCTGAAAGGTGATAAAACTGTGAGGAGGATGAACCTTTCCTAACTAGAAATTACTTTTGAAGCAAACTGACTCTACGTTAACTTTTAATGACTTAATATAAAACAGACAGCAAATAAAAGCAGAGCAATATTTTCTGTGTTTTTCTTTGGAAATGGAATGCGCAGCATTATCTGTGGCATCTTACCTTCTCTCTCTTTTTATTTTAGCTCTCACAACTTGCTAGAACAATCTGTGGCTTTGACAAAGCATCTCGCCTGGGTGTCAGTGTCCGGGAGAGGGTGCTGTTTGGTTGCAGTTGTGGCTCCTCTCTGTTTATACGGAACGCCTGGTACAACTGAGTGTGCTTTCAAATCTCCTTCCACGCATTATTTTCTTTTAGGCTCATTAGTGTGAAATTCCATTTTAAATAGCATAGCCTAGCTCTGAAAACTTCAATGCCAGCATAAATTCTTGCTCAGCTATATTAAGCAGAAACACCTAACATGTTTAAATTCCAAAGGTCCTTTGTGTCTTTTGACTAGTTGCTACCTATGTCTTATGATATAAAGATAACTTCAGATAATATAGTTGCTGTTCCCTGGGGTTTTCATCAAATTCTCATGAAAATGAGATGCACATCTTTCAAGGGTATTTCTGTGAATGCTCACAAAGGAAAAAAAGACTCTGAAAAACAAGCAAAGAAAAACACATGGCACACAGGACTTAGCAATTTTAAAATAAATTGGCTATCATTATCTAATTAACAGTCTCCACCTCCTTAGAGATTAATGTGTTTACCTGGATTTTGTGTGTAAGGGGAAACCAAGATGAAGGCCTGCAGCAGTGGGAGTGAGGCTGGAGGCAAATGTTGTCCTTCAGCTCTTGCTGCCCAGAGAAGATGGTACATTTTTGTGTTCTTCTCACTGCTCCCCACACAGGGCATTTCCATCTCCACTGATCTTCAACAGGGCTCCCTACAAAACGCTCCCTACTCCATTCCCCTTTATGTGTGTTCGTCAGTTGCCCTTGCTCACTCAGTTGATTTTGCCTGGAAGTGGTTGGGAAGCAACTAGAGAGCTCTGCTGTGGGGCTCAGAAGTAGCAGTGAGGCCAAGCTGCCTGTTCCATGGTAGCCTCTCCACTTCAAAGCTCATTTCTACTAACACGCTCACAGCTGCAGCTCAGATTTATAAGACAAGGAATGTCAGACACAGCAGCTTATGATATCCTGTAGTAATTACTTAATAATGGGTCCTCAAGTTGATTAGGGGTTTGCGGTACACATTTCCAGCCCTATTTTAATTGCTGGGGAAGGAGTTAACTTAGCTCCTTGAGGATCACACTTGCTCATTCTCTGTACACCCAAATGGACATTTGATTCCAGGCAAGATTTGTCCAGTGTGAGGGGTCAGCATAAAACATTGGCCTCTCTGCCCCAGTTTTTACCCCAAGTCACTCATTTGACTACTGCCAAGGGAGTTAAAGAACTCTGCTGACCACTTCAAAATATAAGGCTGGACATCCTTGAAGAGTGGTGGCACCTGGGTCAGAGCAGCAGGTGAAATTGCCAGGCAGGGATGAGCAGTGGCGCATAGGGCAGTCCTGGGGCTTGGAACAGAGGGAGAGTTACCACCTCCTTACGGAAGCGTAGGACTTTGTATTGCAAGTCTTTCTGTCACAGTGCAACTGAAAAAGAACTTGGTGCCTATGTTACCTAAAGTCACTTCATCTTAAAAATCTTCAAAGTTTGACTGTAGTTAGTCAACAGCTGCTACCCACTGTATAAAAGATACTGTTTTCTTTGGAAGGCCTGAGAATAGAAGAGTTTGTAAGAGTTACCAAATTAGATTCAGCAAATTCTCTGGGCTACTTATTTAATGGTATCTAGCCGTGAGTTGTCAGCCACTCACACATACACGTAAGACAGTTGGTTGCCTTTTACTTATTGAGAAAAAAAAACAACCCTGCACATGTGAATATCTGACATCCTTTGAAAACCAGCACGTTTCAGGAAGAAGCAATCAACATTTTCTAGAATTTTTGGGACAAAGCAGCTTTGTGTGGGGTTCATGTTAGTAGTGTCTCCTATTTATGTTCAACAAAGCCTGAACTTGTACATGTTGTGGTGCCTTTGCTTCTCAGTTTATGCTACAGCTGTTCTGTGCAGTAGGTAAAGCGAAAGGTTTTAATTAAAACTGACATTACTGCACCTTGTGCTGCTGGTGACAGTCCTGTTGAAAAGTATCATGAGAAGTGTGGAAGCCCACTGCAAGAGCCTGCCCTCCTGTTTACATCCCAGCATTAACGTGCTTCTCAATCTGGCAAGTGAAAATGTCCCTTGAATTTTTTTTTTGATAGAAAATTACTTTGCTGACAAAATTCACTGTGAAAAGCTTGCAAACAAATAGTTTTCATTGCTAATTTTGGCCAAAGCCTGAAGGAAAAAAAGGTCACTCAGTGCTTTTGAAACTATCAGCAAGCAAGGGCGTTCTCCCTCAGTTCCCACTGAAGTGTTTCCAGCTTTTCAGGGTAAAATAAAACACATTCACAGACTTAACTTTTCCAATTAAAAATCAATTTTTCACAGAAAGCCATGCTGATTAGTTCTAATGCGAGGTAAGCAATCGTAAATGACATCCTGTGTGTACAAATTATGCATTTGGGTTCAGAGCTGCCCTGCAGCCCCCATTTAACGCCAGAAGGACCTGATTCACAATCTTGTTTTGTACCACTCTGACATTTCAGGGATTCACAGGAGGCGGTTTACTGGAGGGCACTGCCCATTAACCCTGCCTAGCAGGGCACGTGAGTTCTCAATTACATGATGCCATGCGCGCTCTTTCCATCCACTTTTCCATTTAAAGCTTCATTTTTCTGTTATAAAGGAATTAAAATATTTACAGGAACCCACTGCACAGTATAACTGGTCAGAGTCAGCGCCGTGATATTATGTCCTGTTGCTGTGTCCGCAGCATTTGCAGCTTTGAAGAAGAAGAATCCAGTGAGCGACCCAGAAATGTTTAGCTACAAGACTCGTCCCATATGGACTTCTTTGGCTTATAATTTCCTAATGTATGTAGGAGATGAAGCTTAAATGATCCTAAATGTGGTCTGGAAAGCTCGACTTAAAACTACATTTTCTCAGCAACTCATTTTGAGCGCTCAGCCACTTAAAAAAAAATTATATTCCTGATTACATTATTTCTAATTGTAAATACAATTATGAATGCATAAACTGAGCCACCGAGGCATGCATTTAATTCTGAAACCTGCAGTCATATTTCTAACAACACATTATAGTAAATAGTCGTATAGCAAAGGTTTCCTGCTGTTAAGAAATTGCAGAACTTCTGCATCTTCCATTTTTCTGATAACGATAATTTTTGTTTGCTGATACGCAAAGGTTTGCTCAAAAAGCAGCCGAAGAGAAAATAACCGTAGGGAGATGTTGGGATGAGGACTGGGCTTGATGATCCTACAGTTCCTTTCCAACCGTAATGATTCTGTGATGCTATATCAACAATGATTCACTCATCAGAAATTATTTGAGAACCTACTGGGGAAGTCTGTAGTGATTTGCTTTCTTTAATGTCCCATATTTGCCAGCTGGAGGGGGAATACTGGACACAATGGCGAGTGGACAAGGTCTAGCTGAAGACAGGACAACAGCCTGTGGCCACAGCCAGTAGCAACATTTGCACATTTTTGTATGGTTTTATACTTTTCATTGTACAGGCAGAAACAGAAAGACAATCCTTGCCTGGAGGACTTTACAGCTCCCCAAAGAGCAAAATCCAATGAACTGGCAGAGAAGAAAATGAATGAGATGACAATAAGGAGACTTTGCATTTGCTTTCACAATTCTGGGGTTTTTTTGGGGGTGGGTTTGTTTTTTTTGTTTGTTTTTTTTTACAGTGAGTGTCCAACTGCCAAGGATTATCCAAATCCATTGTTTTCCCACCACTAAATCACACCAGTAATCTGGAAGGTGCGTAAGAGAGCCTGGAAATTCCACAGAGGCTTGATCCATCTTTAACCTAAGGACGATGTTTTGTCCGCAGCGGTCACACTGTGCTGCGTGGTGGGAGTGCTCGATTGATAGGCATGATTCTTGCAGACTTTTCAGAGATTCCTCTGAATCTCAGGGGAAACCTCAGGGGGTTTTCTCATGTTAAATGGGAAGCCAAACAAAGCAGCTACTCTTTGTAGATCAAGTTTATAACTGATGAAGAGAGAAAAAAATGTAAGGGCTGACCATCGCCTATTATCACTTCATTAGATGTTATTTATATTGCAGGAGCATTTGGTGGCACCAAGCAGGATTCATGGCTTCACTGTACAAAGTGTTGAAGAAATACAAGAGACAGTCTGTCTCCTAAAAACCTTGCAAAATAACTGTAAGAAAGTTGACAAACAACTGAGACCATATGGACATGTAAGGCAATAGCAGGAAGCAGGAATCCACAGAGCACTTCAGCATGACATGGGTTTTGATCTGCTTAGGAGTTGAATGGATTCAGGCTACAGTTGATAAGCTTATCTTGAAGCAAGACAGAAGTTTGGCTGTTGAAATTCCTACCGTTTCACTGTCATTATACAGCTGAAAGTCAAGAACTGTCAAATTACATGAATAATATCTAACCATATTTAATACAGCGAACTGTTGACAATTGCCTCTCATCCTTCCCTTCAGTGCATGAGCCCCATGAAACCATTAGGAATGATCAGACTGAATATAGGCAAATCTGTAGCCACATAATCATGCTGTAGATAAGAAACTGGCTGTGTTTAAAATGGAGAAAAAGAGGAGATAGCAGCAAACACAAAAAACTTAGATTATTCATCCTGGACCACAGCAAGGAAAAATGTTGGAGATTGTGCTGACACTACTGACGTTACAAATACTGTGAGGCTAAAGATAATGCAGACTAGACTTTCTTTCCCCTCCCCATTTAGAAACAATCACATTATATCTTCTTATAAGATATGAGGAAGATTGTTATCTCACATAATGAAAACCAAATGACAGGCAGATAAACTTAGTAACTGTTTATAAAGTCTTGTACAGTATTCTCAGTGGTATACAGATAAGGAAATCACATAATTGAAATGGCTACAAACAGCATTAAAAAGGCATATAAGGAGAAAATAAGGAGATCAAATGCAGAAGGGAGACAAATTTTAAATTACTGATGGAGGCATTCTTGTAAGGCGGTGGGATTTCTCGTGGGAGTTGGACACCTACTTCTCTAGGCATGTGTTGTCTGACCTCACAGCCCCATTGCCCTTCTTTTGTGACTCCACATGATTCTCACCCAGCTCTTGGACGCACTTGGAGGCTTGACAGTGTGGCTCCTGAAATAACCCCCAGATGTACCTTTGATTTTAAACTCTTTGCCCTCTAATGTCCTCAAAGAAATCTTTGCTTGAGCATATTCAGAAAAGTACATGGAAGGCACTAGTTACTGCTTGTTGGGCTCCTCTCCCTCTACTCTACCCTGGTGAGACTGCATTTGGAATAAAGTGTCCAGTTCTGGGCCCCTCAGTTCAAGAGGGACACAGAACTGCTGCAAAGAGTCCAGTGCAGAGCCACAAAGGCTGAGGGAGCTGGGTCTATTTAGCTTGGAGAAAAGGAGACTGAGGGGTGACCTCATTAATGTTGGTAAATATGTGAAGGGTGGGTGTCAGGAGGATGGAACCAGGCTCTGCTCAGTGTCATCTAATGATAGGACAAGGGGCAATGGGTGTGAGCTGGAACAGAGGAGGTTCCATATGAATATGAGAAGGAACTTCTTCATGGTGAGGGTGACAGAGCACTGGAACAGGGTGCTCAGGGAGCTTGTGGAGTCTCCTTCTCTGGAAAGGTTTTAAACCCGCCTGGACATGTTCCTGTGCAACTGGATCTAGGGGATCCTGCTGTGGTGGGAGGATTGGACTAGATGATCTTTTGAGGTCCCTTCCAATCCCTAATGTTCTGTGATTCTGTGATTCCTTCAGGAATTTGAAAAATGTAAGTCCTTCCCTATGTAAATGAACAGCACTATATTTTCTTAACTTTCTCAAGTACAAAACTACCAGGGAAACATTTTAAACTGTGGGCAAAACAACATCATAAGAGGTTCTGCTTTGAGGTAGATTTAAATTGAAATCACATTGTTAGAGTGAGATCTGCTGGGGTCCTCAGACCTCACAGTCCGGCACAAACCGACGTCGGAGGACTCATGTCGTGTACTCCAGTGCAACATCTCAAAGGAACTGGAATTCAGGTCAAAGCAGAAGTCCTTATGCTGCAATAAACTCTTCTAGTTAGAGGAGAAAAAGAAGATTTCTGCTGGACAAATGAGCTAAAATCAGGAGAAGCTTGAACAAACACCTCACGCATTAATCATTTATATTGAAAGAAGAAGAAGATCATCAAAATAATTGAGCAATTGCAGACAAATGCCACAATGCCTTGTATTGCCAAAAACTCGTCACTGGAAATGTGTATACGTCTGATTTCCAGGTTTATTAATGAAACAAAAAGGCATCTACAATGGATAAATAATACATCATATGGAATTCACACAGTCTATTTATAATAGAGATCAGTGACACCTATCAACTCATATTAAATCACATCATGCATATTTTGCCTCGTCTGCACTTTGTCAATCTCTGCTTTTATTTCACTGCTGTAGTAGCTACATTCAAGGGAAAAGTAACGCTCAGACCAGTTGAAAGGAGTCGTTTAAAAATTCCCTGGAAGAGCATTTAAAAGAACAGCAAAGATCAGCCATATTTCTGTGCTTTCATGGTTACAGTGCTGTATCACCTCTTTTACTTCTTGCAGATGCTTAATGAATGGGTTCTGATGTTCTGCCTGTCCAGCAGGAATGTAGCTTACAGATGGGCAAATCCAAATTAAGGGCCTATAATGAATCAAGGTCACAGACTGAGTCAGCGTCAGTTTTGGGGCTAGATTCAGGGCATCCAGCCTTCCGAGCTGCTTCTGTCCCTGACCTGTGTCTTAGTGCAAAAACGTGAGAAGTAGGTTCTTTGAAAAAGTTTGGTTTTGAGTTCTCACAAACGTCACCTTTAAAACAATACTTGGGTTTAGAAACATCCTTCAAAAGCTGCATAAATAAGTTATTTATGAATTGTTTACCATAAGAAGAGACAGAACTTTATAAGTCGGTTCATAAATCTGTAGGGAAAAAAGTTATTATTTACACAATCAGAAATGGAGCCCGAGGAAGCTGAAAAACCTGGATTTTTGCAAGCAGCTCTTAAAACACAATTAGCGATCTAACATAAATAGACGTCACTGGCAGCGGTAGTGTCTGTGGCAAATAAATAACAGTCGAACACAATAAAACTCCCTGTAATGTACTCTGTTGTAATATTGATGGCAGCATATGGCAAACATCTGACAGCTGTTAAACAGATGTGGCAATTAGCAAACCTTATGGTCATGCTGTTAAGATTATTATGCAACACGTTCCCCAGTAAAATTAGATGACTTCCTACTTTGTGTGCACATGTGGAGTGCTAGGCTAATGTCCCATTTAGGTGATCCTGTTAGCTGATGTCTCCTAACCCATATTTTTTTAGTTGATGCCTCATAGAAGATTTAGAGAAATCCAGAATTTAAACAAGAACAATATCAGTTCAGCTGTGTAGCATATACTTCAATTATAATAGCTAATGGACAAATTGAGAGATAAAAAGAGTTTTCTATCATGTTGAAATTCAATGAACAGTTTTCAATTAGGCTCCGAGTATAAAAGGGAAAAAAGAAAGATACTTTTCCTTGATGTTAACATTGCAGGAAAAGATGAGAGTAACTTTGCTTTTTCATTATACAGAAGAGGTGCATATAATGATGCATATTTAAATTATAAATCAGGTCACTATCTGCCAAATGAAAGCAATATCAATTAGAGCTAGGGTGGATCAGGCTTTAAAACTCCTTATATTTAATGACAAAAGTATGACTGTTACCCTTACCCAGCCAACAAAGGGATAATTTAAGGCAGTAAGAAATCAAAGAGTGATGTCACAAAAATAAGCCCTCGCAGCTTTTTGGATAGTATTACTATAATTAATAGACTTCCAATGACTTTTTTTTTCAGGTTATGGGCTTTCACAAAAGCATTTATTGCAGGCATAAAATATAAAACTCTAAAGAGCGGGTTTGACTAAGGTTGACTTGAGGGTCCTTAGCCTTTCTACTACAGTAATTCCTGTAAAATAATAGTTTCATTTATAGGCTCAATTTATAACGTTGAATTTATGCCAGTTCATCTGATATCAATCATGATAATAGCATGATCTATTGTATGTCACTTGTGCTAATGCAAATTAAATATCATTACATTACAAAAAAGCCCTATGTTAAAATAACATTAAGTGTGCAACTTGAACCAAAAAAATTAAGGATGAATTAGCAATTTGGGGCGAGTATGTATGCAGATAATATATGTAAGCCCACGCGTATCTTGTACATAAAACTGTGTACATGCTGAAAAAAAGAAAAGCTAAGCAAAATATAAAATTGATTAAGGCTCGAGTAGCAAGATTAACAGTGATTTTTCCCTGTTCTTTGTAATTAAGGTTGAGTAGCAGGCAGTTTTTAACCACTGTGGTCTTCAGCCCCTGTCATTGACACATGAGCATTATGAATAAAATTAAAAAACCCCTTTAGATCTGCAAATACAAACCTTTGAATACTCTTGTGTCTGTATAAATTGCATACTTACACACTTACTGTATAAATGCATTTGGGTATATAACAATTTACATAGCAGTTGAAATAAATACTAGATAACAGTTCTGAAACTAATGTGCACTCAATTTTTTTTTCTAGAAAATTGAAAATAAAAAATTGTTTTCTACTTGTTATTTTGAAGATTGAGTGTCACTGAAGTCTGTGTTCATTCTTACCTACAGAAGTTGCAGGACACCCTAATGTAGATGATGTAAGATACATTTCCATGCCCAGTTGCAGGAAATTTCCCACATGAAATTTGGAACTATGTGAAATATTTGTGAAAACTTTTCATGCTAAATATTTCCTGCAGTTTTAGGCAGAGTAAGTGTTTATCAGCCTTGTCTCTGGGTGTTAGACAGCATTTGCACAGTCTAAAACACATAGCGTAGATTGTTTGCATTTTCTTCTTGAAAGGAGGAGTGAGATCACATTGCTTGAAAATGTTTGTGAATTACCCTGGCCTTGGAAATTCTGCAGGTCCTACTATATCACTTGGTGATAGATGAGACATGGGGAGTTTTGTTTTTAAAAAGTGCTTGCAATGACAAGCTGTTACCCATCCTACTGCAGCAGTACGTGTGTTGTTCTCGTACCATGGTTCCAGTAAATCTCTTGCAGACATTATTTGGATTACTCAGTGATGCTTGCACACCTTTTGTTTTAATGACTGGCATTCTACAGTCAGTAGTATACCCAAATAAGCTCGGAGGTGTTCAGGAAGGCACCTGTGGAGAGAAATAGTGGCTATAAACCTCCCGAATCTGCAGCCAACGCAGCATTCCTCTCTTCTTTCTGGGAAACTTCATAGGAAAAGAAACCAAATAATTATCCAAGCCATGGCTGCCCCTGTTA
The DNA here is from genome assembly GCA_013400115.1 of Rhinopomastus cyanomelas. NCBI lineage: Eukaryota > Metazoa > Chordata > Aves > Bucerotiformes > Rhinopomastidae > Rhinopomastus > Rhinopomastus cyanomelas. The sequence continues at coordinate 766,453 of VXBP01008606.1, forward strand.
AGCTGAGTTTGGTTCGTATTTGAATGTGATACTGTTCTCTCCTTCCTGACACCTGGAAGGAAGGAAACGTTAAACCAAGTCTTTGCAGTGTGCCCTGTGGCACTGTCAAGTGGGTTTAGCATCTCCGGGCAATACTTTTGACCCACTGACCAAGTTTTGCAAAATTAACTGCACTCCTTATAGGTGTATGGAAGAAACTCAGAAGATCAAACCTAGCGAGGAGGCTTTGCATGTCCTCTGGTACACAACAGGCTGCTCTCTCAAGGCATGTTCATTATTTCACAGTTTTCCTCCAAATGGCGGCACTGCTTGTTTCAGAAGCAGAACTGACACTCCTCACTGTTCATTGCTGCAAATGTTTGAGATATTCTTTAATGTTGGAGGGAAACACAACCCTCCTAATGGAGACCTTGGCAGCTAAGTGAAAGGAAAATAGATTGTTTTAAAACATATTTATGGCTCTTTTAACATATATAACTCTGACAGTGATACGGTAGTTTAGAAAGTCTGGTATTCAATTTATTTTAAAGTCTGTTTGCAGAGTCTCGCGTGCTGCTTTTGTGACCTGCCGTTGGGATGAAAATACTGGGCTTCCAATTGCATCGGAACATCCTTCAGCCTGTTGTCATACACAGTTTGAAAATTTTATCCAAAGTTAAAGTCAGTGCTTCTTGCTGAATTTAACTCTTTGCCACCAGATGAAGCCAAATGTTTAACAGCTTTCCAAAAGTCTTAGATGTTCATTTACATTTGCATGTAAGTAACTCTGTGTCCGTCCATGACACAGTAATTCTTCAGATGATAGGGCAACCAGCAAATGACACTCACATGTACTCTTAGACTTGGTCTATACATCTGCTTAACTTCTTAACTTTAAATAAGTGAGTGAACCTCTGCTCACAATATGTAGGTTCAGATGTATAAATATCTGCCAGGTTGGGAACGCAGTTATGGAAAAACCTTTATTCCTGTTTCTGCTCCCTGCAAGACGCTTTGTATTAGTGACAGAATAAACTAGTTGCAAGATTTCTCTTGTGGCTTTCCCTCTAATGTCAGGTATTGGTTGGTGTTAGGGACAACAAACGCGTCTAGTTCCAGATGGAAGTTCTGCTGTGGTAAAGTACTGAAATGGTACCGTACAAAATGTGAAGTTTCTGAGGTAGCTTCACTTTCCAGAGGAGGCTGACACACTAGATCAAATCCTTCTAGATGTATCCTGGATTTCCCATGAATTATTTAGTCTGAAAATAATTTCTTAGATGAATTTAGCCCCCTTTTCATCTTGTTCGTAGGTTGCCCCTGAACATTTTTTGTTTATCAAGAGGGTACTTTTTATGAATAATTTTTAGGATCAGATTCTCCACAACACTAAACTGTCCAGATCTGCTGCCACCACCTGTGAGGGGCCTCTGAGCTCTTACATAGGTGTGACAGGTCTGGGGGTTTTTCTGTTGTGCTTAAGCCTCAAAAAAAGTGTCAGGAGACAGGACAGAGCTTCATCATACCTAGTTCTCTACCCTTTAGTAACTCTAAACTAGCAAGATGATTAAGAAGCAGTGGCAGATGTGAATGTGACTTGTGACTGGGAATCGTGCCCCGAGTCCACAAATCAATGCAAACAGCTCACTGAGGGTTTTTTACCCCAAATATAATCAGAAACATCCATTGCAGTACCCTCCCATGAATGCTGTGTTGCTGTAAATAAGTCAGGGCTTATAGTGTTTTAAATGCCATGAAACATGGCAATAGCCATCTGACAGGGCTAATTTTCCTAGTTGTCAAGAGGATCATGAATGCTTCTTTAAATATTCGATAGAAAACTCTGAGGTAGTTGCAAATAAGCAACTGTCCAAAACTCTTAGGAAGGGCATAGGTATGTATTTCCTCAGGTTTCATGTCTGGCTCGTAGAAGTAGCAAATGCACTCACAACTAATTCCATTCATTGGGAAATAAGAACAGAAAGAAGATGGAATGGAAAAGAGCAGCATCAAAAGTGCCAACACCAGGAACAGATAAAGCCAAATCAGTATTCAAATTACATGCATGTCTCAATTTTGCTTTGTTATTGTGTCACTATTTTGAAAAGCCCAAATTATGCTCATAAAAACTTAAGCTATCCATACATATGTATGAAAGTATTCAGCTTCAGCAGAGTTGAGACAGACAAATCTGGTGGTAGGTTTCTTTTCAGGTTGTGAGAAGCAAATAATAATCAAGTGTAGTTGAGTTGTGTGAGATATTGGAGTCCTGGAACCACCTCCTTTGTCTTGTTCTCCAAGACCCAAGAAGAATATGAATGCATTTTACTGTCCCATCTGGGGACTTATTCCAGATTTCAGTGAAGGTAGTGGCAAAACTGTCATTGAATTCAATGCATGAGACTGCAGTCTTTGTTAATATCCTACTAGAGTAATTCATGCCTGCCCACGCACACCTTCCTCAGGAGTTACACGATGGAATAGTTCAGGTAGGGTGGCTTTTACGAATGCTAAATTCCACATGTACTGCATCATGAAATGATAATGGATATTTCTTAAGTTAGGACATAATCCCCATCTGTCAAGGGTTAAGAAACAGACAAACTTATTCAATTAATGTAGTTAATCTGCTAATGGGCTGGAACAAAATACAGGGAGCATTTGGAAAAACCACTTACGAATTACAAAATCAATAACTTGATTTGGGGAAGAAAGCAACAAGGCATTTAATTCACCCCACATAAAAAGACACACACACAGACATACAAAGATTAATCACATGTTCTTACATAACTGAGACAAATGGCAATTGTCCGACACCTCAAAGGGAAGAGACTACCATCCATTCCTGCTTCTTGTGGACATGTGGTGTCCATCAAGTCCATGCACACAGAATCCCAGAACATTAGGGATTGGAAGGGACCTCAAAAGATCATCTAGTCCAATCCCCCTGCCACAGTAGGATCACCTAGACAAACTCACACAGGAACATATCCAGGCAGGTTTTAAAAGGCTCCAGAGAAGGAGACTTCACAACCTCCCTGGGCAGCCCAGTCCTACAGCATCAGTGGGCATTTTAAAATCCAGTTCTCTGTTCCATGTGCTTCCACACCAGTCCTCCATTTCCAAAATCCTGATTCCTACGACTGCTAACAGGGGGACAACTGTCTCCATTTCAGCAAACCATGAAATCCAGACAAAACTGTCTTTCTGCTGATCCCTGAGGCATCAGACTTTCTGTCTATTCACCACATTTTCCAGGGCAAGATGACTTCCATATCTATCTCAGTGACATGTGCTCTGCCTTGGAACACGGATGAGCAGCGAAGATAAGGTTGTATGAGAAAGTGGCAGAGTTGAAAACATGAAACTGAAGCTCCAAACCCTCCTGCCAGCCCAAACCCAATCCATTTGCACAGACATATAAATAAAACTTGCAGTTTTGCCTTGCAGTTTCCAAGACAAACATCACCAAAATTTTCAAACCATCTCACATTATCTAATATGTGGCATCTACCTGATACCCCTAGGTGCAGATCTCTCACAGATATAACTTCTGGATATCATCTCATTTAGGATGGCTGACATTAGTTGCAGGCTAGACAAACAGGTAGTGAGGTGGATTGTAAACTGGCTACAGGGTAGAAGTCAGAGAGTGGTGGTCAATGGGACAGAGTCTAGTTGGAGGCCTGTATCTAGTGGAGTGCCCCAGGGATCGGTGCTGGGACCGGTCCTGTTCAATCTATTCATTGATGACTTGGATGAGGGATTGGCATGCACTGTCAGCAAGTTTGCTGACGACACAAAGCTGGGTGGTGTCGCCGACACCCCTGCAGACTGTGCTGCCATTCAGCGGGACCTGGACAGGCTGGAGAGCTGGGCAGAGAAAAATCTAATGAGCTATAACAAGAGTAAGTGCAGAGTCTTGCATCTGAGCAAGAACAACCTTAGGTACCAGTATAGGCTGGGGACTGACCTGTTGGAGTGTAGTGTAGGGGAAAGGGACTTGGGGGTCCTGGTGGACAACA